>OZ012732.1:3103748-3616248 GCA_963942605.1 Poecilus cupreus
GATTTTTTGTATTTACACTGTTTCGAACACAAGCACAAATTGTTATCTAATGAAAATTTTAATATTGTGTTTCCTATGATCTATAAAAATATCAAACTAAACTTTTTTTGATGACGAATTTTATGTAACCTGCATTATTTTCATTTGCATTTCCATTTTAGTTTTATTGTACCTTCGACTTTACAGCTTTGCATTAAAGTACCCTTAATATCGTTTAATTATCATACCTTTTCATATCTATAGGTATTTTCACGGAAAGTTAAATTATGAAACTCATTTATTACGCTTTCATCAAAATTTAAATTTAATGTCACTGCATAATTTACATTTATTACAACACCGACCGTTAAACTTTCCCTTGTTTCCCCGAAATGCATTATTAAATTTAGGAATTCCACGATTAAAATGAAAACCTACAAGCCAATTTGATGCTTGAAGGTGCTGCAAAACATTTGCTATTGCTATATTACTTTATTGCTCAATTATAGGAACACTAAATAATTTTATTTATGAAGTGAAATTTTAATGCAACATACCGATCTACGAGTATAAACAGAAAACGTAGGTTGTATTGTTGTAGGAAAATAACGTAAATATATACCTAACGGTAATGTAAGGGCTCATGAAACTTTGTGGCCCATGAGTAGCAGACTCAGGGAAATAAGATTGTCTTTGAATTTATATCGTGAGTTTCAGCATACGAGCCCTGAATCAAATAATTAGGCCCAGTTAGAGTCATACAAAGGAAAATTGTTTAATTCACCATGTTTATATCTTAAATTAATTTATTTTTCCTCCCGCACATACATATATGTAAGGGGCGTATTGTTTATATTAGGAATTAATTAGACATTGGAAACAATTCATCAACAGTAAGTGGTTGATTACTTCAAGGCCTATCAGGGTTTTTGGGCATATCTTAATAAATAAATTAGATACAGTAAATTTTATTGGAACGAAAAAGATGTAGAATAATATTACTTATAATCTTTATATGAAACAATTTTCTGCATTTTGTTATCATCAGATTTAAAAATAGTGTTCATGGTACCAGTTAGGGCTGCCAATTATCCGAGTATCCGGATATCCGGATTTCAGATCAGTACATTTGGGTATCCGGATAATTGTAAGATCCGGATCTCGATTTTTAAATATTTTTTAAGGAGTGCATGTACGATTTTCGAAAACTCTTTTTATACAAATAATAATAGACCTTGAATATCGACGTTATTTTATTAGTGTACTTACATATTTATACAGGGTGTTGACCGCGACCCCGGAACATAGGACTTTAACATGTATCATACTTTCGTAATTTCCTGCTTAACAAATTATATTAGACAAAAAAGGTTCAAATAAAGTTGAGAGATCATAAAATTCTACATCAGAATCAATAAACAGAATTAAATTTACATGTCCTATAACGCCAGAAATTAAATATGAAAATATAAGAAATTTGCTCAAAAATCGGGTTAGCTTTGGAAATGAAACAAAATTGTATACAATTGGAAATGAAAATTGTATTTTTTATTAATTATTATGATAAATTGCATAATTGACTATTTTCTTTAGAATTTTGTTTCATTTCCAAAGCTAACCGGATTTTTGAGCCAATTTTTAATATTTACATATTTAATTTCTGGCGTTATAGGGCATGTAAATTTAATTCTGTTTATTGATTCTGATGTAGAATTTCATGATCTCTCAACTTTATTTGAACCTTTTTTGTCTAATATAATTTGTTAAGCAGGAAATTACGAAAGTATGATTTTATATGTTAAAGTCCTATGTTCCGGGGTCGCGGTCAACACCCTGTATTTGAGATCTATTTACTATTTTGAAGTAAATGTAACTAATAACAAAATTATTAAGAAAACGAATTTACATTTTTGATCGTTCAATTGATTAACGATTTGGTACAAGAATGTTCGAAGAAGATTCGAATCCGGATCCAGATACTTGGATCCGGATACTCTATACCTCATTCCGGATTCGGATACTCGGATACCAGAGATCCGGATCTGAGATCCGTAGAGATTCGGATATCCGTGATCCGGGTATCCGGATACACATCAAATCCGGATCCAATTGGCAGCTCTAGTACCAGTCAATACCTTTGGGCCAAATTGCTTATTTGTTATTATTTCAGTTATTATTTTTCCCTAAAATGTTCTTAAAAAGAATAGATATTATGATACAAATAAATTGAGTACAATAACTTTTCCTTTGTTAGAGCAGAACTATTTTTTTAAAGCTATTCTAAAAGTCATAATTGGGCCAAATAATATGATTCAGGGCTCGTAGATCTTTACTTTCAACTTTTCTGGTATTAATATATTACTATAGATACCAATTTACACCGTACTATTCCAAATAAAATGCAAAACAGGATGTCTATAGGTGCGTTCAATGGAGCTAGCAAATCAAGCAAAACGGAAGTAAATTGTGTTGAACGACTTACTAACCTAGCATTTGAAGAAATTTAACAAATCTAAGCTGGCAACACTGGCTGATAACTTCCAGTGATAACGATGGAAATAAAGATCTTTATCTTCTTCTAGATAATAATATTATTGGGTATTGCTCATTTTTAAAGGCGTAAATTAAGGAAATATTTGGAAATAAATTCTAGAATCACACTTTGCCTCGTCCAATCTATTTCTGCAGTTCAGAATTTAACGAATTACCTTAACCATCTACGAACGTTATTCTCCAAGTACATAATTTGTGGAACCCTAAGGACCAACATTCTACCCTAACACACTAACAAAGTGGATGAAGAATTAATGTATTTGTTTTGCTTTTCATATTAATTTCCATGTTTATATTCCTTGTTTTAGTATAAGACAGAGAGAAAACAACAAATACAGCTAAGTGTAATTAACGCTGCTCGTAGTTCTCTTTACTTTTACAAACAAAACACTGCGCAACTGCAAATTTCGACAGACGAAGTAGAACACATTGAGCCAGAGTTGCATATGAAATATTAGCACATATGTGACACATTAACATCAGTGTAACAGGAAATTTTGTCGTTTCAATTTGTTACATACTGATTGATTGATATTACTGGAATGCAATTTGAAACTGAATTATATTTTTAAATTATAGTATATGTACAACAACAGACATAGATGTGGATATATACATAATGCTTGAAAATAAAATAACAAATAATATATGACAAATAGATTTATTACTTGCTAAAATAGACAATAAATAATACTTTTCTACCTCCCGCTTACCTGTAGGTAAGGGAGGTATTGTTTTTAGTCAAAAAATTGGGTAGTGGGTTTTCAATGAATAAGCACGTTTTAGGGTCCCTACAATATGATTTTACTATTTTCGCGATGATATCTGTATGTATGTATGTATGTATGTGTGTGTGTGTGTGTGTGTGTGTGTGTGTGTGTGTGTGTGTGTGTGTGTGTGTGGTCTGTGGCAATTTTTTCGTCTCGCATAACTCAAATACTATAATACCAAAAAATACAATTTTTTGAATAATTGCTTCTTATATTTAAATAAAGAGCTGATTAGATTTTAGATAAAATTGGTCGACCGGAAATAGCAGTTTACTTGAAGCCCTTAACAGTTTTTCGTGAAAAGCACGGTTAAATTTCCTTTTTCAACAATTTATGTTATTTTGAAAGTTGAAGAATATTTAATTCTACATGTGTTTTGATTACACTAATTTTATTAATTTTCATTCGATTTAGAGATAATAAAATATAAAGAAATTAGATTTCACAAATCTTGCATTCCTAGTACACCATGGAAAATTTTCAATTTTTTACGAAATGTGACATGTCATTGTGATTGTGAAGATGTTTTCTTAGTGAAATATATGTTAAAAAATTAAATAAATATACAAAAGAAAATTAAAATTCTCAAATATAAACAGGAAATAAACAAATAAGAAGGAATGTTTCTGTATCATCAAATACTATTTTGTACCGTTTGAGAGTAGTATTGGGCGGGAGGTTATGTGCTGGTCACATCAGATTTTTTACATCGTATGTGTTTGTCATGATATAGACGTAAAATAAAATTTATAATAATTTGTCATTTAAAGAGTGCTATGAAAAACAAATCATAGATAATGGATACAATTCAAACAGTCGTCTTGTTCGAATGTTACAGGTGATATTTGCCTTTATCATAACGTTTTAAATAATTATTAACTTGATTAAATGAATTTAAGCTCGTTTAATGCAATTTTGGCTAGTAAACATTTTTACCTCCCGCCTACCTCTAGGTAAGGAAGGTATTGTTTTTGGTCAAAAAATTGGGTAGTGAGATTTCAATGAATAAGCACGTTTTAGGATCCCTACAATACGATTTTACTATTTTCGCGATGATGTCATTTAAAAATTTTCAATTTTTTACGAAATGTGACACATGTCATTGTGATTGTGAAGATGTTTTCTTAGTGAAATATATGTCAAAAAATTAAATAAATATACGAAAGAAAATTAAAATTCTCAAAGATAAATAGAAAATAAATAAATAAGGTATGTTTCTGTATCATCAAATACTATTTTGTACCATTTAAGAGTAGTATTGGGCGGGAGGTTATGTGCTGGGTACATCAGATTTTTTGTATTTACACTGTTTCGAACACAAGCACAAATTGTTATCTAATGAAAATTTTAATATTGTGTTTCCTATGATCTATAAAAAAGTACATCCGATATGTAACATGGAATAAACAGTTATCAGATTTCAATCAATGTGTTTATAGTATCAAACTAAACTTTTTTTGATGACGAATTTTATGTAACCTGCATTATTTTCATTTGCATTTCCATTTTAGTTTTATTGTACCTTCGACTTTACAGCTTTGCATTAAAGTACCCTTAATATCGTTTAATTATCATACCTTTTCATATCTATAGGTATTTTCACGGAAAGTTAAATTATGAAACTCATTTATTACGCTTTCATCAAAATTTAAATTTAATGTCACTGCATAATTTACATTTATTACAACACCGACCGTTAAACTTTCCCTTGTTTCCCCGAAATGCATTATTAAATTTAGGAATTCCACGATTAAAATGAAAACCTACAAGCCAATTTGATGCTTGAAGGTGCTGCAAAACATTTGCTATTGCTATATTACTTTATTGCTCAATTATAGGAACACTAAATAATTTTATTTATGAAGTGAAATTTTAATGCAACATACCGATCTACGAGTATAAACAGAAAACGTAGGTTGTATTGTTGTAGGAAAATAACGTAAATATATACCTAACGGTAATGTAAGGGCTCATGAAACTTTGTGGCCCATGAGTAGCAGACTCAGGGAAATAAGATTGTCTTTGAATTTATATCGTGAGTTTCAGCATACGAGCCCTGAATCAAATAATTAGGCCCAGTTAGAGTCATACAAAGGAAAATTGTTTAATTCACCATGTTTATATCTTAAATTAATTTATTTTTCCTCCCGCACATACATATATGTAAGGGGCGTATTGTTTATATTAGGAATTAATTAGACATTGGAAACAATTCATCAACAGTAAGTGGTTGATTACTTCAAGGCCTATCAGGGTTTTTGGGCATATCTTAATAAATAAATTAGATACAGTAAATTTTATTGGAACGAAAAAGATGTAGAATAATATTACTTATAATCTTTATATGAAACAATTTTCTGCATTTTGTTATCATCAGATTTAAAAATAGTGTTCATGGTACCAGTTAGGGCTGCCAATTATCCGAGTATCCGGATATCCGGATTTCAGATCAGTACATTTGGGTATCCGGATAATTGTAAGATCCGGATCTCGATTTTTAAATATTTTTTAAGGAGTGCATGTACGATTTTCGAAAACTCTTTTTATACAAATAATAATAGACCTTGAATATCGACGTTATTTTATTAGTGTACTTACATATTTATACAGGGTGTTGACCGCGACCCCGGAACATAGGACTTTAACATGTATCATACTTTCGTAATTTCCTGCTTAACAAATTATATTAGACAAAAAAGGTTCAAATAAAGTTGAGAGATCATAAAATTCTACATCAGAATCAATAAACAGAATTAAATTTACATGTCCTATAACGCCAGAAATTAAATATGAAAATATAAGAAATTTGCTCAAAAATCGGGTTAGCTTTGGAAATGAAACAAAATTGTATACAATTGGAAATGAAAATTGTATTTTTTATTAATTATTATGATAAATTGCATAATTGACTATTTTCTTTAGAATTTTGTTTCATTTCCAAAGCTAACCGGATTTTTGAGCCAATTTTTAATATTTACATATTTAATTTCTGGCGTTATAGGGCATGTAAATTTAATTCTGTTTATTGATTCTGATGTAGAATTTCATGATCTCTCAACTTTATTTGAACCTTTTTTGTCTAATATAATTTGTTAAGCAGGAAATTACGAAAGTATGATTTTATATGTTAAAGTCCTATGTTCCGGGGTCGCGGTCAACACCCTGTATTTGAGATCTATTTACTATTTTGAAGTAAATGTAACTAATAACAAAATTATTAAGAAAACGAATTTACATTTTTGATCGTTCAATTGATTAACGATTTGGTACAAGAATGTTCGAAGAAGATTCGAATCCGGATCCAGATACTTGGATCCGGATACTCTATACCTCATTCCGGATTCGGATACTCGGATACCAGAGATCCGGATCTGAGATCCGTAGAGATTCGGATATCCGTGATCCGGGTATCCGGATACACATCAAATCCGGATCCAATTGGCAGCTCTAGTACCAGTCAATACCTTTGGGCCAAATTGCTTATTTGTTATTATTTCAGTTATTATTTTTCCCTAAAATGTTCTTAAAAAGAATAGATATTATGATACAAATAAATTGAGTACAATAACTTTTCCTTTGTTAGAGCAGAACTATTTTTTTAAAGCTATTCTAAAAGTCATAATTGGGCCAAATAATATGATTCAGGGCTCGTAGATCTTTACTTTCAACTTTTCTGGTATTAATATATTACTATAGATACCAATTTACACCGTACTATTCCAAATAAAATGCAAAACAGGATGTCTATAGGTGCGTTCAATGGAGCTAGCAAATCAAGCAAAACGGAAGTAAATTGTGTTGAACGACTTACTAACCTAGCATTTGAAGAAATTTAACAAATCTAAGCTGGCAACACTGGCTGATAACTTCCAGTGATAACGATGGAAATAAAGATCTTTATCTTCTTCTAGATAATAATATTATTGGGTATTGCTCATTTTTAAAGGCGTAAATTAAGGAAATATTTGGAAATAAATTCTAGAATCACACTTTGCCTCGTCCAATCTATTTCTGCAGTTCAGAATTTAACGAATTACCTTAACCATCTACGAACGTTATTCTCCAAGTACATAATTTGTGGAACCCTAAGGACCAACATTCTACCCTAACACACTAACAAAGTGGATGAAGAATTAATGTATTTGTTTTGCTTTTCATATTAATTTCCATGTTTATATTCCTTGTTTTAGTATAAGACAGAGAGAAAACAACAAATACAGCTAAGTGTAATTAACGCTGCTCGTAGTTCTCTTTACTTTTACAAACAAAACACTGCGCAACTGCAAATTTCGACAGACGAAGTAGAACACATTGAGCCAGAGTTGCATATGAAATATTAGCACATATGTGACACATTAACATCAGTGTAACAGGAAATTTTGTCGTTTCAATTTGTTACATACTGATTGATTGATATTACTGGAATGCAATTTGAAACTGAATTATATTTTTAAATTATAGTATATGTACAACAACAGACATAGATGTGGATATATACATAATGCTTGAAAATAAAATAACAAATAATATATGACAAATAGATTTATTACTTGCTAAAATAGACAATAAATAATACTTTTCTACCTCCCGCTTACCTGTAGGTAAGGGAGGTATTGTTTTTAGTCAAAAAATTGGGTAGTGGGTTTTCAATGAATAAGCACGTTTTAGGGTCCCTACAATATGATTTTACTATTTTCGCGATGATATCTGTATGTATGTATGTATGTATGTGTGTGTGTGTGTGTGTGTATGTGTGTGTATGTGTTGTGTGTGTGTGTGTGTGTGTGTGTGTGTGTGTGTGTGTGTGTGTGTGTGTGTGTGTGTGTGTGTGTGTGTGTGTGTGTGTGTGTGTGTGTGTGTGTGTGTGTGTGTGTGTGTGTGTGTGTGTGTGTGTGTGTGTGTGTGTGTGTGTGTGTGTGTGTGTGTAGTGTGTCAATTTTTTCGTCTCACATAACTCAAATACTATAATACAAAAAAGAGCTGATTAGATTTAGGATAAAATTGGTCAACCGGAAGTAGCAGTTTACTTGAAGCCCTTAACAGTTTTTCGTGAGAAACACGGTTAAATTTCCTTTTTCAACAATTTATGTTATTTCGAAAGTTGAAGAATATTTAATTTTGTTTACACTATTTTTATTAATTTTCATTAGATTTAGATTTCACAAATCTTGCATTCCTAGTACACCATGGAAACAATTAAAAATTTTAAATTTTTTACGAAATGTGACATATGTCATCGTGTTTGTGAAGCTGTTTTCTTTGTGAAACATATGTCAAAAAATTAAATAAATATACGAAAGAAATTTAAAATTCTCAAATATAAATAGAAAATAAACAAATAAGAAGGTATGTTTCTGTATCATCAAATATTATTTTGTACCGTTTAAGACTAGTATTGGGCGGGAGGTTATGTGCTGGCCACATCAGATTTTTTTTTAATGGTACGGCTTCAACTGCTCTTTTTATTAGCCGGAGTGATGAATGATATGAAGATGAAAGTGTCTGCGCTGTACTCAGCAGCAACCACTGTTTAGTGCCAGCCCAGTTCGGGAATCGAACCCGGGACCCCTGGGTCCGTAGCTAGAAGTCTAGATCACTGAGCCACATTGGCGGCAAATAATAGTTTTGAAAGTAATTTAATATGCAGTGAAATGTTTTATGTATGAGTATACTTCTCATTATCTGCTTTTACAGTTAAAAGTAACAGTGTTCTGAAACCCTGAATTTATTACATAATTAACCCATTTTTTAGTAAAATGAAGTGCGTTATGTAGGTATGTTTTCTGAAGCTGATAAATTTACTGGCTAATTTTCAGCCAATTTTTAATCACCAACAATAATAAAATAAATATAAAGTTCTATTTATCTACAATTCAACATATTTAATTTGTTAAAATATTGTGATAAACAAGTAAACTTTTCAAATAACATTACAAATTCATTATTAATTATTGTTCAATTTGCAGAATTTTCAGAAGTTTGAAAATATAATATTATTTTTTTAGGCGCTCTGCACATAAGACAGATTGATTGATTATAATGTATAGTAAATTGGAAATAAAACTCATATGAATTGTTATTAAATATATTTTAATTGCAAAAATATGAAATGTAATACAAATATTACACTTTATCACTTTTATCTATTGGTTTGACAATAATATTAGTTCATTTAATTGATGTCTTTTACTCACGTTTTGCTACACTGTTTAACTTTACAATATAATCTGAACTATATATTCTAATAAATTCCTTTAAATTGACATATTCTGCCTTTTTAGCAAATGGTCGCCGAGGCTTCTCTTTTGCGCATCGAATTAGGTATCTAGATTATGTATAAACCTCTATGACAAATATATTATGAATAAAAGAGCTGAATACTTATTGCGAATCTTTATATTGCAACAACAAACAATACCACTCGGTCATTATATTAATTGTAGTAGATACAAATATAAATTTTAAATTGTCAACATTAATAATTACAGCAAAATAATGACAGCATTCTATTCTAGGAAGATTATTCAGCACCAATAGGTTTCCTGTTTCCTGAAAATAACAAATGGAAACAATGGATAACCTCTACTACATGTGGGAAGTAAACAAAGAGATATAAACAATAGACACAACGCTTTCAATATTAACACATGACCAAGGGTGATTAGCAGAGGACTAAGTAGTTGATTAAATACTATTCAGCTTCTAAATGTTCCTACGTTCTATTGAAGAAGACTGTTAAAGACTAATTAAAGATAATTAGAACTAAATATACCAGGATTTTTATTTCGAACATTAGTGTTGAAGTTATATTAGTAGATACAAAGCAAATTATATATATTTTTGTACCAAATTTTCAGATTTTGGAACTAAAACTGTTACAGTTTTCTTACTGGTTGCTATTAATGTCTAATTATGTAAAATAATAGTAATAATGTGTTCCTCAGTTTGAATCCTATAGTCGACTGTATCAATTTTCAATTTAATCCTGCAGTTCTCTAACACCTGTGACCAAATGACTGGTAATCGCTTTTTATGTGCAAAAATATATCACTTACCGAAATCTGCGTAAGCAGAGTGCCACACTTATAATACACACGAGGGAAAAAACACAGCACTTGCAAATGCACCAAAAATGGCTAAATTTAAGAGTGCCATAACTCGGTTCATTTAGTTGAAATTAGATGATTCTTTGAGTTTTAGAAACTTTGAAATGTTCTCTTCAATGTGATGCTAGTCAATATGATATCAAATCCATTACACCCCCGCCTACCCCCATATAAAAACAATGTTCCTGTTGTCAAAAAATGTCCAAATTTGACAGCTCGTACGCAGTGCCAAAAAAATCGTAGACTCAACTGGCAAACAGGGCAATAAAATTCAAACATTTTCCTTTAAGTTTCTCAAGTTTCGAGTACCTACGACAAAAAAATATTTTTGGTATATATTTATTTGTTTCTCAAAAACAGTAAGTTCAAATGGAATAGTATATTACGTACCGTGAACTGTAGGTGATTGTTTTTAGGCTGAGAATGTAGTTTGGGATGTCGAGACCCGTAGGATCGAGATTTCCTAAACATTCGAGACCTAAAAAATCACTTACAGTTCGAGGTTAGAATGTTATTTTTTGCAATACCTGCGTAAATATTATAAGAAAAGGAAAAATAGGTATCAAAATTAACAGCTGTCAGATTGAAGTTAAAAATAAAATTGGAATGATATATATTTACTTACCATATACCATGAACGGTAAGTTGCACTTACCATCCACCGTGGACGGTAAGTAAATGATGGAACCATGAAAACCAATTGTGCAATAAAAGTTCCACTTACTGTGTTTAAATTTTGTTATTAATGGGTAACTTACAGTACAGGTATTGCAAAAAATAAATTTATTATATTATAGACGATCATATTTATAAATATACGAATTATTTGCATTACTGTAGTCGTTCATGAGAATGAGAGACACAGTATCAAAGTTTTGAATTTTTGACCAACTAGACTTCAACTAAATTTTTTTTATAGTTTAATGTTATAGCTATCCTTTTCATCCACATATATAAATACTAGAATATTCAAAGACCTCACTGTGATAATTGTTTTGTTTTTCGATAAGAATAATTGCAGAAATAATTTATTCAAATTTGAATTGACTAAACAAAATTCATGGGACTGAAGAAAACCTAACGGAAATATTCGTTTCTAGCATGTGAACTATACTTGAACTGTAACTGTAAAAATCCATAGGTAATGAAAATTGGACAGGTGGAGGTAAATTGATATGTGTCTGTGCACCATAAAGAACATGAAATAGTATATTACGTACCGTGAACTGTAAGTTTTTAGGTCGAGAATGTAGTTTGGGATGTCGAGACCCGTAGGGTCGAGATTTCCTAAACATTCGAGATCTCAAAAATCACTTACAGTTCGAGGTCAGTAAGTTTTTTTTTGCAATACCTGCGTAAATATAACAAAAAGAAAAATAGGTATCAAAATTAACAGCTGTCATATTGAGGTTAAAAATAAAATTTGAATGATATATATTTACTTACCGTTCACCGTGAACGGCAAGTTTCACTTACCATCCACCTTGGACGGTAAGTAAATGGTGTAACCATGGAAACCAATTGTGCAATAAAAGTTCCACTTACTGTGTTTAAATTTTGTTATTAATGGGTAACTTACAGTACAGGAATTGCAAAAATAAATGAAGATAACAATTTAAAAAAAAAGGATTAGTTCTTCGACGCGTATGTTTGACTTTAAACAAGCGCAAACCCCCCAAAAAAATCTCTTATAACCTTTATTCTAGTCTAAATTCTTATATTACATGTTAGCCAGTCATAATAACAACACGATAAGCAACTTCCTTCTTGGCAACGGTAAACAAACTCATAGTAGTAAACATGAATCTATATTTATCGGCAAATTTATCTACTACCCGTTCCACCAAAGTACAATTAATCACAGTATTTTCTACCACAGTACACACATTTTAAAGTTAGAAAACTTAAAACTTATCAAATCGCTGTAATATCTCCAACAAGATAAGTCCATCAAAAAAGCGCAACTTTGTACTTAAACTTTACTTCCTCGTGTCTTCTTTTTAATTCGCTCTCGGGAAGGAGAAGTTGGCAACTAGTGCTAGGAGCAGGTGGAAATTATAACATTAAATCTTCATAACTGACTAAGCTACGTCGCTAGGAATTTCGCACTGAGTTTAATATTGATTTAGGATTACAGTGCTGATAAGCAACGATGGTAAATGGGACCAGTGACACGTACTCCTTCTCCTAGTTTGTGCGTGGGTTTTGTTGATGGAAGCTGCCGCTTAATTTTGCATAATTACATATTGTACATGGCAGCTTGTAAGCTGAGTTGGCGTTTTTGTGTTAGCGTAATAGTTCCGGAATTTTCATTCTGGAAATTTATCATACAAACTATGTTTATTTACGTACATGGTAAAACTAATGAAACAAAAGTACGGTAGTTGTAAAATACTAACAAGAGATAGGATCCAAGGCACAATGCGAATTGTAACATTATAGTTTTATCAAAACACATTGAAATACAATAATTCTGGAACGCGCACGCTGTGTAAGAGTTACTTATTAAAGAAAAATGTTAAATAATAATTTTTTCATGCTAGTATAATTATAAATTAATTCAATATTTATGAAAATGAAATAATTCAATATCTACAAACGAAGACCATTGTTTTAGAATCAACGATCTGACATTATTTTGATGTTTGAGTTTCACAGTTCGAAATCGAAGTGATGTGAGGTAACAATAATATACTACTCTTCTGTGGTTTACGATACTGTAGGTATCTGATTAAGATTTATTTTTGAACGTTTTATTATTATTAATACTTATTATTATTACTATTAAATATGAAACTGTACCTTCGTTCAAAATATAACCTAAAATTAATACTGAAATGACAGATTGAAGTTTGACATTTCCGTCCGTGAAGAGATCATCTATACTTTTTCTTTTCAAATAGTGGAAAAGAGATGGACGTATTAGACACGTTAAAATAACTAACGATTGAACAAGCTTGTATGCGACAAAGATAGTTCTGAAACTAATGACAGAGCGGCCACCACATCGCGAACAAAATGTACATTGCAAGCATCGTGCGAAATGAATTTGTTCTGTGAGTATTTCAATACAGGTCAGTTCATTTGAGTACAGGCGCCATTGCTAGGATATTTATTTAGAATTATCAAATATTGGAATGGTGAAAGCAGGACAAATTTATTATTAAAATTAAATGAATTAGGAAATAATATCGTGGTCGTAGAAAAAGTATAGTGTACAACTCGCATGGAATATCTACTTCTTACTCGTAAGCGATGAACCAAGTACATAACTTAACCAAGTATATAAGCTTTATATTAGCGACGAACCGAGTACATAATCTATATATTTACCTAACCTAACCTAACCTATGTATTTATTTACGTGGTGCGAGGCGAAGCGAGCACATAATCTATATATTAGCGAGGTGAGGAGCGAAGCGACGAATCGAGTACATAACTTAACCAAGTATATAACCTATATATAACGAATTACCCACTCGATAAAATTATCACACTCAGCCTTCGGCTTCGTGTGCTAAAATTTCTCTCGTGGGTAATTCCTTACTTTGCCCACTTGTAAAGTAAATAACTATTAATTACTTTAGTACTTAATAAATTACAATAAATTAGTAGAAATTATAATATAATAATATAATATAATACTGATACTGATATACACACATGACGATAGTTATTAAAAATATAATTTTCGAAATAGAATACAATACTTTTATTGAAGCTAGGGACGGTAAAAGAACCGAACTTCAAAAACAATATTATATTTCGCATGTTCCAAATCCAAATACAATTAAATTAAATTTTCCATTTTAAAATGTAACAAAACTCTTCCACCATTCTCGTTGATTACTTTCATGCAAACATTAAAAGCCAAAACCTGCGATCTCGGCATTCCCGTTCCCGTGTAAACAATATTTTCCACACTTAATTTTCCTTTTTCCTCCGTGACGTCCCCTAACCTCTGACCGCTGACCTCGCCTCCGCGCTGGTTTAAATTGAAAGCAGCAAAGCAGGCTACGCTGACCGTTTTGCTTGTTTTCGGCGGCGTGGCGATCTGCTCGGGTTTCTGATGATTTTTATTGGGTTTTATTAGCCGCGGGGGTGGGAAACGAAGGGCGGAGGAAAGCGGATGAAGGGATGTTCTGATGTTCGATGGCGGAAGGTTTTTAGAAGTCTACCCGTCTGGAAAGTTGCGGTAAGGAATTTTTGTGATGGCAATTTTTGCTGAAAGTGATTGATTTTGGGGATTGAAGTTTTTTAATTGTTTGGGTAATTAAATGGAAGTTGGAAATTTATTAAATCTCTGATAATGGAATTTTTATTAGCTATTAAATTTTTAAACTTTGAGAAAAACAAACACTTCATTATTATTAAAGTAGAAGAAAAATATCTGCAAAATAGTTATTTATGTATCAAGGCACTGAAGTTTAATTTTTTATCACGAATATAGAGTTTATAAACCATGTGAGTGGTAAAAAAGGAACTTCAGTGCCGAGGTACATATTAAGTTTTATTTGAAATCTAAAATTCGAAAAAACTGTAAAAAATTACAATATAGGTTAAGTTTATACATCTGTCAGTTGTCAATTGAAACTGACAGTCAGTGTTGCCAACTTCGAACAGGGAAGTTATCGTAAATAACACTGAAAATTATGTGTTTTGTCCTCAATTTCGTCATCGGAATTAATTAGTTAATTCTTCTTGCAAATTTTGTTTCATGTTTCGTCCAAACTTACTATAGTACGTCAATATATCTTCCAAAATTGTACAATAATTATTTAACGGCTGCCAACACTGGGCTGCTCAAAATCGTCGTATAATAGGTTACTTTAGTGACGATTTTTGAGCACTTTAGTGCCGATTTCAAATAAAGGTACTTTTTGCATTTTACTGACATTCATTTATGCTAAGGATATACTAACCCTATTTCAAAAATAATGATAATTGTTCAAAATTTAGATGACAGATCAGAAGTATTGAACAAAAAATCATTCAATTTTTTTGTCATTCACAGCATCTAAAAAAATTATGACAGTTTCAAGTTTTGCTGATTTAACATGTGATCTTATGGAAAAGTGATATTTGGAGGCTAAAAAACACATAAAAATTAATGAGAATATTCCTAATTAATAATATGTCGGTAGCTGGAACATTCATTAACATAATGTCAGAGATTGTGTAACAAGAAAGGTTTAATGTTTGACATTTGACGTTTGTCGAAGTGATCGTTTGAAAATACGATGTTGCCACGTTTAGCACCGTCAAAAGACATTCATCAATTGTGATATCTTAAGAAAATTAAGGCGATTTTCGTGTAAAATGTGTAGTTTTAATGATAAATGGTAGCAAATTTATTATTATGTTGTTCTTTTGCTTGAAAAAATTAAATAAATATACAAAAGAAAATTAAATTTCTCAAATAAAAATAGCAAATAAACAAATAAGAAGGTATGTTTCTATATCATCAAATACTATTTTATACCGTTTAAGAGCTGTATTGGGCGGGAAGTTATGTGTTGGACACATGAATTTTTTTTTATTGTTTCAAATGCTAAGGTTATATGCCGAAAGTAGTTTTTTTTATTGTATATTTGTGGGTTTAATTTAATTGATTAATTTTTAATAACGCAACTTTTATTTGATTCGTCCGTTTTTTTTTTTTAATATATGTCCGTTGTTGATATACAATATTTTACCTAATATTTATTAATTAATTAAACTTTTTTTTAAAAGCATGTTTTTGTGTAATTAGTAACTAATAGTTTATGTGTGTACTTCCTCGTTAATAACTACTTACAAATATACTAATTGATTTTTTCTATTCCGCGTAATCATTAACGCTGATTAATTACTACATTAGCAGTATTGTAATCATGAAATATTGTTGATCGAGATTAAAATAATATTATTAATTACCCTTCAATACAATAATATTTACGATTTTAGTTTTGTACATTTCCAACACAAAAAAAATTCATTTTACAGAACCGAGTCAATATTTTCTATACCAACTTTGTAAAAATAAAGTAGAATAAATGTTCAACAGAGTGTGAATAACTCAAAGTAAATTAATCAAATTATATCCCGAAGAAAGATTTTAAAACTCAACTCTTAATCTCAAGAAATCCTTATGTAAACAAATTATAATTAATCAAAGGATGGATGTTAAATCTTGATACTTGACGCTGACGTGCTTGCCAATAATCAGAAAGTTACGTCTTAAAATATTCAGCATAGTACTGTTCGGAGAAGTATTTCTATTTTAACCTAGTTATTTCTCGGAAGTAAATTATATTTAGTTGGCATCAAAAATTTAATAAACTTGTTAGTCCATGACATGTTATTTATATCATAAAATTAGTCATTTCTAAAGCCTTGTTACTATGGCCTGTGCATGGTGTTTATCCAGTTACTTAATTTTCCTTTCCCGACTAGAAGCAATTTGTATTGTTTTACATTTTTTGTTTACTCTACAAAAATGTATGTATATGAACAATATTTGGTTGATTATTACATGTCAAGATCATTATTATTTTCATTTCTAAATGGTGCACAATTTACAAAACAAATAAAATCAAGCTATATATTCATTCTGGATGTAGTGTACATTCACAAATTTGGTTGTGCAGTAATTACATAGAAGTAATTAAATTACGTAATTACTTACATTTTTCAGAAATGTAATTATTAATATAATTTTTCAAATACATTCGCTCTGTAATGGAAAGTTAATAATCAATTATATTATTTATGCAAGTAATTAATAATTCTGGCAATTTTTCATTGTAATAACAATTCAATTGACAATTACTTCCTTTTTACCTCCCGCCTACCTCTAGGTAAGGGAGGTATTGTTTTTGGTCATAAAATTGGGTAGTGAGTTTTCAATGAATAAGCACGTTTTAGGGTCCCTAAAATACGATTTTACTATTTTCGCGATGATGTCTGTATGTATGTATGTATGTATGTATGTATGTATGTATGTGTGTGTGTGTGTAGTCTGTGGCAATTTTTTCGTCTCGCATAACTCAAATACTATAGTACCAAAAAATACAATTTTGTGAATTATTGCTTCTTATATTTAAATGAAGAGCTGATTAGATTTTGGATAAAATTGGCTAACCGGAAGTAGCAGTTTACTTGAAGCCCTTAACAGTTTTTCGTGAAAAATACGGTTAAATTTCCTTTTTCAACAATTTATGTTATTTTGAATGTTGAAGAATATTTAATTTTGCATGTGTTATGATTACACTAATTTTATTAATTTTCATTAGATTTAGAAATAATAAAATATAAAGAAATTAGATTTCATAAATATTGCATTTCTAGTACACCATGGAAACATTTAAAAATTTTCAATTTTTTACGAAATGTGACACATGTCATTGTGATTGTGAAGCTGTTTTCTTAGTGAAATATATGTCAAACAATTAAATAAATATACGGAAGAAAATTAAATTTCTCAGATATAAATAGAAAATAAACAAATAGGAAGGTATGTTTCTGAATCATCAAATACTATTTTGTACCGTTTAAGAGTAGTATTGGGCGGGAGGTTATGTGCTGGCCACATCAGATTTTTTATTTTTTTTTCATAATTAAAATTAGCAATTTTATGAGTTTTTGATGACTGAGATGAAATCGAAAATTCCGATCCAGTTTCTAATCAAATAAAAATATAGATTCTTAATTATTCTAAAGTATAAGGCTATTTTGCCTTCTTCAGCTATTATTGAAACATTATTTTCATTCGCACGCCTTATTTTAAATCCAGGATGCTGTAGATCATCAGATTCCCTCTTTAAGAAATTATTAATTTTAATATGTCTGTTTGAATAATCGCAATACACAATACTAGACAGGACGTTTTGCTTTTGTTTTAGGCTTCTATGTATATTTTAAATATAAAATAATTTTATTATTATTAAAGTGCTCAAAAATAGTCACTAAAGTAACCCATTATACGACGATTTTGAGCAACCCAGTGTTGGCAACCGTTAAATAATTATTGTACAATTAGGATAATTTTGGCAGATATATTGACGTACTATAGTAAATTTGGACGTAGTATGAAACAAAATTTGCACGAAGAATTAACTAATTAATTCCGATGACGAAATTGAGGACAAACACATAATTTTGGGTGTTATTTACGATAACTTCACTTCTCGATGTTGGCAACACTGACTGTCAGTTTCAATTGACAACTGACAGATGTATAAACTTAACCTACAATGTAATTTTTTACAGTTTTTTCGAATTTTAGATTTCAAATAAAACTTAATATGTACCTCGGCACTGAAGTTCCTTTTTATCACTCACATGGTTTATTTTCCTCGGCCCTACGGGCCTCGGCAACTAAATTCCATATTCGGGATAAAAAAAAATTAAACTTCTGTGCCTTGATACATAAATAACTATTATTTAGTATTTCTAGAACAAAAATATAGTATAGTCGTCTACTAACTAAATTTAATACCACCGAAACTATCCTCTTTATTTAATAGGCTGATTTAGTATGAAACTAAATTTATATTACCTTTATAATACATATATGTGCGGAAATGGAAAGGGGGGGGGGGGTAGGATGTCGCATTTCACGCTTCAGTTTTGTGGAATTGTAGCACGGCGGGCTGTTGTCTGATACTTAAGGGTTGTCAAATAAAACGCAAACACTTTTAGAGAGGTGATAAAAACTATTTAATAAAATGGTATTTAATGGTGAATTGAATAGAATAGAAAACAAATTACAAATATTACAGCGACGACAACGAATGAATATGTTAACTTAGTTGCAGTTACCAAAACATAAAACAAACAAATTTATTTAATTTCTACATTTTGTAGAGCACTGCAGACATGAAAAAACGTCTGCCCAGTTCAAGAACCACTAACTAACTCCCTGTCTTGTGCTGGCCAAACATACGCATCTACCGCATAAGCGGGTACGCGGGGGCAAGAAATCTCTTGAAGACCAACACAAAAATTGTATAAAAACTAGAACACTTAAAAACTAAAACCTTATCTAGGGTTCGACCAGGATCTGTAAATCTGTCAACCCCAGATGGCATCTCAAGCCGATATTTCAGAATATTTGCCGCGATAAACTCAAATGACTATTTATGATAACTAAAATTCTAACACACATGTGTAGCAATAAATTAAACTCAAGAAAGCAAGAACTCCTGTCAAGACGATTTTCGATGCGTTCAAGTCCCAACGCAGTTTGAAACTTGATATTTTAAAATCGTTTTGACAGTAAAAACAATAAATCGTATTCTGAATGGTCGCCTTGTTACAGAATGATATTTCGGAAAATACTGTTAATAAAAGAATCATTATGCGCAGACGATAATTAAAGCAAACCAATGCATATATCAATGTGATATCATACATAATACATATCATATATGTCGTTATGGCCACTACTATGCAAGAATCGGATTGAAATTTCAGCACATTGTAAAGTTTCAATTACAAGCTCTGCCTACACCGAACCAAAAATATGTTTTTCTAAACTTAAATAAATGTAATATTTTTTACCGTTTTGGAGTCTGCATTTAGTTCAATCTGGACATCTGCACCTCTGATATTTTATGTCCAATAACAATAACACAGAATTTTTTAGCACTACCAGCTGCACATCCTTAAAATCTAGTTCACTTTTCACAATAAATATTAGAAAACATCAAAAACATGTACTCATTGTATAATACAAACGAACACTGAATCAGCTCTGCGACATAAACAAGTATTAATAGTTTCTTTGGAACCAGTTGCTTAATTAATGTCGAATGAAATGGTATCAACTAAATCATACTGTTTCTACATTTTTTATTCTATGAGAAATAAATACATCATTCATGACTATAAAATACTGTTTTTAGGCAGTGGGCCTAAAGTAATGGCAAAATTGATTGACTTATCTTAAATTTCGTTTTAATAATAGTTATTTATGTATCAAGGCACTGAAGTTTAATATTTTATCACGAATATGGAATTTAGATGCCGAGGCCCGTAAATAAACCATGTGAGTGATAAAAAGGAACTTCAGTGCTGAGGTACATATTAAGTTTCAACTGTAAAAAAATTACAATATAGGTTAAGTTTATACATCTGTCAGTTGTCAATTGAAACTGACAGTCAGTGTTGCTAACCTCGAACCGTGAAGTTATCGTAAATAACGCTCAAAATTATGTGTTTTGTCCTCAATTTCGTCATCGGAATCAATTAGTTAATTCTTTTTGCACATTCTGTTTCATGTACTATAGTACGTCAAAATATCTGCCAAAATTATCCTAAATGTACAATAATTATTTAACGGTTGCCAACACTGGGTTGCTCAAAATCGTCGTATAATGGGTTATTTAGTGACGATTTCTGAGCACTTTATATTTTACTCTATTTCTTGAAGGATTTCTTCGTAGATGTTTCCAAGACAGTTTAAAGCATACAAAGAAAAAAATTAATATTTTTTTTATATAAAAGCTTTTTTAATATTATTATTTGACTATATTCTTTAGGCCTTCGATATTAATTATGAAACGATATTTGTGATAGAAGACTTGATAAAATCGCTTAATGAAAATATTATACGGTTAGAACTAATTTCTTAGTACTAGTAGATTAGGCATACTTACCAGTATGTCATATTGTATTCATATAGAACAAATAACAGTTATGCTTAATATACAGCTTAGGTTTTTTAATATTAAAAAACTCGGAAGTAACTTTGAAGACCAACTTTGTGTATTTATAATACCTGCCAAAAAATGTTCAATGTACAACTTTAGCCGATAACCATTTTATATTCAAATATTCTAAAAAGTTCTACCAAATATTTACAGATTTAAAACTGATAAATATTTACACACGTTTATTAATATTGTAGTAACATAAGCAAACAGAATATTTCAAGATGTAAAACAAATGTTAATTTGTCCGGCATATACTCCGTTTTAATTTTTAGTGTTTTTTTTTTTTTTGGAATGAGTAATCGTATTACAGGCAGTGTATAGCAAAGTATTAGCACAAAATTTAAAATATATTTACGTATTTGTAATGAGAAGTTCTATTTTCATTTCGCAAATAAATATTTACTTTCAGAAACAAACAAATTATACATTTACAAAACAAAATAATTAGTTTCCGTTATTTAGTTACTTAAACAATTACTTATTTGCTTCAAAAAATATAAAAAAAGATGTAGGAAGTATTAATATGAGGTTCTTAAAAAATTTTATGAAATAAATGAACAAATAGAATTTGAAAATATAACATTTAGCTTAGTGGTAAATAAAAGTCGACAGAACAGACAATATTGGTTTTTTTAAAGTTGTCAGAATTAATAAATATATTATATGAAGCAAGGCCTATAAGAAAAGAGTAAAGAAAAAAGTAATAAAAACATGGAAACAAGAAGTGAAGCAACCAATACAATGCCGCTATTGGAAAGATTTCAAATCAATCACACGAAATAGAGAAAAGTAAAGAAATTTTGGAAGAAGAACCAAAAGACTCTATCGCCCACTTATATTGTCTATCTAATTAAAGCCACTAAAATATTAATTTAATTAAATACAACTGCTACAAGAGACCATAAATAATTGCTCCCTGCTGCGACCGATTTCATCCTATCAAAAAAAAAAACTGCAATGAATTCACTGAAAAAAAAAACAGACAATACATACTAATCTAAACTAAACCGATGATGTAACTTGTTAATTTTGTTTACTATATCGCGATAATAACCACACATTCGCATGACACATAATAACAATGACCTCAACTTAATTTCAATTAACGCGCAATTATATTTACAGTGTACATATTTGTAACTGAAAACTATTGGGCTAATCACGTAAACAGCTAGAAAAATATTTATAGAAATTTCATAAATCGCATATGGTTGGCCTTAATTTGGTGAGAGGTAAATATTTTAGGATAAACAATATGAGTATATATTGAAAATTTGATGAAGGACGAGAAATAATATCTCAGTAATATTAAATAACTAGGCTGTATTATGTATTTTATGACGTTAAAAGTAAAATACAAAGTTACAATTACGTATTAAAAAAAATTAAAGTAAAATTTTTAATTGAATAATTGGAATCCATTAAAATATGTTTTCTAGTCCTTCAACTTACTTATCGGCTTAAGAATCCATAATGAAAATTGCAAAATTTTAATAAAACACGTTTACTTCAATATTTAAATAAAAATCGAAATGACAAATTTTAATGGGAATTGTCAAATTCCGCCACAAATACGTTGAAATTACGCTAACTGTCGCTACCAATCTTTTTCTTCCTAAACTATAAGATTTAATCGGGGTTAATAGAGAGAAAGAGACAAAATGAAGAGACTATAATAGAAACATTGAAAACAGAGACATAGACATACAAATACAAGAACAGTTCAACAAAATTCAAGAAACGAAATATAACACACGGTACAAGAATATACAGACACTACATATTCCAAGATATTTTTTAAAAGTTATAAATGTTACTACGATAGCTCGATTTAGATGCGGCAATGAGGAAAGAAGTAACATGTACTGGTTGTCAGCAGAAGAAAAGAGATGTAGATTATGTGGTAGAGAAGAAGATTCTTTAGAATATTTAAGACTGTATTGCAAAGAGGCGGAAAAGAAAAGTAGAGATGAAATTTACTTAATAAATGGCCTAGGAAAAGGCAAAAACTTCTTTATATTTATATTCGTAACTTAAACTTATAATTTGGTAATCTATTTTCTTAATAAAAATTAAAAATTTTGTGGAAAAAAATAAATCTATCATCACGCCTTTTACCTATTATGGGTGTGGCACTCTGCTTACGCAGATCTCGGTAAGTGATATATTTTCGCATATGAAGAGCGGTTCCCAGCCGTCAAATCATAGCCCCCAAAGATGTTAGTGGAGGAGGAACCAAAAGGGTAAATTTAAATTGGCTACTGTCAACTATGGGATTCGAAGTGAGGATCTCACGATTCACAGTCCGACGCGTTACCTCAGAGCTTATCCCATGATCTATAAAAAAAAGAAATTTTATTCCTGATCTGATCTAAATAATCGATGATCTGATCTTGTACACATTGAATGTGAAGATCTTGATCTTGATCATTTTTAAAATGATCTGTCACAACACTGGTTTTAAATAAAATAAAAATTAAATAATACGTTTGAACATTTTTATAAATTAACGACACTATTTTGTTCGTTCTATAAAATACATAATTATTTTAGTACAACCCCTACTAGCAACTAGTAACAAACATTGCTAGGAAAGATTCCATCATACAAAATCATAAAAACCTACTACAAATAAAAACAAGCTAGGCCGAAAAAAAGGAGAAAACTAAATTATACAGTTTATTATAAACATTTTTACATATAAAGTTTAAAGTATTTCGTAGCCGAAATAAAGAATCAGCGATGTTTCATTTTGTAAATATAAAATTTATATTTTAAACATCCTTACATCTTTCCATCATATATTTTTACGTTATATGTCGCAATTTACGTAACTTAAAACAATGATAACATTACATTTTGATAAAGAAGCGCCATACAACGTTTCTATGACAATATTGCCACGAAATAATGTAGAAAACGATTTGCAATCCTGATAAAGTTGT
This sequence comes from Poecilus cupreus, assembly GCA_963942605.1. NCBI lineage: Eukaryota > Metazoa > Arthropoda > Insecta > Coleoptera > Carabidae > Poecilus > Poecilus cupreus. The sequence continues at coordinate 3,127,799 of OZ012732.1, forward strand.
CAGGAGACCCAAGCTAACGATGTATATATTTTCCTGACTCCCACATGTACATAAAACCTAATGGAAGATATGAAAGAATAACCGTAAACGAAAGGCAGGTAATTTCTTTCTAGATGAAAAGCTTAACATAGTGGGTAGTGCTGTGTATGTAGAAGAAGCTCGAGATAAAAATGTTGCGAGAACTGGCAGATCGCCAAGATGAAGGAGAGATATTAAATACCTCGTTACGCCCTTCACGCAATAAGCGCCAGATGCTTCACAAATATTATATTAGAGGTGATATATTCTGGTGATAACCAATGTGAGAGATACATTTTCATTTTATATTTATTATGTCAGCAAACACTTTCGATATTGTCATTACTAAACATTACATGTAGAGCGAGAGCGGGCTGTAAAAAACCTGGCCGATCGAGTAACAGAATAAAATGTTACTCCTTTTAGCAATTTATCAACAATTGTAGTCGATGCAAAACCATTGTTGACAGGAGTATCAATAAAAAAATGACTTGTTTTGATCAACAGCCTACCTGAAGTTCTATTTTCTATCTAAAAGATGTAAATGTTTTTAGAACTATGTTATTTATTTTTAGGTAGATATAGGAACATTATTGAAAAGGTAATATCCTTTTTAATAAAAAAGTACTCCCTTTCCATTTAGGAAAATGTAACTTTAATTCTCCCCGTCACATCTCCCTAACAATATTATTTTGCATTTTACAGGCAGGACAATCTCGAGGGCGATAAAAGATTTCACGAATAAGGTATGTACATTATTTTTTGAGCAACCGTTATAGTAATTAATAAGGACAATAATGCGTGAGGTTGACAGTGTGCTGTTGAGGGCCTCTAGCCCGAGGTGTGTGCATTGACCGAAAGCATTATTGTCCAGTTAACGCCCGTGGTGCATTCAACGTTTAATGGCCAACCAATATATTATTTTATAAAAGATTTTATTTCTATGTAATATGCTTACAGTGCGGAAAAGAGTTTGTGGCCCTTGTATGTATGTAAAATACTTTTTTTCACGTTGCTTGGAAAACACAAGTGTTGTTCAGAAATAGCCAAGAAATAGCATATTTTGCGTATTGAAAACAATGAAAAAATGTAAAATTTTTACCTCCCGCCTACCTTTAGGTAAGGGAGGTATTGTTTTTGGTCAAAAAATTGGATAGTGAGTTTTCAATGAATAAGCACGTTTTAGGGTCCCTACAATACGATTTTACTATTTTCGCGATGATGTCTGTATGTATGTAAGTCTGTATGTATATATGTATGTATGTATGTATGTATGTATGTATGTGTGTGTGTGTGTGTGTATGTGTGTGCGTGCGTGTATGTGTGTGTGCAGTTTGTGGCAATTTTTTTCGTCTCGTATAACTCAAATACTATAATACCAAAAATTACAATTTTGTGAATTTTTACTTCTTATGTATATAAATGAAGAGCTGATTAGAGTTTGGATAAAATTAGTCAACCGGAAGTAGCAGTTTACTTGAAGCCCTTAACAGTTTTTCGTGAAAAACACGGTTAAATTTCCTTTTTCAACAATTTATGTTATCTTAAAAGTTGAAGAATATTTAATTTTACATGTGTTTTGATTACACTAATTTTATTAATTTTCATTAGATTTAGAGATAATAAAATATAAAGAAATTAGATTTCACAAATCTTGCATTCCTCGTACACAATGGAACAAATTAAAAATTTTCAATTTTTTACGAAATGTGACACATGTCATTGTGATTGTGAATCTGTTTTCTTAATGAAATATATGTGAAAAAATTAAATCAATATACGAAAGAAAATTAAAATTCTCAAATATAAATAGAAAATAAACAAATAAGAAGGTATGTTTCTGTATCATCAAGTACTATTTTGTATCGTTTAAGAGTAGTATTGGGCGGGAGGTTATGTGCTGGACACATCAGATTATTTTGATAGTTGTATGAAAATTTAATGAAAGGAACTATAAAAGATAAACCGCAAGTTAAGAAAAGTTCAGCAATAATTTGAACCAATAACTCACAATTTCGTTACCATTTCTCAACTTCAGTTACCGGCGTAAAATGTCCGACTTCTTTTGGCTTCTTTGATTCGCCTTGTGTCAAACAGAAGAACGATCTTTCTTACGTTTTGATTGTGGTGTGTTTTTGTCCTCGCTAAACGTCTCGCAGCGGATATGCAATGCATTCACAGCGCGTTTTTCTTGAGTTCCACTGGAGCTGAAACGTCTTTCGCAACCTGAATGTCACACACAATGAACTGTTCACTGTTCAGAATCCATTACGAGCGTCAAAGTACCTGTTCATTGTACTGAAAGCGTCTTTTGTTTTTGCTTGCGTACGCGCAACCGCAGCACCCTCGTGTGCTTAATGAAGTTGACTAGTCGCGAATGTGGTGTAAACGAGAATTTCACAGTAAACAATCAAAGGTGTTGTTCGCTTGCGACAAACGGAAAAGACTTATCTGAACTAGTATGTGTTGATAAAGTGTGGCTGAGCAAATGATTATAATTATCAATAAACAACCAATAGTAAGTAAATAAAATAAAATGTATTTGCGTCAGTTTTCCTCATGTAACATACGAAGTGTAGCTAAAAATAACGAGACTGATGCTACTACAGATGAACTACACATGCTGCAAAATCGTATGACTGACTACTGTTTAGCGTGAAGCCTTCTCTTTTGATTGCATCCCTCCCGTGATAAATGTTTTAATAAATCCATGAATTGTCGTTATGGGGTAAATAGCTCCGTGGTAACGTGTCGGACTGTGGATCGTGAGATCCTCAGTTCGACTCCCACTGCCGACAGTTACAAATTTAAATTTACCCCTGTGGTTCCCCCTCCACTAACATCCTTGGGGGCTATGATTTGACGGCTGGTAACCGCACTTCATACGCAAAAATATATCACTTACCGAGATCTGCGTAAGCAGAGCGCCACACCCGTAATGGGTAAAAGGCGTGATGATATATTTATTTATTTTATTTATAATTGTCGTTAAATTTCGGCTACTGGAACTTATGTTTTTAATTAAAAGAAGTATGTGGCAATGAATGTTTATCTCATGCGTGGGTATTTGAGTGGTTTAAAGCGTTTCCAAAATGGCCGAGAGGACGTTGAAGATGACTCAAGAACTTGGTTTGACGTTTGACGTGTGAGTAGAATACTGTTTTGATAGACTTTTGTGCGAGCTTTTGTCTCTCATTTAGAATTTTGTCAATTATTTATGTCATATTTAAATATATCAAAGATGGCACAAACCTGTTGTGCATATAATTGAAAAAAAACAGGCTATAAAAGACGGTGTTCCATTTGACAAGTAAATATGTTACTTTAGGTTAGACCCAAAAAATGGATATTAACTGTAAAACTAGAAAATTTTCAACGTAATGAAACTACATGAATTTGTGGGAAACATTTTCTTGATTTTTACATACAGCATTTTAATGCCAATATAAGAGAGAGATGGTGATATCTAAAATTACGCAGTGGGAGAAGAACAGTACATTCATACCACGTGATGGGTGGCATGAAAATGTGCTGTACTTCTCCCACTACGTCATTTTAGATTTGACTATCTCTCTCTTATGTTGGTTACAGATTTTTGTATTAAAAGCATAGCCAACGCTCCATCCATATAGGTACCTATATTATTAAATCTGTGATATACACCCTTAAAGTTTGATCCATAAGTACAAAAAAACCATGTATACAAAACTGAATAAACACACGAAACAATATTCTTCATCCTCACCCACTATATTTGTTAAATCGCATGAAAACTGTCCATTACACAGCTCCACAGTCCAACAGGACCGATAACCAATAACAAAAACCCGGTATTCCTGACACTGTGTAACCACTGATAACCAGTTTGAGGCTAAAGTGAACAGAAATGAATAACTAACAGTCCATGGCCCACTCTGTCGTGCGTAATAGCAATGTAGGCTGGGGCTTGAATGGACGATGATTCTGTCCACTGTGCACGTTAATTTGAAAGTCAAATTCGCGCGGTCGCAGGACCGCCCACGCCCCACTGACCTCGCAACGGTAAATTAAAGGCTTCGGAATGGACACTGGACGACTGGACACCGGACTCATCAGTTTGTGGGACAGCCTCTGCCGCATAATGTGTTAGCATCAAGTACAGGAAGGAGATGATGTTTAGGTTTCAAGGAATACATACACATATCTCAGTTGAAATAACTAAAAATTCTGTAGAATGGACTGACAGACTCAGTACAATCGACTAAAGCCTGTAGTATACGATCCAATATATTATATTGTTTACTTGTTACTCACTTGTAAACACCATTTACCCAAGCCCTTTATTGCTTTTGAAAATGAATCTTTACAAGTTACTAATTGACATCTACATTGTAAAATATTTAGAAGTTAGTAAACAAGATAAACAATACACATTGCCACAGTAATGCTTACAAGGCTTATGCAAAATCATTTAACAGTATATTGTGTCATTAGGAGTAAATGTGATACTTTGGGTGCTGAGCATGCAAGTTTGAACGACGAGCGAAGCGAGTCGAACAATTACATGCGAAGCACCCAAAGACACATTTACTCCGAATAACACATGCTATTTTTTCTTCAAATAAAATTATAAATATTATAAAATGCTCAAAACTTCAAAAAATATTCTGTCTTATCTAGCATTTCAATTTGCCGTAGAATATGTTGTTTTGTTATTTATGTTTATTTGTTTCATTTTTAACTGTCAAATTATTGAATTACAACCTAACTATTTTTCATAATATTTTACTTTGTCCGCCGCCGGCGTAAATGTGTTGCCAAGGATACACTTTTACGCCGGCGGCGACAATATTGAACTTCTGCTTGTTGAATACAAATACATAACAACGTACTTTTATGACGTTTGAAGAAAAAATAATTTTTGAAAGAACAGTTGTGTGTAACTGACAGGACTTGGTTATATACCGTGTGTCCCACGTAAAGGTTGGCATAGGCAAATAACATGTAAAATCAGTTTTTTGTAAATAAAAAGTGTCCGGCAAAAAAGTATGCATCCAAATTTTATATCACAATACTGCCAATATCCCTACATCTTATTTAATACAGATTACTTTATTTTAATACCGCAATTTAATGAAATTAATATTAATAGTTCCTAATTTTCCGCCTACTCTTTTTATTGCTACTGACGTATAGTGCCTGCAATTTGTTTTAAATATTTTAATCTGTCAATTTCTGGCGATGGAAACCATTCAGCGTTCATTCCTGTGATGTATTCAGATATTTGTCTTGCACTGCGCCCCCATAATACATTCTAATAATATTTACACGGTTCTCGACATTTAATGTATTCTTGATGACAGTGACAGATTAAAATATTTAAAACAAATTGCAAACACTATACGTCAGCAGCAATAAAAAGAGTAGGCGGAAATTAGGAATTATTATTATTAATTACATTAAATTGCGGTATCAAAATAAAGTAATCTGTATTAAATAAGATGTAGGGATATTGGCAGTATTGTGATATAAAATTTTGATGCATTTTTTTTTGCCGGACACTTTTTATTTACAAAAAACTGATTTTACATGTTATTTGCCTATGCCAACCTTTACGTGGGACACACGGTATAATTTTAATTTGATTTACAAATGAGTAACAAGTAAAATGTTGTACAATACACGCAAGGTAACTGTTTTACTGCATCAAGGAGGTGACAGGCTCGCCGGTCATTTCCTCCATTCAGCAGTAAAAACTGTTTTACCTTACTTGTAATGTAAATAACTATTCTCGTAGGATATTCAATACGAGAAATATTGTATCGTGTACTACACATATTTCATACCATTTTGAAAACGATATGATTTTTATTGTACGGATATAAATAATGGAACGATTTCAGTGTATTAAAACAATTGACGATAAGTCATAATATAACTGACAGCTAGACAGTTTTGAAGGTTAGTACATTTAAATATAAAGGGTGCTATAACTAGGGCATTTTAAGATTTAACACTGTTGCTATGAAAAAATGATTATCTCCAAGGTAATCAACAACTTTTACAAAGTAACAGTTCCAAATTTTAAAATGCCCTAGTTAGTAGCCCTTAGTATAGACCTGTAAATAGCACCCATAATATAACTATCATTTTATTATTCCTAGCGATGTTATGAGTATCATAATAGCCGCAGATGTCAGTTTGAAATCTGAACTCGTAGAGCGAGGATTTTAAGACTTCTAAGGCCTGTTATGACTCATAACATCCGTGGTTTGTTCAATAGTTTACCGGTTTTAGAATATGAACACGTTAACGTCATTAATAAATATTATTTTTTAAATTATTTTATAAATATCGTCTGTCATAATGTTTTAAATATAATCACTAAACTGATTGCAAATTGGCAAAAAAATTTGTGCTCAACACGGCACTAAACACAGACTAATAGTTTCGGCAGCATTCATTATTGTCTTGGCTTTGTCTCGTCAATTAAACAACAGTTTCTGCTGTACATTTTGGTACATAATTAAATAACTATTTAATTCAAATTACTAAAATAAATTTTAGTTAAATTACTCTGCAGTAACTAATTAATTTTTTCTATAATCGTTGCACAATATCGACATTGTTATTCCATTTTTGGTTAGGAAATGTTCAAAATTGTCGCTCTAGGGCGACAAAGTGACATATTGTCGCACTAGTGCGACAAAAATAAAACAAAAATAAATTAGATTAAAGTAAATGATGCATTGGATTTTTCTGGTAATAACCTTGCTATTGCAAATACAGTTGGCATATACGTACATACACTTCACCTTAATCACCATAAACGTATTCACTCTGTAGACTTTATGTCAAATGTACTCTATATGTCAAATGTACTCCATGTGTCAAATTATGATTTCTTTGAAAATTTTTATTTTGTTCATAAACGTTGTCATGATTACGGTGACATGGGTAACTACAATTTTACTGAATTGTTATAGGCGTGACCAAAGATAATTTTGAAAATTAATTTTTTTTCTACAGCTTGACATTGTTCAACGATTGTAGAAAAAATATTGTGTGTATCTCGTCGGATAGAGCTTGTTCGGTGCACTTGTCGAGTTGTTGATCTCGGCTTCGCCTCGATCAACAATTTCTCGCCACGTGCAACAAACAATGCTCTATCCGCACTTGATACCGTAAGCGAAATTAAATGCACATGCATAAATAAATGCCATCGCAAAGCAAATTGCGAAAACAATACTTTACTTTTAATGAGTTTCATTGCACCTTCTAGCGGAATGAATCCAAACAACACAACGCTATGCTATTACATAAATGTGGCTCTCTGGTATAATTTCCACTATTCCAGTTTCATTTTCGTAATGCAGTGCTATTGTTCCTCGCGGAGTGCTTGGAGAAAAACTGGAAAATCTGTCAAACACCGCATTTCAGTTCGGAGATTACGCGAGCTCTTATTGGCTTCGAATGTTTCCGTTTCCGCCTGTCTGTTTGTGTGTGTCGCGAGCTTTTTCAACTGTTCTACTTATGTGTAACGTGATGTGTTTGTTTCTAGAGTTGTGGTGGATTGCGGCAAGAAGTAAATACTGTTTTATGAAATTTCTCATTCGGTGGAAAATTGCATGTGATGCTCAAGGTTTCCTATTTTCGTTGCTACAAGAAAAGAACCTATATGTATGTGTGTATACTGTTTGTAATTATTTTCAACTGGCAGTTTTATATGGTTGTGTACTGATTTAACGAGGTGCCCTCACAAATATGCCCTCACTTTCCAAACATTTGCATAGGACTCTAGATAATAGCGAAATACTAAATTTAATCGATTTATCCTTCGTCAAATAATATCCAAAGAATATTAAGTAAATAAATTTTATCGGTTTCAGAAGATTAAACCTATGTTTATATGCACAAAAGTAGGCAGGGTACGTATGTCAACTATATGCGTACGGTAATATTACCACAATGACCTGTAAAAACAATCAAGAAAAAGAAAATAAAACACAATGATAATATAACGCTATTTATTAATACACACAGAATTAAGCTGCGTTCCAAATATTTTCAGGCAATTCAGCATCGCCAAAATCCACTTTTTATCTAACCATTAAGAACACATTTGACGTTTAAGTAAAAAATAGTATATTCTACAACAAGTAATGGAATGGCATATATTCCACGCGAGCAAAGAGTTTGGAGCCCGAGCCAAAGGCGAGGGCTACGGTTTGCGAGCGTGGAATAGGCCATTCCGTTACATGTTGTAGACTATACTTTCTATAAAAATGTTTTGGAAATTATACAAAAATACAAATATAAAACTGTTGAGAACGTCAAACTCAAATAAATCAAATTAAAACAAACAGACCTAACCATAGTAACTGAATCAAGATACTTCATACGTCGCGCTAATAAGCGGTTCTGATTCGTCGAAAATATTCCATACGCCGCGTATGGAATGTTAGTGATTCCATAACAATTTTTAGTAGTGAAATGCCCAGTTTCCAAAACAGTGTTATAGAAAATAAATTTATAAATATGATCATTACAAAAAAATGTAACCATGGTGTTAAATAAAAACTAACAGACTTACTTGATCACCTAAAATTATAACAGACGTTATTCATCTCAGTATTTCAAAAAATAATATTTATTAATGACATTAATGTCTTCATATTCTGAAACCGGTAAATTATTGAACAAACTACGGATGTTATAAGTCATAACAGGCCTTAGATGTTTTAAAATATAGTTTACTATTTAAAAAATATAATTTTATTCTTTCGTGTGAGAATCCCTGGTTAAATTTTCTGTTTGTTATTTCTATAAAATAGAGTCCTTTTTCCTGGTAATTTTTTGTATATATCATTTTTCTCTAAAGTCATTAATTCGCCCAAAAAAGCGCTGGTTGTGTCAAAGGAAACATCTTGTATTATTGATTTGTAAGTACATATTCAATTTTAATCCGTTAGTAAAGAATATCTGAACTAATTATTTATTTGTCATTCTCATTATTCGGTACAGCGAAATCTGTATGTTCATCTGCAGATTTCGAATACTAATTTGATCCTTGAGTGATACCTTTTAGAATAACAAATTAACGTGCACAAAATTAGAAATGTATAGAGTATTGGGATCTGACATGGAGGCATGGACTATCCAAGATGGCGTCAATTAGGGTGAAGATTCGAATGTGACATTAGTACTGTTCGCGTATAAAATATAAAAAATGAGTCTCACGATTAATAATATTTGCGAATGCGCTACAACAGATCCTGCAAACTAAATTTTAAAGAAGCTTATCGGATTTTATATACTTGACAATTGATTAAATGCGGAAAAAATTAAAATGAATGTGACAGTGGCTGTGTGGATGTAGTGGCTTTCTGTGTGTCAACGTCGAATTTACGAGGTGATCCCCATCAAATTAATAGGAAAATTGCAGGAGATGAACAAGTGATGAGTGTTGTTTGTTCCTGCATGGCTGGTTTTGGGCGAAAAATGTAAAAACTGCATTGCTACGTTGATGTACTGTTATAGGTTTTACGTTTCTTGATCTAAATCAACTAAATAAACATATAACTAAAAATGAACAAATATAAGGAACATTACCTTTTAATACAGATTTAATTTAATTTATGAACTTAATTAAATACAAAGTGAAAATATTTCGGAGCAAATTTGTATTATAACCTAAAATTTTACTTAGATGTACGTAACCGTCTGGTACAAAATATTCAGAGCATATTATATATTGTAAACACATTCATGTTGTTTACTTTTGTTAGTTTGTTCGCACTCCAAATTGGTTTACTTTATAAATAAAACGTTTGTCCAGCTTCGGAAAATAATGGAATGTAACGTCCAGATTTCTACGGCACTTATTATTACATCCTTTTACTGCACAGTACACTATATTTTTCGATTTTTCGCGGTGTTTAACTACAATTTCGGTGATTTTTTATCTCAAAAATCGTTATTCCCATTTGACGTAAAGTATTTCTAACGGAATCTTCACCCTACTTTGTGTTTGAAAATAATCCGCTAGATGGTATATCGCTACTTGTCAGATCCCAATAGTTATAGAATAAAAAGATATAGGACAATAAACGGAAACAAGCATATAACTGCTGCATATTGCATGTTGGCAATGTTCGGGTGACGAATGCGTGATATGGCGGCTATTGATTGGCTGAGTGCTTCACTCGTCGCTCTAATTGCAAAATGCAATTAATTTGAATAGATTCCAATTCCGCTTGGCCGCATCCTCCCACGTTGAACCCATTCACGCTGTTGTATAAAGATGTGATTGCTGCCTGGCTGACCACCAATGTCCACTATTGCGCTCATTTTACATGCTATGCGCTATATTTGTTCGCAATATCCCATTTTGGAATTTAGTTGGAAAATACAAGAGGAGATTTATTATTCAGTTTTAGGTTAAATTCATTTAAAATGCAAGCTGGGTAATATTTAAAATATTATATCCTGGCTCAATTGGAAATATCAATGTATTTAATATTTTAATAAAATAAAATCATCCCAATATTTGCCCATTTTTTGTGGCACAAATAATTCAATTTTTATGATTACGAATACAAATAAAATATTCCATTTACTTGAAATTATGAATTTGAACTTCTACTTTTCCAAGGCACACTGAAATCACAAATTAGCTGCATTATTATTTCATAGGCAACACATATCGTATTCTCTTCATTACTACTATTGCCTGTATTGGGATCTAACATAGGGGCGTGGCTTATCCAAAATGGCGTCAATTAGGGTGAAGATTAGTATGTGACATTAGTACTGTTCACGTATAAAATATAAAAAATGAGTGTCACGTTTAATAATATTTGCGAATGCGATACAACAGATCCTGTATACTAAATTTTAAGGAAGCGGAACGCATTTTATATACTTGACAATTGATTAAATGCGAGAAAAAATTAAATGAAAGTGACAGTGGCTGTGGGTGTAGTGGCTTTCTGTATGTCAACGTCGAATTTACGAGGTGATCCCATCAAATTAATAGGAAAATTGCAGGAGATGAACAAGTGATGAGTGTTGTTTCTTCCTACATGGCTGGTTTTGGGTGCAAAATGCAAAAAACTACATTGCTACGTTGTTGTACTGTCATAGGTTAGTTGTACGTTTCTTGATCTAAATCAACTAAATAAACAAATAACTAAAAATTAACAAATATAAGGAACATTAACTGTGAATACAGATTTAATTTAATTTATGAATTCAGTTAAATACAAAGTAAAAAGATTTCCGAGCAAATTCGTATTATAACTTAAAATTTTACTTACTTAAATGTACATAATCGTCTGGAACAAAATGAACTGCGCATATTATTTATTGTTAACGCATTCATGTTGTTTACTTTTGTTAGCTTTTTCCAAGTTTTTTTCGCACTCCAAATTATATTACTTTATAAATAAAACGTTTGTCCAGCTTCGGAAAATAATGGAATGTAACGTCAAGATTTTTACGGGAATTATTATTACACCCTTTTACTGCACAATACATTTAATTTTTCGATTTTTCGCGGTGTTTAACTACAATTTCTGAAAAATCGTTATTCCTATTTGACGTAATGTATTTCTAACGGAATCTTCACCCTACTTTGTGTTCGAAAATAATCCGTTAGATAGCATATCGCTACATGACAGATCCCAATAGGATTGGAACTGAAGACAGCATGATCCTTAGTCCAATGCGTTACTACGAAACTACTTACCCCATTCATTGAATTTGTTCTTAGTTATTAATTATTAATTCATTAATTATTTAGTTATTTCTAACAATTATACAAAATCTACTGTTCTAATTAATAGGATTCAGCCGGTGGTTTGACCTGGAACTAATTGATTGTAATCTACAATTAATTCGTCCTAATCTCAGTTTCAAGATAACTTGTAAACCTTGAATTATAATTCCACTACACTTGTAAGCAATTTTGGAGAAATACCTCCCAAACTCTGGAAATTTATCAATACACGTATCAATATGTTTGCTAAAGAAATACGCTTTCTAAAGAAAGCAACCCAAGTAGTACATTATTTTTCAAAACCCAGTGAAAAATAACACACAATACAAGCAACAAAACATCCGAACATCGCACATCGACACTCACACTCCCACTCAAGCTGAACACTCGGCGTTGAGTCTAGCAAAATGTGCACTCAACATTTCCTTTCGGGGCCCAGATAAACGGATTACGATAAAACAGTCTCGCTCCCAACCCGCACTCTTAGAGCCGAAACCAAATAAAAAATACGAAATCGCACGCTATTCCCAACTGAAAAATGTACAAACGCCGCCGTGACCCCGCGGCCTCCTAACCCGCGTCCCGGAAGTGTAAGCAGTGCATTGTGGGATTTATGACTCGCCTTCCGAATTTTACGGCTCACTGTTTCTTGCTGTGTTTCAGCCACGTAAACGGGGAAAAATTATAAACTTCGCTGCTGCACACCGGATATCTTGTGATGTACTTGGAATATTTATAGCCCGGGAACAGAGAAATGAAATGTTGATCCCGTGGAAATATACTTACTCGTACACTACTGAAATTTTTTATTATGCTGGATAGTTTATTATTTTGCTCAGTTTACAGTTTAATAACATTCACCATCAAACAAATTTTACGTCTAAAAGTATGAGTACTTATAAACTACATTTGTAAATCATGTTACATTTTGTACTTTACTATATTAAGTAATTTATAGAGCAATGTGGTGGATAGGGTTTTGAAAGTCTAGCTTTTTACCTCCCGCCTACCTCTAGGTAAGGGAGGTATTGTTTTTGGTCAAAAATTGGGTAGTGATTTTTCAGTGAATAAGCTCGTTTTAGGGTCCCTACAATACTATTTTACTATTTTCGCGATGATGTCTGTATGTATATATGTATGTATATGTATGTCTGTATGTATGTATGTATGTATGTCTGTGTGTATGTATGTATGTAAGTATGTATGTATGTCTGTATGTGTGTGTGTGTATGTGTGTGTGTGTATGTATGCGTGTGTGTGTGTATGTGTGTGTGTGTGTGTGCGCGCGTTTGCGTGTGTGTGTGTGTAGTCTGTGGTAATTTTTTCGTCTCGCATAACTCAAATACTATAATACCAAAAATTACAATTTAATGAGTTTTTGCTTCTTATATTTAAATGAAGAGCTGATTAGATTTTGGATAAAATTGGTCAACCGGAAGTAGCAGTTCACTTGAGGCCCTTAACAGTTTTTCGTGAAAATTTTATTAATTTTCATTAGATTTAGAGATAATAAAATATAAATAAATTAGATTTTATTAATCTTAAAGTCCTTGTACACCATGGAAACACTTAAAAGTATTAAATTTTTTACTAAAATGTGATAAATGTCATTTTGATCATGAAGCTATTTTCTTAGTGAAATATATGTCAAAAAATTAAATAAATATACGAAATAAAATAAAATTTCGCAAGTATAAATAGAAAATAAACAAATAAGAAGGTGTGTTTCTGTATCATCAAATATTATTTTGTACCGTTTAAGAGTAGTATTGAGCAGGAGGTTATGTGCTGGCCACATCAGATTTTTTAATTTATAATGCATAATATTTTGAGAACCTCTGGAATAATACCTACAAAGCTTATTTCAATTCATTTGTAACAAAGTGTTCTTGCAGCAACTAACTTGTTTCAAACGTATTAATTAGGAAACCTGCTGCAACTTTACGAAAAATTCGGTTTGCAGTTAGTAGTGACCTTTGCAGTGATGAGTGCCGAGTGTTGTGTGTTCCAGGGCAGAATTTCTGTAGAAGCTTCATCAAAAGGTAGAATATTTGAATATTTAATACTTCAACTACATACTATATATAATAATAAGAGCGTACCCAGCAAACACAGGTGTAACATTGATGTACCTGGTATGTAAAATCTGAAACGTAAGTAGTATATCATTTATATACGTACTAATAACGTAATATACATACACCATGTCGGACATCTCTTGAGAGAGCGTAAAATTATATTGTTGGTATGTCACATTGGTCTTGGACACGGTACATACCTACAACATGTATATGTTATGTTACCGTACTTGTAACATATTCACAGTTAATTAGAAAGTTTTTCTATATTTTCTGTAAAAATATAGCAAATTTTGTTGTGGTTATACAATTCGTATATTCAAAGTTGTTTATACCAATAGTTTTGTTATGTACCATTAACGTTACGATATCTATATACATGGGATGTCATGTCTCATAGACCGTGTTGCGGACATAGGTCTATCCATGTTATGTATATATAACGTACTCGCGACATAACTGTGTTTGCTAGGTAAGAGCCTAAATCCTGTCCCGGTAGGCAAAAGCCTCCTCTAATTTCGTCTATTTCTCTGGACCCTGTGTTGTACGTGACCATATACTTTCTACCGCTTTCGAGATGTCATATTCCCTTCTTTTTATTTGTAAAACGTTTGGTTCATGTATCATCAATGGTTACCTGGATATGATCTGTCTTGCGCCAATTCATTTTTCTGGTGTAAGTTTCTACAACGATGACTTATATTGTCCTAATTATTGTAAGCTGTAGATAAGATACACTGTCGTACAATAATTTTTCACTTAATCAGAATCCTCTAATTTTGCTAGTTTCTTACTTCGACTAATTTATTGTAAGGGAGGCCCAAGATGATGCTTACCAAAGGGCCTTTCAGGCGCTTGCTACGACACTGTATGAATGAGATAATATAATATGTTATACTTCACTCAGAAATAGTGTCAAACTCATATTAAATTCCACGAAAGCCATCAGGAAACAATAGGCCAATTCTGAGCAATTCTTTTTGGTATATTTTTATTTGTTTTCCAAAAACTGTAAATTCAAATGAAAAATAATCTTAGTATGTTATAGACGATCATATTTATAAATATACAAATGATTTGCATTACTGTAGTCGTTCATGGGAATGTGTGACATATATTTTACTACTTTGAAAATTATGTTCCTGTATAATTTGTAAACAAAATTAGCTTTTTAAAATTTATTACCAAACTTTGGACTTTTGTCTAGAAATGTAGGTATAAAACATTATTAGGCAGATTCATCAAATGGATTAGCGTTAACTCCAACTGTAACATCGTTTCTAAATTAATTATATTATAAAAATATGTCAAATTTTATGCTAACCAATCTTGATTACAACCTTAGTTAAAATAATTATGTTCTGAAAATGGAAAATGAAGTTATGAGTAATGATGAAACTGGAGTTAGCGCTAATCCCTTTTATGAATCTGCCTGTATATGTTTAATTTAATGATATATTGTTTCAAAAAAGTCATGTCCATGTTGCGCTATCTTCAGCCCGTATGGTTGACCTTAATACCAACCTCTACAAAGAGTATTAAGCTTAATACAAATTTCCGAAAAAGGGATTTATTAAAATCTCGTAATGTCTAAGTATCGTTATAAAATTCGCCTTTTATCCATTGGCATATTTGTGTAGCAAAATGGGAACTACGGACCAAGTTTTTAATTAAAATTACTTCTAGGAACGAAGCTAAAAACCGAGCTAATTAAAACGAAGAAAATTTTTATATAAAAACTGGTTATTCCGATAAAATTCTATTTTTATCCCGGCTTGTGGAAATTGCCACATAAAGCACGCCAGCGCGCATCATTTCGTGTGATATTACAACATTAAAAATCGGTGTACACGCAGTTTTCTGAATAATGTGCGAATTAAAGCGTATCAAGCACCCATAAATGCAAATTCAACAATGATACCAGTAATATATTGCCAACCTCGGACATTAATCCCTATTTGAGATGACCCAAAAACCGATTTCATACAAATTTAACGAATTGCCTTAGCTTAGGTTGTTAGGTTTCACATTAACTTGCAAATTTCAGTCATATTTTATTCACCAATTGCAGTAAAGCTGCATAAGTAAGTTAGTTGAAATTATACCATCATTTTCACATATATTTAGACTGAATGTAAATATTATGCTTGTAAAGGTAAAAACTATACAATTTAGTAGTTTTGTTTAAAATAATATAATAAATACACTCATCTCACTCATAGTTCTAATAAAATGTATGGAAGGAGTATAGACAAAGATAGTCTGTAATATAGCTCTAGAAGAATGTAGGTATTCTCGTCCGCCATTTTGGGTCCAGATGTCATAAATAAAACAAGTTATTGGAATCCAGTTACTTAAAAAAAAACATTTAAAATTTGTATCTGTCAAATTTGAAAACATATTTCTTCAAATTCTGTAAAATCCAACTACACAAATCATACGGTAATATATTAGAAAGTATTCTGTACACTTACCTGTTAGATATGAAATATAATAATTAAGAGAATGATATATCACAATTATTAATCAATATCAACTTCAAATTTGACAGAAAAGAATTAAAGTAACTGGATTCCAATAATTTGTTTTATTTATGACACTTGGACCCCAAATGGCGGATGAGAATACTCATTTATTCTAGTGCCTTAGTCTGTAACCAACACAGCGTGATAGAGATAGAGAGATGAAAGTCCACCCGTCACGTGACTTTCATTTCAAGATGACAAGAACTTGGTTTGACGTTTGACGTATGAGTAGAATATTGTTTTGATAGACGGTTGTGCAAACTTTTGTCTCTAATTTATAATTTTATGAATTATTTGTGTCCCACGTAAAGGTTGGCATAGGCAATTAACATGCAAAATAAGTTTTTTGTAAATAAAAGTGTCCGGAAAAAAATTATGCATCCAAATTTTGTATTATAATACTGCCAATATCCCTACATCTAATTTAATACAGAATAATTTATTTTGATACCGCAATTTAAAGAAAAATAATAATAATTTCTAATTTTCTGCCGACTCTTTTTATTGCTACTGACGTATAGTGCTTGCAATTTCTTTTAAATATTTTAATCTGTCACTGTCATCATGAATACATTAAATGTCGAGAACCGTGTAAATTAGAAGGAATTATGTGGGGCGCAGTTCAAGACAAATATCTGAATACTTCACAGGAATGAACGCTGAATAATTTCCATCGCCAGAAATTGTGAAGTGAAGTTATCATAAATAACACTCAAAATTAGGGGTTTTGTTCTCAATTTCGTCATCGGAATTAGTTAGTTAATCTTCTTACAAATTTTGTTTCATGTTACGTCCAAATTTACCATAGTACGTTAATAAATCTGCCAAAATTATCCTAATTGTACAATAATTATTTAACGGTTGCCAACACTGGGTTGCTCAAAATCGTCGTATAATGGGTTACTTCTGATCTTTTAATGACAATTTTTGAGCACTTTAATACCGATTTCAAATAAAATAATATATTTTGTATGTATTTAAAATATACTTACGAATTCAAAGTAAAACAAAAAACCTTCAAATTAGTTGCCAACTATTTTGATACTTCGACAATCTGACAGCTCAATAATTAGAAAAGTACAAATAATTTAGAATAGGATAGATATGCGCCATAATACTTTAACGTCATTGTAGAGGTCTTTAAAAATGTAATATCTTAATAATTATTAATAATTTTTAAACTTCTGTTATATCTAGTACGGTGTTTTTGGGTCTAATATAAATGGCTTATTTTCTATTTTGTGACTGTAGTAAACGACCCCATCCAATGTAACGGGAGTTAGAAATAATATGGCATAGAAAAAATGCTACCAAAAATAACTAATATATTATCTGCAGCAAAACTCTAAAATCATTTCTTAAATATATTTAATTCAAGTCGCGATTCAATAAAATCACATTCGAAATTTACATGATTGACGAAAGCGACGCGTGGTTTCCCAGGAAACAGTTTCTTAGTTCCATTTCTCGTTCTACGCATTCACGAAACACTTCTAAGAGCCAACTCTGCAATGCTGCCGCTACTGAGAGAGATTAGGGGGTGAGATAATGCGTTAAGCAATATAGATCTCCAGAGGGTCGTAAATCAAGTATTGATCGAATTGCAAAGTGACGCAGCGAATTTAGAATGCAAGTAAGGCCACCCTCGATCGAGAACGGGCTCTGGACCTAACCTAACTCTAGCTAAAGATACGGACGAATTTCGCAACGTTGGTGAATAATACCTACTTTACTTTTATTTTACGGGAATTGGGCTGTTGACTGTAAAAATAATATATTGGTGGAGTGTGAGAAATTCGATTCTACGAAATTTATGAGGACCTTAGTTTTAATGGGCCTATATCTCTATTGAGTGTTATAGTTGAACTCTTCAAAGTTACAGCCATTAATTACATATGACGAAGTTACTTGTTATATAAATTTGGAAGAGGAAACATAGAGGCTCACAGAAAATTATACAGGCGGGTCAATAGTTACAAAATAAATGCGGATATACGAGGTCCACTTATCCTAACTTTAATAAACCTTGGTCCCTCGCAGTACATTCTCAATATTTATATCACGAGTGCTAAGAATTTAATCGATTAAATTTGACATGTCTAGCTTATGCATAAAATTTTGTTTAAAAAGTGTTTGAGTACATAATAATTTGAAAAATCCCGAGACCGCAGGTCGAGGGGTTTTATCTTAAATTATTATGTACGATAACACTTTTTTAAAAGCAAAATTTTATAAATAAGCTAGACATCAAATTTAATCGATTCAATTCTTTAGCACGAGGGGTATATATCAAGATTATTTCATGAATTCATAGCATAAACTTTAATACTTGCCGAAGAAATTATACTAAAACGTTGCTTTTGACACATTTTTACATAAATAAATCGGTACACTCATAAACAAAAAGGACCATAATATTTTGTTGTTATACTATAGCAAATTGATTGTTTTTCTTTTTACTTGTCAAATAAAAGTCAAAAATTTTTAAATAAAAATAGCTTGAATTGAATAATTCAGCATGTTTAAAGATATAGAATACCAGTAAAGGCAAAGAACATGTAAGTATATTGCTTCTGCAACTAATTATCCGGCTAAATATGCCTTCAAAATTTGCATATAAAAGCTAGCTTCAATTTAATCACGAAAAGCATGGTGCTGTATATTCACTTATCTAAAATGCACAACAATGGAAAATGAGACATTCTGATTGGTCAAATTGGTAACGAGTGAAATAATCTTATTAAAAATAATTCATCGTTATTATTGCTTATTTATATTATTTCTTTGAGAAGAATGATTTGGTAACTGATTGTAATGTTTCAGTTAATAGTGTGAGACTGGAACAACTGAATGAATTTTGTAAATTTGGGAAGTATGTTTTCAAAGGATGGACGTATTGACCGGGAGATTGAAAGGCGAGTGTCTGCAGGGTGCAAGGTATTGGGTGCTCTGGGTACATTTGCTCGAAACGTGAACGTATCTAAAGATGCTCGATTGAGTGTTTATAATGTGTTAGTGCCTACATTGATGTATGGTTCTAAATGTTGGGTGTGGACGAAGAAGCATGAACGACGTATAACTGCTGTAGAAATGAGATATTTGAGAAGAGTATGTGGGTATACGAGACGTGATCGTATTCGGAATATATTGGTGTGTGTGATAAGTGTGAGATTGAGAAGAATGTTAAGAAAGTGGGAAGCAGTCAGTTGAGGGAATGTCGAATGATAGGTTGGTAAAAAAATATATGCGGGTGAGATTGAAGGTGAACGATTGAGTGGCGTCCGAAAAATAACTGGTTGGGTATGATTGATGGTTTGCTGCGTAATCGAATGATTCCGAGTGTGAAGAATAAACGAGCATGTATGAATCGCACTAAGAATGTGGACGAGGCGAAAGTGGTGTGTCAGGATAGGAATGTTTGGAGGAGATTGATTGTTGGTTGACTGTGTTTCTGGGTTCGTGCTACTCCACTGAGTGGGATATAGCGAGATGTTATGTATGTATGTATATATTAGGGTGTCCCTTGTTTTGGGTAAGATCGAATTTTGTTGATCTCCACCCGAAATCTGGTTTAAAATCACAAAAAAATTAATAATTAATTAATAATTTTTTTGAGATTTTTAAAATAAGTTTAACCCATGCCTCTAGACCACTTTCATTTTACCTTCAGTTCCCAAATCACTGCTGAACAGTGACTTTATTCAAAATGCAATAACTTTTTTGTTTTTCAATATTTTGACAAAATTCCAAGCGGGAATTAAACTAGATGAGATAACGAATCGATCGATTATAATAAACAATCATTTTCACAGTACTGATTCTTTTCCAACAATTTTGTTTTTCTCCACTTATGTTAAAATTTTTATACAAGAATAAAAACGACTTGTTAAACACCAACAAATCGTTTTTAACATAAATAAATTGTACACATTTACAAATAAATACTACAAATGATAAAATATATGTGGCTAAAAATATGATAAAATAAAATAAAAATATGATAAAAATGTTATGAATATTATTCAAAAACATTCTAAAATAATCAAAAATAGTTTATAAAATGGGCATTAAAGTATAGTTTAGAAATCTTTTAACAGAAATATAGAGCAATGATCGTAATAAATATCAGTCACAATATCACTGGCATTAATTCAATAAAAAATATATTCGCTGCACTAAATTGGTACACAAAGTAAAGCCATTTAACTATAATAAAATAGAGTCAACTGAACAATGCGCCAGTATAGTTAATCTTATAGTTATACGTCAAATAAATGTTCTTTCACAAGTAACACACGGCATTATTCTTCGTCGATGCTTTGGAAAGCATTGTTCCGTGACCTAAAAACGTGATATTCCATGTTGCGCGACCCTGACCTATTCCAAAATTGCCGTCTTCCCTGAGCGTACAAGTACGAGTACAATCCATATATCGGATAAACTTCAACTGAAGGTAATTTATGAATTTTGTGCCTTTAATATTAAGCCTTATTAACAACCATTCATGCACGATATTCATTTAATTTATGAAACCTAAATATTTAACATAGTGCGTTAAGATGAAAATAATTTTAACTATACATATATAGGATAGACCAGGGATTCTCAAAATGGGGGGTCGCGACTCCTACGTGGTCCCGAAAAATATTTGGGTGGTCGCAGAAAAAATTATTACAGATCAATAGTTATTTACTTTACAAGTGGGCAAAGTAAGGAATTACGCACGAGAGAAATTTTAGCACACGAAGCCGAAGGCTGATTGTGATAATATTATCGAGTGGGTAATTCCACTTTGCCGACGTGTGAAGTATAACGTTTTATCCAACACCTCTTAATAAATGAAAAATTTATTAAAGAAATATTATTTGACAGTGATATATGCTTTAAATTTTTAAATTAAAATGTCAATCGAAGTAGTTACCAAGGTGTTGTGTGTTATTATTAATGTTATGAATAAAAAAATAATCACTAGTGACTTTCCTCAAAATTATACACACTAGTGGGTAATCTGTTACTTTGCTTGTTTAAAATCGCCATAGTTATAGAGCATTTATTGAGAGGTGTTGGATAAATAAATTTATTATGGATTCATGTTTCGAAACATATGGAAATCAGGGGTGGAAAATATCACAGAAACAGATATTAAACCCAGTTTTAATTTATTGGGCCAAAATAAGCAGGCTCGTCTACCATATTAAATTTAATTTAAAATGAATAATAAACTCAATTAGTTACTTAAGTTAATGTCGAAATATATATGTAGAACATTTTGTTCAAAGATAATTTATTGATACTAAAAATAAATCTGCTATTATTATAATTATGAGTGTTTCAATCCAATTCAAAAAAATCTGATGTGGCCAGCACATAACCTCCCGCCCAATACTACTCTTAAACGATACAAAATAGTATTTGATAATACTGAAACATACCTTCTAATTTATTTATTTTCTATTTATATTTGAGAAATTTAATTTTATTTCGTATATTTATTTAATTGTTTGACATATATTTCACTAAGAAAACAGCTTCACAATCACAATGACATGTGTCACATTTCGTAAATGAGGTAAATAGCTCCGTGGTAACGCGTCGGATTGTGGATCGTGAGGTCCTTAGTTCGAATCCCACAGGTGACAGTTGCCAATTTAAATTTACCCCTGTGGTTGCTCCTCCACTAACATCTTTGGGGGCTATGATTTGGCGGCTGGTAACCGCACTTCATACGCAAAAATATATCACTTACCGAAATCTGCGTAAGCAGAGTGCCACACCCATAATGGGTAAAAGGCGTGATGATGTATTTATTTATTTATTTGATATATACGTTACTGCACGAAAAAAAAGGGATGGTTACAATATCAAAAACTTATTTTACGAATAGTGACAGCTATTTAAATATTTACAATAATAATATTTATTTTTATATTAGTTATATGATATTATTTTGTTTGTTGTTGCAGCAATCGAAAATAATATCATATTACTAATATAAATATAAATATTGTTATTGTAAATATCTAAATTGCTCTATAAATATAAATAAATCCAATTTTTTTTATGTGCAAAAAAATCGCCAATTTTACATTATATTTATTATGAGTTGAGTAGATTTTTATAGCAATCCATCAAATGGATGTAATAATTTACTTGAAGGCCTCTCATGTTTTTCGTACATTTGTATTTGATGTATCGATAGAAATAATGCTTTTCATCTTCCAGTGTCAATCACTTTTTTTTTGACGAATTACCTAGTTTGTAATAAATATTATTTTCTCTCTAAACACTTTGACAGAATGTTCGCCCGAAATATTATATTACATGTGAGGTGGGAAATGTTTCATTCCCGCCGAGGGCTTATTATATGACCGAGAGGCTCAGATACAGCGCAAGGCTGAAATGAAACTCCCACCGAACTATGTATACTATTTTATTCATAATCATCCTTAATTATCCAAATTCACTTCTCATTCTACTCGTATATCCAACAAACAAAGGTGATGTATGCTAGTAGTCTATGAAACAAATGTTTAAATTTATTTCAATAATTTAACATGTGTCAACCGTTCAAAAAACTCAAATCCTTATAAAACAGCATTACATTAGAATTTTATATTACTTTATAATTAAAATGATTCTGTTCAACATTAATATTGTAATTATTGATGTTTTATTGTAATTATAAGGTTTTATCAATATGTTTGACAGCATTGTTCAACTTACTTTCAGAGGTTTATGACTGTGTTGCTAGGCAATTCTATATAAACACTTCCCACCCATGGGATAAATCTGTCACTTCCCACCCAAGATATTGTCATATTAGTAAGGAATTACGTATTTCCCAACCTCTTTCAAGGTGAGGAATTGACATATTACTATAGTGATTGTGAATAAAAACATTTTAACAAAAAATTAAACCGACGAAAAATGAAAATGAAAGTGAAATTTAAAATAAACTTTTTCAGTCTTAATAACTAATGTAAGTAACTAATTTTATGTCGACGACGGCGACGTTTTTAATTTGCTTGGGGAACGCATGCAACACTCGAAAATTCTAACG
Source organism: Poecilus cupreus (assembly GCA_963942605.1). Taxonomy (NCBI): domain Eukaryota; kingdom Metazoa; phylum Arthropoda; class Insecta; order Coleoptera; family Carabidae; genus Poecilus; species Poecilus cupreus. The sequence continues at coordinate 3,151,238 of OZ012732.1, forward strand.
CTGCCTTATTCATGCACTGCTTCATACGTACGTTGCTTTCTGTAATCACTGCTTTGTTCAAACACAGCCTCATTCATACACCGATTTCTTCTAACACTGCTTTATTCACCGTACGAAAGTCCGTCGTCCTAATGCAGCGCAGAAACAATCCTAAACCTCTGTATTCAATCAAATCTGTTATTTCAATATTTTATTACTATTACATTTTTAGACGATATTGTATAGTAAATATTATAAAAGAGATTATAATTTAAAATTCATGCTATTTTCCTGTTTTAAAGTTTTTAGCATTGATAGTGCATAAAGTTATTTCAAATAAATTAGTACGACACCTATGGATACAGATTACTGTAACAAGATGACTTTCATCGGTTACGCTATCGCTATCTCAAGCTATTTTTAGAAACGATAGTTCAGATTCGATGACACCCCCTTGCATCCCTAAGCCAGACGACCGCCTGGAATTTTGTGCGTCTGAAGTTAGTTCTGCGTTGGTCGTGGGCAGATCCAGTTTAAAATGTAGTCGTGCTACGTAAAAAAATGTATTTTTGCGTAGGTTTAAATTAATTAAGTAGTTACATTTATTTCATAAGTTAGTGCAACGTTAAGTTAGTTATAAGAAGTTCTACATTTTAATATAGTCAATATTTACAAGTTTTACATAATTTACAGTGTTTCGTGATTTATCGGCTCCCAATTTAACCACGACTAGTTTGTTCCCTTTCCTTTAATAAAGTTTCCTTCCTTTTATTATCCCTATCCTATAGTCACTCCCGCATTTGCTACATTACGCATCATCTTGTCGGCATTACAGATTTAGGTTTGTTTCTGTGCTGCATTACAACGATTGATTTTCGTACGGTGAATGAAGAGGTGTTAGAAGAAATCGGTGTATGAATGAAGCTGTATTTGAACAAAGCAGTGATTGAGTAAAGCAACGTATGCACGAAGCAATGCGAATAAGGCAGCGTTAGGTTTTTCTCGCTTTTATTTATATCAAAATGTAGTACGAGTATATCGCATTCGATGTCAGATGGCATTGGAACATCAAAATTGAAAAAATCCTAATTTATAATTGAGGATCTACGAATGCAGCATAATGATTGTATGTCGTATAATTTCATTCATTCTTCTGTAATATCCCGCCTCACAAACAACCAGAAGCACTCAGCCCAACAATTACAAACAAAAAACAATATATTAGCACGCATCCATTTAAAGTTCTAAATGGAGCCATTAAATACCTCCGCAGTCACACTACGAGTACAGTCCTCATCCGCAAGGACCACGCACCTCCGCCATGAATAATACGTTTAACCTAACAAACTTTCCAACGCAACTCATGGCCATTAGCCCTAACAATAACCAGCTGCTAACTCCGCGTTAACTTAGCGGCAACAACTAGCATCGCACAACTCAACGAACCGTTAACGCAAAATGGCCATAACGTAGAAGTCAGAGGTTACAATCGTGAGAGGGTATCTTCGGTTGTAGGTAATACGAGCACTATAAGGTTGGTTATTTCTGACAAGTTTGTAACATGTTTGTGATAATTTCACTGCGCCTGCGATAAATGTAAACAAGTTAAGTTAGAAACGTAAGCTTCATTTCCTTTTTTGTAGCGAAAAATGTAAGAATTTCTTTATTTATATGTATATTTAAGGTTAGCTGTCAAAACAAAAAAGAGTATGCGCATGCGTTTCACTTCATTCGTCGTTCCAGTCTATGTTTCTAACTTGTTTACATTTTTCGCAGACCTATTGCTAATTTTGCGAAGAAATAATTATCCAAACAGTTGTTTCAGAAATGGGCTAAATAAATAAATGCTTTAAATTAGTATTTATAAATAATATCCAATTGCAGTATGGATTATCTATACAGGGTGAGTTATTTTAAGCAAACAATCAGTTTTTTTAGCTAACTAATAACTTTAGAGAAAAAATAAATACTCAGGCTTATACAGCAAGGAAGGGGACGTAATTATACGGTTGTTGAACAACATTTGAAGTACGCTACTGACAACCAAAAACTTTCATTTCGCTCAATTCTGAAATAAAATATATAGCAAAAACCTGCGTTTTCCTTGGTATACTAAAGAAAAATCATTTTAAAAATAATAACATTTAGTTCATTGAGAATAGCGTTAGCTTATGTGGATGATGTTGTTTTATTGGGTGAAAATGAGGAGCAATTGAGAAGAATGATTGTGAGCATAAGTAAAGTAGGGAAAGGTTTAAATCTGCTACTGAATGTCGATAAATGTAAAGTGTTGGTGTTTGAGAAAAATGATTTGGTGACTGTTTTTAATGTTTCAGCGAATGGTGTGAGACTCCAGTGAATTTGTATATTTGGGTAGTATGTTTTCGAAGGATGGATATATTGACCGGGAGATTGAAAGGCGGGTGTCTGCAGGGTGCAAGGTATTGGGTGCTCTGGGTACATTTGCTCAAAAAGTGAATGTATCTAGAGATGCTCGATTGAGTGCTTATAATGGTGTGTTAGTGCCTACATTGATGTATGGTTCTGAATGTTGGGTGTGGATGAAGAAGCATGAACGACGTATAACTGCTGTAGGACTGAGATATTTGAGAGGAGTGTGTGGGTATACGAGAATACATTGGTGTATAGTGAGTGTGAGATTGAGAAGAATGTTGTTAAGAAAGTGGGAGTGAGTTAGTTAAGGTGATTTGGACATGTTGAGCGAATGCCAAATGAAAGATTGGTGAAACTAATATATGTGGGTGAGATTGAAGGTGAACGATTTCGTGGGCATCCGAGGAATAACTGGTTGGGTATGATTGATGGTTTGTTGCGTGAACGAATGATTCCGAATGTGAAGAATAAACGAGCATGTATGAATCGCACTATGAATGTGGACGAGGCGAAAGTGGTGTGTCAGGATAGGAATGTTTGGAGGAGATTGATTGTTGATTGACTGTGGTTTTGGGTTCGTGCTACCCCACTAAGTGGGATATAGCGTGATGTTATGTATATGTATATAAAACCCACAAAAATCATTGATAATTACAAGAAAAAAATGTGTACAAATTGTTATATCATCAAAAACCGGTTACTATGAGTTTGCTTTTGTAGAATTTGTAAATTTACGAGTATTGTGAGTATGACTAAATTTTAATTCCGTTAAAAACCATTTTCTTATACAAACCTCTTACGGGAAGCCACCATTCCCGCATTCGGGCAAATAAAAAGAATGTATGTATGAATTGGTATGTAATTAGCTAGGTATTTTTAAAAGTACAACCATATATTTAGAATCATATGTGAACGTATACAATTCTTTTAAATTGACAAATTTACTCTCTAAACTTGCAAGATGTGACTAAAGTTAGTGTTTGAACCAGATAAACACTCATCGCTATATTGAATCACCCTCTATTCATCAGTATAGAATAATCAAGCAGCTTTCATTTCTAGCAAATTATATTTAAGCAGAATGATGTGCCCCAGTAGGGACATCTGCGCAGCATGAACAGCAAACTGGCTGGAGGTGTGAGAGAAGTTTGTTTGCGTCAGAGGCAGACGCAAACAACCCTGGAGAGAGTGCTGGGAGATTTTCTTGCTCTCCAGAGACGGATTTAACAATTTCCAGGGTTTTACACTGGAATATTCACATGTATACCAAATAAACAATGCAGGATTATACCTCGCTTCTGTTTTTGAGGGTAATACAGGTTTTTTATGATGTGAAACAAGTTTTTGGGTGATTTATAGGCAAACAGTGTGTTGGAATTTAAACTGTGTAAACCGATATATACTGTGCTGAATGGATGTTTCACAATATGCTGCAGCGATGGAGTTTAGTTGAAAAATCGAATGCATTACCTCATGCAATTGTAACAGGTCAAGCATAGCGCAAGTTGTAACTGACATTTAGTTTTCTACCGGCGAATAAAAGCGCATTGGTTTATCTGAACTATATAAAACTGTTAACGTACAATGTTTAGTTGATTATTTTTTGACGTTTCTTTAAACCAATCAAATGCTTTATTGTATGTCACGTGTCTGCGTTTTAACCAATCCTGTCATTATTATACTGAGAATAATGCTCTTGTGATTATTCCCGGCCATTTTCTCTGTAGCTTTTTTGTTTTTGTTGACAGATGTCAGATGTCAGATAGTTATCATCAACACAAGTAAAAATGAGCAAAAAAGACAGATTTAGTGCTGTGCCTGATGATGAAATAAAAAAATAATCTAATTAAATATAACTCGAGAGTTCGATAAATTAGAAAATAATTCTCCAGTATCTTTCTCAAACTTGTCGCCATTTGGCAATAGCCACTCAAGCCCTACGGACTTTCGTGGCTATTGCCTGGCAACAAGTTTTCGAAAGATCTGTCAAATTATTTTCAATTTATTCTCACCCTCTTGTTATATTATTACTGATTATTTTTATTACAATTATGGTGTGTCCCATTTAAGGCACGAATGCATTCGGATCTCGAGAACCGTAAGAGATACGAGGTTGGTTAAATTAGACGAAAGTTGCCTCTTTAGTAGGGCAGTTTAAACATGTATTTGTTTTTACAATTGAATGCATAGGTCAATAGATATTGGATAAAATGTAAATTTTGCGATTTTCTTTTTTTGCTGATAACTTCATTGTATAACATAATACGATATTTTGGTTTGATTTAGTTTTTATTATTACTATTTTATATCGTAAAGCAAAAAAAATCTCTATTCAAAAATATCATGGTTTACTATGACCTCCATATGAAAAATACAAGTTGATACCAGTAGCTCTTAAAATGTAACAAAAATTAACGAGACAAAATTTCCATTAGATACAAATAAAATTTTATTAAATTATAATTAATTGTACGAATGCTATTTCGTAACTAAACAATATAGCATACCTACAAGATAAAAAATTTATGTTCTTTGCATTCTTTTATAAATTAATATTATGTACTTTTAATACACATTCTAATAGCTTCCCTTCTTATTAGGATTCTTTTAAAAAGATGTATTAATATATGTAAAGTGTTATCAGCAATAAAGCGTAAATAATATATGCTACGAAAGTGCAGCAGAATAAGTGATATCGTGCAAAGAGGAAAACGTATTTAACCTCTAAACCTGTCGCTTATCATTAGGCTATGCCAGACAAATAATTTATTTAAGAGATAAACGTCGATTTAATTATAACTGATCAAAACATTCATGTTTAAGTTCCATATATTCCACCGATCGTAATCCATCACAGTTTATCTAATGGTGTAACATTCCCTTTCGGGGCCCCATGTCAAAGTCGTAGTAGATGCTTTGGATTATATAGCGTCGAATTAGTCAGCTCGTAAAAGTATTTGATTTACATAATTTATTTTGTTTGTTTGTTATTAAATATTATATAATTTTGTTATTGTTGTCATTATTATACTGAGAATAATGCTCTTGTGATTATTCCCGGCAATATTCTCTGTAGCTTTTTTGTATTTGTTGACAAATGTCAGATGTCACATAGTTATCATCAACACAAGTAAAAATGAGCAAAAAAGATAGATTTAGTGACGTGCCTGATGATAAAATCAAAAAATAATCTAATTAAATATAATTCGAGAGTTCGATAAATTAGAAAATAATTCTCCAGTATCTTTCTCAAACCTGTCGCCATTTGGCAATAGCCACTTATGCCCTGCTAACTTTCGTGGCTATTGCCTTGCATTAAGTTTTTGAAAGATCTGTCAAATTATTCTCGCTCTCTTGTTATATTATTACTGAAAATTTTCTCGTTTTATAGTTAATATCCATTTCTTGCTTAAATCCACATTTCTCGGAAAACTGTAATAAATATGTATATATACAGCGTTCTAACCTAAAAGTGACATATTTACCTGTCAAATGAAACACTGTCCATATGTAAAATTATATGCACAACAGGATTTTACCATATTTGATGTATTTAAATATGACATAAATAATTGACAAAATTATAAATTAGGGACAAAAGCTCGCACAAAAGTCTATCAAAACAGTATTCTACTCACACGTCAAACGTTCAACCATGTTCTTGTCATCTTGAGATAATAGTCACGTGATGGGTGGACTTTCATCTCTCTATCTCTATCGCGCTGTGCTAGTTACAATCTTTCTTTTTCTATACTCCTTCCATAAATTTTATTAGTTCTATGATTATAATATATTTATTTAAAAATTGAATATGTATTTAAGTTTCAAGCAGATTAGATTATGACCAACCAAATTTTAATGAAACTTTAGCAAGTTTTACTTTATTACCTCGTATCTATGTGAAATCAAATGTTTGTTTTTAAAACGAATAACCTCCAAACGGCACTAATAGTATATTGTGTCATTAGGAGTAAATGTGATACTTTGTGTGCTGAGCATGTAAGTTTGAATGACGAGCGAAGCGAGTCGAACAATTACATGCGAAGCACCCAAAGACACATTTACTCCGAATAACACATGCTATTTTTTCTTCAAACATAGAAAATAAAATTATAAATATTATAAAATGCTCAAAACTTCAAAAAATATTCTGTCTTATCTAGCATTTCAAGTTGCCGTAGAATATGCTGTTTTGTTATTTTTGTTTATTTGTTTCATTTTTAACTGTCAAATTATTGAATTACAACCTAACTATTTTTCATAATATTTTACTTTGTCCACCGCCGGCGTAAATGTGTTGCCAAGGATACACTTTTACGCCGGCGGCGACAATATTGAACTTCTGCTTGTTGAATACAAATACATAACAACGTACTTTTATGACGTTTGAAGAAAAAATTAGTTTTCTTATTCGTTTTACCGTTTACCAATGCGACAAACTTGTTGTCGTAACAACTACTTCAAATTATTTATTTACCGCGAAACGTATAAAGTTCATGCCGTTGGAAAGCAGCTGTAAAATTTGTAGACGTCACACCGTACGACTTCTTGTTACAAAACACAAAAACGAATAAAAAACATACTAACTTTTTAGTTCACTTCTTCACCTAAAACTATCAAACAGAAAACGTTGCAGGTCGGTAGGTACTACTTTTTGCTTGTCTAAATTTTGTTCACTACTCTATTCTATAAAATAATATTAAAGCAAGCAGAATACAATATAAAAAGAATTATACATATTTATAAATTTTTTAATATAATTAACAATGAAAGATCACAAGTTCTTTGAGAAATTAGTCAGTTTAATACAACTCAATAACACGCCAACGTTTCGACTTCAATTGATTTTACATTAGGATGATAATTGTTGTTATTTAAAACTAACAAATTTAATAATAGTTATTTATGTATCAAGGCACTGAAGTTCAATTTTTTATCCCGAATATGGAATTAAGTTACCGAGGCCCGTAGGGCCGAGGAAAATAAACCATGTGAGTGATAAAAAGGACCTTTCAAAATAACTTGATAGGGCTTCAAGTAAAGTACCGCTTTCGGTTATTGGATTACCACCAAAAACTAATCAGCTCTTCTAAAGGGGATACCATTAATATACCTATACAAAAAAAGAAATTTTTCTATTCAATAGTTTTTAGAAACTTTAACTACAGAGATCCACACAAACCGACAGGCAGACAGACAAACAGAAAGCCAGACAAACAGATAGACACAAATATACAGACAGACAGACAGACATACACACAGACATCATCGAGAGACTATTAATATCGTATTCTAAGGACCCTAAAACGTGCTCATCCACTGAAAACTCACTACCAAATTTTTCGCATGATTCTTATACCTCCCTTACAGGATGTGGCGGGAGGTAAAAACTATATAAATCATGGATTGTTAATTTTACTCTTATTGTTAATGCCTTTTATATTGTTTTGAATAGAACTGAATATATCCCTCGAAAAATTTCAACCAATCACGTTGCAGTATTTTCTGAATTTCGACGAATGACAAACGAATACAGTGAATATTTTGCATATCGAGTATTTGCACAAGTGCGATACCCGAATATTTATAATAATTGTAAACATAATAAGGAATAGTTTGATTTCTTCATTTTAAAAGAACAAAAGGGGCAATATCTTAAATTTTTCAATCAATTTCTTCAAAAGAATTACTTTCAAAACGCTGATGACTCATTTTAACGTAATTTGACAAATAACATTTATCAAAGTCTGACGTTTATGTGACACTAAATTAAATATATGTCCAATAATTTAACTGAAATTTTTCTCGAGAAATATTCGTCTAATATATCCCTCGTGCATGGCAAATACAATCAGAATATTTGTACATAGATTTGACATAATATTGGAACGTGTTTTGTCATCGTTAGATTATTTGAAAACAAATCTGTCAATTTGAAAACTTTCTTTAAATTTCTTGTGTAAGGAAGAATAAAATCTAAATACACAAATAAAATATGTACATAGCAAGACCAAACAATTGATACATGAAAATACAATAATATATGACGTTCTATTCTAGTTTAGCAGATGTCGGTGATATATTTTTGCACGTGAAGTGTAGTTACCAGCCGTTAAGTTACGTCTCCCAAAGATGCTAGTTCAGGGAAACCGCTGAAATCTATTTATATTTGGCAACTGATTTTTCGCCTGTACAGTTCAATGTATTAACACCGAGTTCACCAGTACTATGAAGATATGACTTGACGGTTGGTAACCGCATTTCATACGCAAAAATATATCACCTACCGAAATCTGCGTAAGCAGAGTGCCACACCCATAATGGGTAAAAGGCGTGATGATATATTTATTTTTACGAAGTTATTTACCTCAAATTCAAATAAATATATAAATTATAAGAATAAAGATAATATTTACAGAAATTAAATATTCATAAAATGTACATAAATCAATATTTGATTAAAAGTATCTAACGTTAAATATTGACTCTTCTTTGCTGTTTAACTTATCAGTTTCCTACGTACACAAAACTTTCTACAGTTATATGTACAATAAAAGTTATTACACGTAGAGTGTAGAGTCAATGTTATTACTTGCAGTAAATCTAATCTTTACACTTCATTTGGCTAATCTTCATTCGAAATGCGTTACCGTTTTATGTAAACTACACTTTACTAGCGCATTTCATTCTTGAACTTACACCAGAACATTATCTCAATAAACTTCTTATTTTTATGTTCCTATTTTCCCCCAAGAAACTTCCGCGCAGGAGAGAATAAATCCAGTTCGCACAAATTTATACTCTTATGACTCCTGTCTCTATCTTTGTCACATAAATCTTTTTTATCTTTATATGAAATTTTTAAGATATGTTCATTCTGCACCTTTTCAAGAAAAGCAGTAAAAACTAAATTTCTTTCAAAATCACCATAAAACTACACACATAAGATTTTACTTTGGCTACTCATGGAAAAGAAATGTTTTCTTTCAAACTTTAAATAAGATTATAAAATTTTATTACTTTTTCGTTTAGAGTTGAAGCGCAAATTCGGAAACTTGTTCATTATTTTAGTATATTTACTACTGATTATTTCACTCATTACAAATTTGACCAATAAGAATGCCTCATTTTCCATTGTTGTACATTTTAGATAAGTGAATAAACAGCACCATGCTGTTTATTCGCGATTAAATTGAAGCTAGCTTTTATATGCAAATTTTGAACATTTTGAAGGCATATTTAGCCGGATAATTAGTTGCAGAAGCAAGGTACTTACGTGTTTTTTTACCTTTACTGGTATTCAATGTCTTTAAACATACTGAATTATTCAATTCAAGCTATATTTACTTACAAATTTTTGACATTTATTTGACAAATAAAAAGAAAAACAATCAATTTGCTATAGTTACACTATAACAACATAATTTTATGGTGTTTTTTGTTTATGTGTGTACCGATTTATTTATGGGAAAATGTGTCAAAATCAACGTTTTAGTACAATTTCTTCGGCAAATATTAAAGTTTATGCTATGAATTCATGAAATAATCTTGACATATACCCCTCGTGTTAAAGAATTGAATCGATTAAATTTGATATCTAGCTTATTTACAAAATTTTGCTGTTAAAAAGTGTTATCGTACATAATAATTTAAGATAAAATAAAATTTTTTCAAATTATTATGTACTCAAACAATTTTTAGGCAAAATTTTTTGCACAAGCTAACCATGTCAAATTTAATCGATTAAATTCTTAGCACTCGTGATATAGCTATTGATAAAATAAGTCAAAAACACACAAAAAGAATCAAATTTGCTACCAACCTAAATTTTTAAAACTTATAAACTATAAAATTCCTAGAATAGAAACAGTTCTTATTCAGATTATAGAAACAGTCACTGTTGCTATGACGTCATAGTTATAGAGCTAGCTCTTAGCTCTAAGTTACAGAATAGAGGTCCAGGCTGTAGTGTGCGTACAGTACAGCTTCATGGAAAATTTTCGCTGAATCATTCCCTGTGTTCAGAAGCAAAATGAAGCTATTCCAAAACTTTGTGTTGAGAACTAGAAGCATCAACGCCCTGCGCCGCCTCCACGCCGCCTCCACGCCGCAGATGTTAATTATTAAACTATTTAATATAACGGCAAGACAATGAGAGCCATCAACAAAACGTTATCATTGTACCGTGGCGATGAGGCAGGCTCGGCAGCGGCCACGCAGCAGGACGAGGGCGAGGAAGAGATTCCAGGACACGGGAAAGTCGACGCAACATGACAGCATGACGTTACAGTACGCCCAGGACCGTACCAACTGGAAAACTCTATGAAGATTTGAGATTTTGTTTGAATTGCTTTGAAATAGGAACATAACATTTGAAAATATATGACTCAGCCGATCATAGGCGTTTTACATCTTACATAATACTTGTGCAATTTTCTGCTTCTTTAATCAATTTACGGAAAAAGGTTTCAAAGAAAAGTTGAAGAGATTTGATATATGCCTCTGAATCAAATCAAGTTATTTACCTAATAAAGGAGACGTTCAAAAATATAAAAACATCCGAGTTTACAACCATGTCATCTGTCAATAATGCGGATACTTTGACGAAAAACTTGGGTTTTGATTGGCGAACAATGGATGAGCTAGACTAGATTTATATTTTGTGTTTCTAATAATTGAATGTTATTGTAAACAAATTTTTATTCTGATATTCAAATTAAATGTTTCCTTGAAGGCCTACCTACCTGGTTTCTCAAACATATCTTAGTAAATAATAGATTTCGGGAAATTTTATTATATAATAAAAGATTTATAAAAATATACTCATGAACAAATTTATCGAATATTTAATTATGATGACATAAGGAAAAAGTAAAGATGGTTTTAGTTCACAAAATAAAATTTGCAGTAATACTACGTATTAACAGTAACTGGTTGCTATTTGGTAATAGCCATTCGAGTCCTGCTTTCGTAACTACAGTCTCCTTCATTGACATCATTGGCCTGACTTGCCGGCTGGTAACCGCACTTCACAAGCAAAAATATATCCGGGTCCGAAATATGCAAAAGGAGAATGCCTCAAAATAGGTAAATGATGTTTTTCTTCAAGTGTATTATAAATGTTCATATTTTGCTACTACTTATACGATATAGAAGTTAAACATTTTGTTACTATACCATCATATAAATATACAGAGCTGAGCAATACTTATTTATATACTTATAAAGAAGAATTTTTTATTTTTTGTTACTCAGTACTTGAAATTTGTACTTAAGACTTATATTTCGTTCGTTCGACAATCGCAAAAAACGACAAAAAATATTGAAGTACTTTTTGAATAATCAAGTATTCTGATATTAGGTACTGAAATTATGTAAAATTATGTAAAACTTAGGTATTTTAAAAAAATAAGTAATTTTTATTACTGTCTGTGAGATCTGGCGCGACTAGCGGAAGGTTAAACAAAATAACTATCCACGAAGCACTATCTATAGTGTAATTAACAATATAAAAACTATAATCTATAAAAACAGTAACCAACATAATAATAGCAATTAGTGAAGTATATAATGACAGAAAATACTTCACATTAACCTATATAGACGCCATAGCGATGCATTTGAAGACATTGTACACCGCTAATTTAAATGTTGATATAGCCTTCAGACAAACTAAAACAGTTAGTAATTTATTCAGTAATTTAAAAGCAACGATCGAAAATAAATACGAATACGGTGTAATATACAAAGTCCTCTTCAAGGATTGCCCAGCTCAATATACTTACTTGTAGAATATACTATTTTCTACGACCACTGAGAAATCTGCTCATTGTATGTTTGTTGTTGCTAGGGATATGAGGTACATTGCAAGCATCGTGCGAAATGAATTTGTTTTGTGAGTATTTCACTACAGATCACTTCATTTAAGTACATGTGCCATTGCTAAGATACTTATTTAGAATTGTCAAATATTGGAATGGTGAAAGCGGGACAAATTTATTATTAAAATTAAATTAATTTTGAAATAATATCGTGATCGTAGAAAAATTATAGTGTACAGCTCGCATGGAATGTCCATTTCATACACGTATTATTTGCAGCATGAGCCGAAGGCATACTCGTAGGAAATGAGTACCATTCCATGCTCGTTGTACAATATACTATACCAATTAAAAGTGAAACATAAAACCTTTAAATTAGTTGCCAACTATTTTGACACTTCGACAATCTGACAGCTTAATAAAAAGAGAAGTACAAATAATTTAGAATAGGATAGATATACGCCATAATACGTCATTGTAGAGGTCTTTAAAACTCATATATCTTAATAATTAATATGTTTTATTTTGCACTTCCGGGTTTAAATGTCTAAATTTTTTCTTCCTTCCCGTGGACTGAAGTGTCAATTTTAATCTCGGAGGGATTAAATTTCGAAATTTAATCCCAATGGATTAAATTGACAAGAAAATAAGTAACCATAGCCACAAATAAAATATTCATTAAAATTATTTTTTCTTCAAACGTCATAAAAGTACGTTGTTATGTATTTGTATTCAACAAGCAGAAGTTCAATATTGTCGCCGCCGGCGTAAAAGTGTATCCTTGGCAACACATTTACGCCGGCGGCGGACAAAGTAAAATATTATGAAAAATAGTTAGGTTGTAATTCAATAATTTGACAGTTAAAAATGAAACAAATAAACAAAAATAACAAAACAGCATATTCTACGGCAACTTGAAATGCTAGATAAGACAGAATATTTTTTGAAGTTTTGAGAATTTTATAATATTTATAATTTTATTTTCTATGTTTGAAGAAAAAATAGCATGTGTTATTCGGAGTAAATGTGTCTTTGGGTGCTTCGCATGTAATTGTTCGACTCGCTTCGCTCGTCGTTCAAACTTACATGCTCAGCACCCAAAGTACCACATTTACTCCTAATGACACAATATACTATTATATAAATAACATTTACTATTAATAGTTTTATACAGTTGACAACTACAATGTATATTTTGACGTTTCTGATAAAATTAATTACTTTGACCATTAAAACTACTTTATCTAGTTCATATTTTAAGAATTGATCAACTTGTTCTGCTGTAATTTAGACTTTTTAGGTTAGTAGCCATCGTTTTTTTTTAGGATAGGATAGATTTGTGCCATAATACTTTGAATACACTGTAGAGGTTTTTAAAACACATATCTTAATAATTAATAATATTTTTAAAACTTATGTTATATCTAGTATGATGTTTATGGGTCTAGTCATAATATAAATAACTTATTTTATATTTTGTGACTCTAGTCAACGACCCCATTTAAACGAACAGAAAGAATTCATTTATCATTTATGTTGTTAATAAACCAGTTAAGAACCTAATTACATTAGTATTACAAATTCTTGAATATTAATTACCAACTAATATCATTATAATTGATAATTAATTAACAATGTGTATAATTTAACTGAAATCAAGTTGTCAGTTTATTTAATCGGAACACATTTGGCAGAGTCGCCACACGACAACATCAATTTAGAAATTTAATCCATTAAAACTTTAGCAATAATAATATTATTAAACAATGAATAATTTCGTAAATTATCAGTTCAATTTTGCTTCGCACAATAAACATGCGACTTTCTACAGCTGTTGATGTTTTCGCATGCTAGTCTCATAAACAAGCAAAATCATTTCTCAATTCCAATCTGAATTCTCTATTATATTAAATATAGAAATCCAATCCTTCTTTAATAAACTCCTCATAATGATTCCATTATTTGTACAGCAAATTTTTGTTTTACTTCCTTCTGTACTTGCATATTATATGCTGCATTTCTCTATTTTAACCCTCTATTGCATACTGTTCCCGATCGGGAACATAAAATTTAAAATTCTTCTTTTCTTTTCTTATGTAGTTTACATTCATGGCAATCATGTTGTAACCATTTGGGAACATTATATACGCTTTGTCAATTGCCAATTAGGTCATTACTTCTAATGTGACCAACATAAAAAAAATTAAAGTGGTAAAAGGATAATTACAGAAACTGAGATAGAAAATGTAAAATTTGAAGGAAGCAGCTTATTACCTGCTGATATATTACAGCTAGAAACACCTTTACAAAATTTCCAAAAAAAATTTTATCTGATGTTTTCCTAGAAGAGGTTGTTTATCATGCAATTTTGTATAGTACAGAAAGATGACCCAATAGACCAAAGTTCTATTATAAGTTGAATTTGTTCATAATGTTCCCAATAGTGGACCAAACTTAAATTTTTTTTTATTTTACTTAGTTTAAATACATGAATATTTCTTTTGTGAAAAATAATATTTTTGAGCCCTTAATTACAAAAAAAAATAATTCATGCAATAGAGTGTTAATTAATTTTTTTTAATATTTCATGCAGCAATGACAAATAATCTTATAGGTAAAAAAGAAATCTTCCAGAAGATCAAAATGACAGTATACAAAATAGTATATAGAAGCATACTGAATGCGAAACATGGGCAAAACAAAAAACAACTTAGAAATAAAATACCCAAGAAAAGTTTAAGGTATAACAAGACTATTCATAGAATAAGAAATGTGAACATCAAGGAAGAGCTAGACGTTAAACCACTTTTAAAATATGTAGAACAAAGACAACTAGAAAGGTGGGGTAGGGACAAGTACAAAAAATGGTGGATGATCGACTCGCAAAAAAGATATGGGAAGCAAGAATTCAAGTGAGAAGAAATAGATGAAGGCCTAGTGAAACATGAGAAAAAGTAGTAACCAAAATAAGTCAAGGAAAAGGGAAAACAATTGCAGATCAAAAAGGATCGCAAATGACAGACAAATATAGAAAAATTTGTAACAAGCTGAAATGTAATGTAATTAATTAATTAATAAATAACCAAGTGAAATGAAATGTAACAGTATATATGGTAATTACATCTCCTAAGTTATTAGTGGGAGCCACAGGGTAAATTTTTATGTGGTAAAAATTTACTTATCTTCCCATTACGAATTTACGCAATAGTATAAGCTTTGGCCGTAAACATTACAAACTACGTATTAATGTTATGCATTGTGGTTTACGTATATTGTCAGAAGGATTGTTTCGTGTATGGTAACAGAAATATTCTAATTGTATACAAGGGCGTCGGAAGTAACTCGAAATAATTTAATTGATAAAATCTGTGGTTTTGAGGAAAAACCAGTTACGTTCCATGATCTCCAGTTATTTGCATTTGAAGTTTCACAAGTTATCTTCATAAATACCTTAAAATGGTTGCCGATATCTATCTGATATCATTTGAATTTTAAAGATAACTATAAAAAACATGCCAAACTCGACCCCAGTATACATTTTAATGTGCATCTAAATAGAACCGGTTTTAGCCTTCAAAAATAGCACGTAACTGGTTTTTCCTCAAAAGTAACATACAAAAATGTACATAAATACTCGTATATATGAAACTCCGCACGTACTAACTTAATTTTTTCAAAAAAGAGACAGCAGAACTGTCAGTCAAACGTTATTCAAATTGACAGTTGAGATATCAGATTTGTCGAAAATAAACGATAATCAACTAATATCATCAAGATCATAATTTGAAAAATATTTACTTATGATAGGTATGTGTTAAAAGTGACATTTTATTTTTCTACAAACATCGTTTTATATTTTATTTAAAAAAATAATTTATAGCTATTAACATTCCTAGCGATGTTATGAGTGTCATAACAGCCGCAGATGTCAGTTTGAAATCCGAGCTCGTAGAACGAGGATTTTAATACATCTAAGGCCTGTTATAACTCATAACATCCGTGGTTTGCTCAATAGTTTACCGGTTTCAGAAGATGAAAGCTTTAATGTTTTTAATAAATATTATTTTTTGAAAATCTTTTATGAATAATGTCTGTCATAATTTTAGAAGGTGATCAAGTAATAATATTATCCCAAAACCAACAAATTTATTTTGCAGTAATCATTTTATTGGAAATAAAAAATCAAAAGATGATTAACAACGATAAATTACATATAACGAGGTTTCGCAAGGTTTTAAAAGTTACTGACGTTTGTTTTATCACTTTCGCTGTTATCAAATAACTTTGTCCCGTTTTTGGAAATTCTTTTACATCTTTGACGTGATCAGCCATCATCAGTTGCCTTCCTTTGAGTATTGTTTGAGGTTGAAATATTATTTTGTGAGCTATTGCTTTAAATCCAGTTTGAATAATTATGTTAATTTTTTTACTGATAAATACTAATATACTGTTATATTAATTTTTATCCTAATCTTTGTAGAATAATTGATGATTTATACATTTAAAATAATACTAATCATTTAAAATGTCCAATACACACTGGTATATTTTAGTTAACCTTATTTCATGAGCATAAAAACTGCGATCGATAGATGTAGTTGTCATCATGCACGCACTCTACGAATAGAGAAATACAATAGGAATAAAGTTATATATAATATAAATGTTTAGAACACCGTATCTCATCTTAATCCGTCGCTGGGTTCGTCGTATCCCAAAGTTGAGAAGTCCTAGGAAGTGGGCCGTACAATATCGTTGGTTGCTTCATTGTTTGGTACAGGGACCAAGGAATCAGGGACGTTATGACGGTATGAACGGTGCGCCGTGTTTTGTTTATGACACATTGGCCTGTGCTATTGCCATTAGGCGTTTTCATCGAGAGCTCGCACTCGAGAGACATTGATACGCGACGATAGCGTTATGGCTCAATTACCCATGCGAGCAACGAAGAATTTCAATTTCAAACTGTACGGTGTTTGTGAGAGTCTGGATATTCAAACTAAGAATCAATATGCGAGTAGTTGGAGATGCAATAACGATATAAATATATTTTATTAAGGATGTTCTACTCGTTTTGTGTTTCTCTAATGTTGGGTTATGTTTTATTTCTCAAAAACAACGAGAATTGCTAATAAATGTGCAAATTGAAATACATTTTAGACTGGAACCCAATTTTTTAATGTGCAATCATTTTTATTTGGATTTTTTCTCAATTTCTTGCGGCTCAGATGTTAGAAATGAAAAAATTAAGTTTGAAACATGCATTTCTTTTAAGCAAAAGAACTACATAATTATAAAATTGCTATCATTTATCATAAAAATTACACTTTTTACACGAAATTCACATTAATTTTTTTAACATATCACAATTTAAGAATGTCTTTCGACGATGCTAAACGTGACAACGTCGTATTTTCAAACGATCACTTCGTCAAACGTCAAAACCCTGGACATACGAATATCCAAAGAAACTAAATAATTTTCCATTTGATTCAATAATAACATCAAGTAATGTATTTTGGATCTTGAAATGTGGTTATAGGTTGTTCGGAAATATAAGCACATGGTATTACCGGAGATTTTTTTAAAATAAAATAGTGGAGTGAGAATTGCAGAAAAAGTTACAATGATAACTGAATCGACTGTATAGAATAGGAACTGGGAATTCCGTAATCTACAGTTCGTTATCATGTAGCTGTTTATTTATTATTAGCATATTAGCTATTTAGAAAAGAATCTCTTCAAATCACCACCATTTAAATCATTCAAAACAACTTAAAGAGATACAGATAGCAATTATCGCTCGAGAGCACTAGGGAAAATGTTTTGCATACACGACAAAATAAACAACACGCAAGGGGAATACATTTACACAAAAATCTAGCCATTTTAACTTATTTTAGTGGAATTCCCAGTCCCACGAGCGTTAACTGCCACCACAAAAAAATTGCTAGAACGATTCCACCACTACCAACACATTTATTTGGTGGACATGATTTCACTTTTAAATAAATTGTAAATTTTTAGTCTGATGTTATTTCTCAAATAACTGGGGTAAATAGCTCCGTGATAACGTGTCGGACTGTGGATCGTGAGATCCTCAGTTCAAATCCCACAGTTGACAGTTGCCAATTTACATTTACCCCTGTGGTTTCCCCTCCACTAACATCTTTGGGGGCTATGATTTGACGGCTGGTAATCGCACTTCATATACAAAAATATATCACTTACCGAGATCTGCGTAAGCAGAGTGCCACACCCATAATGGGTAAAATGCGTGATGATATATTTATTCTATTTATTTATTTATGTTATTTCTAAGCTAAATCTACATTTAATAGCTATTTACATTCCTAGCGATGTTATGAGTATCATAACAGCAGCAGATGTCAGTTTGTACTCCGAGCTCGTAGAGCGAAGATTATAATGCATCTAAGGCCTGTTATGGCTCATGACATCCGTGGTTTGTTCAATAGTTTACCGGTTTCAGAATATGAACACGTTAACGCCATAAATAAATATAATTTTTTTGAAATTCTTTTATAAATAACGTCTGTCATAATTTTAGATGATCAAATTAGTCTGTTTGATATTATTTAACACCATGGCTGCACTTGTTTTGTATCATATTTATAAATAATTTTTGCTTTGACAAATACAAAAACCTGTTTTTTTTTTCACGACATACTAGGATACCCCACCGTTCTTCTCCCGAAATAGTGAGGAAAATGTGTTTTTCCTCTCTAGTGAGGAAAATATAGCATTGTTACCAATATGAATATTATTTACAAAAAATATATTGTAAAAACTTTAAATAAATGCATAATTTTATTGAAAATCCTTATTTTAGTGATATAAATACTTTAAATTGTCTTACAATTATATCTTATATT
Organism: Poecilus cupreus; assembly: GCA_963942605.1. Taxonomy (NCBI): domain Eukaryota; kingdom Metazoa; phylum Arthropoda; class Insecta; order Coleoptera; family Carabidae; genus Poecilus; species Poecilus cupreus. The sequence goes on from OZ012732.1 coordinate 3,170,325, forward strand.
TTTCTTTTTCTAGATTAAATCACAATTTGACAACTTTAATTTATATTTCAAATTGGTTCATTGCCAACACTGCTACACCGCCTTGCATCTGATAACCTAACTTTTAACGTGCCAGTTGTGTAGTCAAAGTGTAGTTTAGAATCGTTTTTAGAAACATGTGAAAAAAAATGTTGTGTCTCATGAGATGAAAGCCCTTTTTCAAAACAGTAGTGTTTTCCTCCCTAATTTGTAAAATTACTATTGTTTAACAAAATAGACAAATTGTAGCAACCATCACTAGGCTACTGAATGTTGTAACAAAATTTTGAAGTAATTTAACATTTAGCAGAAAATCTTAAAACCAACTATTCAACTACAGTTTAAACTTAAAAAAAAATTAAAGTATGAAAAATGATAAAATTAGTATCTTTAGCTTTTTATGTGGAAAAAATTACTTAAAAAATCATTTTGATTTTACTCTTTTGACAGGTAAGATTTGAATTTGACATAACAAATGAATAATATTAATTCATCGAACTGTCAATATTATTTCATTAGCAACAGTAACAAAGGCCATTAATAGATAAATTATGGGTATATTATTTAACAGTTGTGGATAAAAATACATAAAGTTTATTTAGCTGTCATATTTTATGAAGCAATTTATTTCATTCACAAATATTGAGTTCAAATTACATAACGTAGATACATATGTATATACATACATATGAATACATGTAATATTATATTCTATATCCGTGTTCTTTGTATCAATAGCTTATATACAACTTTTGTGAAAGATTTTTATTTCTGATACAATAAATATTCTATTCATCGACAATAGTGAATGACGAGCAATAATTAAATCAGATATATCGCTCAATAGTATCTCATAGTAAGGTAATAACATTCCCGTTGAGCGACCGCTCCGAAACGCTTTTCCACTGAGTTGTTTTGTTGTTGGGAAAATGATTTCCAGGACGAGGCCGTCCCAACGTCCATCTTCCGGAACCTGGAACGTCTAACGTTCAGAACCCTCCGAAACATCACGTTTATTTGTTGTAGGATTTACTCTGTTTCACACTAAATTTGATGTTGGACCTTCGTGAAAAATATTTACATTTTTATGAAAAAAAGAAAACTCTTCTGACGGTTGCTGGTAAACCACAAAAAAATTATATAGGACGGTCTAGAATTTAAAGGAGTTTAAAGACAATGCACGTATTTGTTTTCAGCTTCACAAACTTGTAGAAGCATTCAGTTAATGGATTTGTGCCCAGTTGCACTGCCCTTCCTCAAAATTAAACTTTACTAAACATTACTTATTACTAAGAAATCCTTATATCTTATGTATGTTGCTCATGTTGTATTTAGACATTGCTTAGCTAGTCATTGCTTAGTTCTACATTCTGTATCTAAAAATCAGGTGTGGGCAATTTTGACAATTACTTGATACATAGATGTTAAATCTGTTTTTTTTTTTTTTCTTATTGCAACTATGAATTTATTTTAAAATAGAAATTAATTAATATCTTGTATTCAAAACTTTCAATATTACTTTTATAATATTTCACACGACACATATTTTTGACACTTCACAATTATTTGACACGTTTGACACATAGATATTAAAAATGTATTAGTTTTTGTTTCCATTGTAACTAAGATTATAGAAATATATTCTTAAACATATAATTTAGTTTTTCTCAGAATTAGAAGCGTGTACAAGAAAAGAGCAAATAACATTTATATTCCAAATATTTTTGCTAACATTTGAAACTTATTCTCATAGCTAATTCTATTTTTGAAATAAATAGAATTTATTGTTTTGTGTGTCCAGTAAACTTCCTCTTCCGGTTTTTCAATTTCCTTCAAAATCAACTCAGCTCTTCATTTTTTCATGAAACTTATAAATTCCAAGTTTCGTTTACATACCTTGTCTCGTTCATGAGATATTACGCATACGGACATCCATCCATCCATCCATCCATCCATCCTCACACACAGACATCATTGAAAAATTGGTCTTAACGGATTCAGTGGACGTCAAAATATGTATTCCCGCAAAAATCTCGTAAACGTTTTTTTCGTGAATCCAATATTTCCTTATACTTTGTATAAGAAAGTAAAAATAGAGATCTAAAACTGAATTTCAAAAACAAAGAAGAATCTTTGGTAACTTAACATTAGAATGCCTAGAATGTCTGTACCTAAGAACATTTAAATTGTTTAAACGGTCATTTTGACCTGTCCGGGCATTCTAATATTAACGAATTTTTCATTTCCTAGTGTTAGAATCTAGTAAGTTTAATACGAACTGTCAAGAAGATTTGTTTATTGTTTGTGACATTTCAAACGATCAGGGCATTCATTAATTTATTGAGAAGGATTACCAAGTAATTTAATAAATTTGTAATAACATTATTTAGTGATATTAGCAATCACAGAAATACGATTCTAGTATTCTAGTATTTTTGTTAAACGAAATCGTTCAAAATATTGATCATCCGACAAATTATGAAAATGATCAGCTCGATCATATATTATTCTTGGCCGATTATTTAAAAATCGAATATCTTTCAAATCATCCATATCGTAATCAATATCATAATAATTTCAGCCCCCCTGAGCACATTGTCGAGGGGCTTAGCCCCCCCGAGATTTTGCATTTTATAATTGCGCGCTTGAAATCTGACATGAACGCAGCAGTAATTATTAATCTTCAGGTAACTTTGATTGAATGATTGAAGAATTTAGTGGCGTTTGTACTTTTTAAGGTGTGATCATAGCATTAGAAATATTGTTTTATGAAACAAAAACACGACCGAAAATATAACCTAATTTTTTATTTACCATTTTATTTGAATGTAAGGTATGTATTTCATTTTTGAACTTGGATTTCATTTACTTATGTTTATTTTTCATCTCTGTAGATGTCGAATAATACATTTTTTTAAATAATTCTATATTGTCAAACTTAATATCATGTAATTTAATTAGTTAAAAAATTTACTCGTTTTATTGTTAATATCCATTTCTTGCTTAATTCCACAATTTTTCAGAAAACTGTAATAAATATGTATATATACAGAGTTCTAATCTAAAAGTGATATATTTATCTATCAAATGAAACTCCGTCTTTTATAGCCCGTTTTGTACAATTATATGCACAACAGGATTTCACCATTATTTGATATATTTAAAATGATATAAATAATTGAAAAAATTATAAATTAGGGACAAAAGTCTATAATATTCTTCTCACACGTCAAACGTCAAACCATGTTCTTGTCATCTTGAGATGAAAGTCACGTGACGGGTGGACTCTCTCTATCTCTATCACGCTGTGCTGGTTACAGACTATCTTTGTATATACTACTTCCATGATTTATTATATTTTTCATATTCAAGCAACAAAATAACTTTTTTTTTTACTTTTGAGATCATTTATTGATCATTCTTATTTACAGGCTAATAATACTTAATTCTATAACGTATATACATGTTTTTTAATATGAATTCTTGTTATATTAACTTAGCTTCACATTTGGATTAATTATTGAATAAACTTAAAATAATTGGATGTAGTATGTATATGTGTAGTGTCATGCAACAAAATGAATTAATCGCGAAATTAAACAAGAAATCGTAATTTAATATAAAATAATAATACAACATTTTAATTTCCACCCATAATCTAAAACACAAACTCTACACAACTTGATGCATCTTAAACCCTTTCAACGCTACTTCCACAAAAACTAACCAACATTTCGCCAGAATCCAGCGATTCAACCTTCCATCTCCTTCCACCCCACATAGATCGATATAGCCATCTCATTCATCGCGAGTATCAAGACTCGCTACTCGTTCACAAAACGCGGCTGGATGGCGGAATGATATTAACAGCGTTATGATCCCGCCATATGCCGCGACGCCCGTCGACGCTGAGCAGTGAAAAGGCGAATTTATGAACGCACAGTGCTGTTCGCGGCCGCCCTCTTCAATTAAGTGAGCCTGTGCTGAAGCCACGCCAGGATTTTAATCAAAATTCGGTGGATGCCACGGGAACTGACACTCTCGGGGGATGGCCTTGGAAAAATAGTGCGGTTGTCATTACAACCTGGAATGTAAATCTTAAATTTTTATGTTGGAGCTTTGATTTTGTGGGTATTGCTTGTTTCTCCTAACGAATGCAGATGACACTAGGCGTTTCTTCTTACCAACTAAATATTAACATATTCTTTCTATAAAGGTCATAGAAGAGACACCTATTATGATTTGATCCAGGCTTGGGAAAACGTTTTATGTTTAGTTTAAACATTGGTTTTATATACTGCATTTATGAAGTATATAAAATCAATGATTTAGGATTACATAGATGAACAAACAGATATGCTTCCCTGAGATATATGGCTTCGTAGGCCGCTAGTACATTCTAGGTTCAAAATGTTCTTAATTTATTTCCTCTCATTCATATTTGAACGATGTAGAAAAATCAATTTCTTTTCTATTTCATAAAACGGAACAGATGGGGTCATAGCCCACAGTCGAATTTAAAGGATCTAATTATAAAATAAATACATTAACCATTAAGTTATCTTATTATAATATTAAAAAGCTGTTGTGGGCACCACAATACCTCCCGTCATAGATTTCTTATCTAACAATACAGAAACACGGACTACCACTATCAAAAAACGCTCATCCCTTCAAAAAATTCAAAACCGTGAATTTCGTGCAGTGCGTTAGTGTAAAACGTTTAAAACGACACAACCCTCTAGATTTACCGGACCGTTATAAATAAGTTTATCGCGTCGCAAATTTTAAGTAAAATATTTTCCGTAAATATAAATAATTCATCGATTTAAAAAAATACACACTATTTTTGTTTGTTTGCTTGGAATGGCATAAAAAAATATGTCCCAACATATTGTTTTTGCATTTTACAAAACTAAAGTTTTGGTTCGAAAAGAACAATTTAAACTTGTACAAATAAACGTTAATACCATTCTTTATACATTTAACAGCCGAATTCACCAACATACCCTTGATCAGTGATCAACTGATCGGAGAATCAAGCTGATCCATGGATCAACATAAGTTCTAATTCACCAACTTAATCCATGAATCAAATAACCATGATCAACTGATTATCATATTTGTTTTGTTATTTGACAGTTCCTATAATTTTTATTGTGTAAACGATTCTTTTCTGTCAAAAATAAAGTAATTCATACTTATTTTTTTGGAAACTTCTTATGACATAATATCTTCAAGTAAGTAGAACTTGATTCAATGCTGGTACAGATTATTTCTTTCATATTTTTGTCTCAATATTATAATAGGTACCTTATTTTAAATTCATTATTATTATAAATATTGAAAGGATCTAATCTTCTTCGAACCGTTCATGGTTTTGCAGTGTTTTGAAAGATTTTGTGTGTGTGTGTGTCATTCTGTCGGTCTGTGTGGGTCTCTGGAGTTGTGGTTTCTCAAAACTACTAAACATAAAATATTGATATTTTGTATATATCAATTTTATTCTCTTGGGAAGAGCCTATTAGATTTTGGTGGTAATCCAATATCCGGAAGTGGTAGTTTACTTGAAGCACCATGAAGTAATTTGAAATATCTCAGTAAATTATGGTTTAATGACAATTTTTGTTATTAGAATAACGTTTCAAATATTATTATCTACAATTGTTGGTTGAAACATTTTTCTCTTACTGTTACCATTTATGAATTACAACATGTTAAAGAATAATTGAAATTTGACATTTTCGTTTAAATCTGCTAACCTGTGCTTTTTGAAAAAACAAAGCAACAGTTGAAAAATGTAATTTTTGACATGTGACATGTGTTATAATTGAAAAGAAAATTTATTAAAGGGATGATCGTTTCTTGATAGTGATGGCCGGTATTCTTGCATTGCTTGATAAGAAATTTATGGCGGGATGTATTTCGGTGCCCCCAACAGTTTTTTAATGTAAATTAGATACACTTGTCAAAATCGCAAATGTCAAAATACTGATCAAAATGAGTGATCAGCATTTGATTCATGGAATCCGACGAATCAGTTGATCACTGAATTTGATCACAGGATTAGCTTGATTTTCAATGGTGAATTGCATTGATTTACGGATCAGCGTTGATCAGTGAATCAGACCTTGATCAGGGAATGGTGAATTCGGCTGTAAGTGAATGGAATTAGCATTTGTTGAGCGATCACATTTATTATACACAAAAACTGCACATTTATCTCAATAACATCTTAACTAGCTAATAGCATAATAATAGTTCGATACTTTACCATCTCTTATTGTCCATATCATAAAATGACTTTTCTACTACACATTTTCAACGAGTCATTAGACACGGATCAGATTTAGAAATTTTATATAGTATATTATTTTTGTTTTACATACATATTTGTAAATACAGTATGTTATCGATGAATCACTATTATTACCTTCTAAAGTATAAGAGCATCGCGGTTAAATAGAACTTTTTGTTTATATTTCAGTGGCCATCACAGATACGTTCTGACTTTCATAATAATTCACACGGATCACTATGTAAGGGGGCAGAGATTAATTTCTTCTTTTTCGAAATTTCCAAAACAGTAGAATATTAAGAAAAGTTATTCAAATAAAATATTTCCAAGGTCAAGTTTTCGAGATACTTTTTTTTTTCATTTTAACTAAATGGCCTTAACTGATAATATACACAAGTGACATTTAGATATATTTTAGTGAATTAGTATTAATATTATAAACAATGGGAAACAGAAAAAATAAAGTGTTTTGGTTATATTTTATTTTGATATCGATTCCATATTGTAAAGTTTGTAAAATGCCCAAAATGTGCCCGAAAACAAAAATCTCGTGAAGCATCTGGTTTCAAAATAAATGTTAGTTAATTTTCTATTTGAAGCAATTTGACCATTTATAATTTTTCGCCATTGTTTATTGACCTAAGGGAATTATTTTGAAAGTAAGGACACATCTGTGATTTTCCCTCGAAGCACACCAAAAATCCTTGTTAACCGATCTTATAGCTCTTATAGTTAAAAAAATCAATAGCAATTCATCGAATTTAGGACATACTATTATAATGTACAACAACCCTTATATATGCCTATAATCCTACTATCAAATTAAGGCTTAATAGAATAAATGTTAGTAAATAATTCTATTGTTTCAAATTTAACTAATTATTAATAGGGACAATCACATACCTGACTAGTTTTTATTAATATTATGGATACTCTACATGTCTGATCTGACATGAACTCATTTAGACCGGAAGCCGACTCGTTAACCGTTGAAGCCTATACACTTTTTACTTAATTTAATCATTACCGACAATAAAAACAGAAAAAACAGATCATCATTCCGCAAAACAACTAGAACTAAAAGTTAATTCATCCTGATTGTCTTGTATACTATATACTCATAACGGATGAAACCGATTATGAAATTATGCCATTAAGTCTGACAGGTGAACTAAATATAACATTAAGAAACTGCACACGATAATAAGTAAATTTAACAATTTACAATTAATTAACCACTCATGCTTTTAATTTATTTCTTAGAAATGTCGTTCGAGAACAAGAATCGTACTAAATTATTTAAATATATATCTTTCATTTGAAACCGGCACTAAAGTGCTCAAAAATCGTTATTAAAAGCTCAAAAATCGTCACTAAAATAACCCATTGTATGACGATTTTGAGCAACCCAGTGTTGACAACCGTTAAATAATTATTTTACAAGTAGGATAATTTTGACAAATATATTCAAGTACTATAGTAAATTTGGACGTAACGTGAAACAAAATTTGCAAGAAGAATTAACTAATTAATTCCGATGACGAAATTGAGGACAAAACACATAATTTTGAGAGTTATTTACGGTAACTTTACTTCTCGAGGTTGGCAACACTGACTGTCAGTTTCAATTGACAACTGACAGATTTATAAACTTAACCTATATTGTATTTTTTTACAGTTTTTTCGAATTTTAGATTTCAAATAAAACTTAATATGAACCTCGGTACTGAAGTTCCTTTTTATCACTCACATGGTTTATTCTCCTCGGCCCTACGGGCCTCGGCAACTAAATTCCATATTCATGATAAAAAATTAAACTTCAGTGCCTTGATACATACATAACTACTATAGATAATTTTATACTCATTTATTTACAAATGAAATTAGGAACAAATCATGAACTATCGTAGTAGACAGCACATATGGGTTTGAATCCTTGCAGTTAATTTTTATTGAGTATTTATTATTTAATGTTCAAGAATACATTTCTTATTATTATTATTAGCTACTCAAGTATAATACTTCGACTTTTACAAAAGAATGAAATGTATAACATCTTATCAGTAACCGATTCATATTTATTTTTAAAAACACCTATATTACCTTATATTAACAAATTAATTAAATTTATAAGTTTATATATTATAAAAATTATTAATTTTATATAATATTCGAATAATAATATATTATTCTATGAGCATGTAATGTATGCTATTACTCATGAGAATGAAATTTGCATCACGAGCGAAAGCGAGTAATTTAAATCATTCGAATGAGTAATAGCCATTACATGAGAGTAGAATACCATGCTTTATCCACAACATTTCGTCTAATATTTGTTTTGAAATTATAAGATAAGCAGAATTTTTGTTCTGACAAATTCAAATATTATTTGTTTATCAATATAGACAAATTGTAGCAACCATCGTTAGGCTAGGTACTGTTGTAACAAAATTTTAAAGTGATTTAACATTTAGCAGAAAATCTTAAAACCAAGTATCCAGCTAAAGATAAAAGCTAAAACTTAAAAAGAAAAAAATAGTATAAAAAATGAGAAAACCAGTGTCTTGATTTTTATGTCGAAAAAAATAATTATAAATCATTTTGATTTTACTCCTTTGACAAAGATTTGATTATTGTAATATTAATTCATCGAACTGTCAATATTATTTCATTAGCAACAGTATAATAAAGGTCATTAATTGATAAACAACGGTTTATGGGTATATTATTTGACAGTTGTGGATAAAAAATATAAAAAACTAATCAATCAATTTAATTTACGTCACAATAAAATGCAAAATATTGCACTATTATATTAAAATATAATGTAAAATTTAAATAAGTAAATAAACACGAAATCAAATTATTCCTAGAATTATTATTAATTACATTATTTATTTATTACATTCATAACCCACATTAACTTACTAAATATTAATTTATTTACAAGTAATTTATGATATTATTACACCAAAATAATAATAACAATAAACACAGCTAAGAACTACTTTTTTCACTAAAACACAAATAACACCCAACATAACCTCACCTTTGTCCTTTGCCGAGAGAAAATCAATTCATTACCAGGGCCATTTTCTCGATATCTCTTCCGTTTACAGCATTTATCGTGCACAAAACAGCAAGAAGATATCAGTTTCAGTCAGCTGTCACTTTAGTGATACACTTTCGTACCTTGGGTAACTTCACACCGGTATAGTTCGCCTGCGACTGGCCGCACTGCACCCGTTTAACTCCCGTGAAGCCAGCAACGTGTTGTCGGGAGCACAATCCATGTTAAGATCAGATTTCTCGCGAGCGTTCTTTGTTTTGCGAATAGATTTCTCTTGTTCCTGATTTTTATGCTTGCTTAAGATTCGTTGGTGAAATTGGCGTAGACATTGTTGAAATTAATGTTTTAGTTTTCAATAAATTATTATTGTGAACTATGACGTAAGACAAATATTATGAAAGACAATATTACTTGTTTGATCAATATTGTGATATAAAATAAATATATCACGCAATTTTTCCTACATGTGCAACAAGAAAAAACGAAGCGTATATTATTAAGAGTAATACCACTAGAGCTGATTATTTTTTGACATTTCTTTAAACCAATGAAATGCTTTATTGTGTCACGGGGCTGCGTTTTAACCAATCCTGTCATTATTATACTGAGAATAATGCTCTTGTGATTATTCCCGGCAATATTCTCTGTAGCTTTTTGGTTTTTGTTGACAGAATGTCAAATGTCAGATAGTTATCATCAACACAAGTAAAATGAGCAAAAAAGATAGATTTAGTGACGTGCCTGATGATGAAATAAAAAAATAATCTAATTAAATATAACTCGAGAGTTCGACAAATTAAAAAATAAATCTCCAGTATCTTTCTCAAACTTATCGCCGTTTGATCTGTCAAATTATTTTCAATATATTTTCACTCTTGTTATATTATTACTGATAATTTAAAAAATTTTTTTTTGTGTTTTTGCAAATATTACGTCAAAATTTTGCGATTCAAAAATTTCGTTAAAAACAGCACGAGACCGAAGGTCGAGTGGAATTTGAGAAATTTTTGATGAGCGTAATTTGTAATAATTTGCAAGATAATTCGCAATAGTGTATATTACCAATGTGATTCTTACTTGCTGTCAAATCAAGTTTTTAAATTTTGCTGTATTTTTATGATAGAAACAGCGTTTGGCTAAATTTTAATCGGGAAATAGTCCTTCGAATATCCCTCGTGCATGTAATTGTTTATCCATTTTGTTCGTATCCGCTTAATCTATAAGTAAGTTTTTGTAATCGACTGGAGTGTAAATAAACATTGAGTAGATAAAAACTTTACATAAATAGTATTCAATATGGCTTTTTGAAAAAAGTATATCATAATTACTTTCTGTAATTTTGTTGCTGATAACATTGATGTAACAAAACATAAAATATTTATTTTTGTACCTGTACATCGAAACTCAATTCGGAATTACGAATGTAGTATTATTTGTCAAGGCCTTATGCTCATAAGAACGTAGTAATAGTCACATGAATGAGAAAAATCGGCAGCGAAGTACTCAATGAGGTCCTTTGTTGTAATAATAAATTTATCATTTATCGTGAAACTAGGACTTCAATGATGACAATTTCAAAATGTTATGAGATACAATATTAAAATTTTCAATCGTCAAACATTACATTTCTATATCTTCTTACTTAATTTAATAACTGTATCTTCTGTAATAAAATGTAATATTTTTTATTGTTAATTTTGAGGTTATCGATCAGCATATTATATTTATGCTCAGGGGCGTAGGAACCGGGAGGGCAGAGGGGGCGGAATATTTTGTTCGTATGCCTCTGTTCATGCTAACTATTTAACTAAATGTTAACATTTTAAATGTAACAAACTACTGTACCAAGGAATTAGTGATCAAGTTAATTTTAATTTCACAATTTAACCATTTGCCGTTTTCAGAAAGTGATAAGTGCATATTGTTACGTTTGTAACTGACGGGTTCGGTGAAGTTTAATAATCAATAATTAAAACAACAATTGAGTTTATTCACTAACACTTATATTTATTTTAGCTACTTATTTATATTAATAAACACTAAATAACGATTAATCAATACTAAACTTAGAATATTATACAAGAAATATTTATTTACACTATTTATATTCACTACGTAAACGTTGTATTTATTTCCACTTAATTCGATATGTACTGAACAGCGTATCAGAGTCAATTGCCTCACTGGGTAGGCCAGCGGCTTTATATATGTGTTCCGTTGGTAATCGAGAACAGTCTCGATGCTTCTACTATGGAACAGCACTAGAACCTTCCCGAACGATGAGTCTTCGTTGCGCGCTTACTGTCCAAGGTCGTATTGGTCCATTACAGTATTATATCTGTTGTTGATGATATTGAAGTTAATGATACGGAAAGGACTATCTACATAAATTCATGTATTTAATAACTTCATTACCTTTTTTCGAAATTTCCATGTACTAATAGACATGACACAATAGTTATTTGTGTATCAAGTGCGGATAGAGCATTGTTTGTTGCACGCGGCGAGAAATTGTTGATCGAGGCGAAGCCGAGATCAACAACTCGACAAGTGCACCGAACAAGCTCTATCCGACGAGATACACACAATATTTTTTCTACAATCGTTGAACAATGTCAAGCTGTAGAAAAAAAATAATTTTCAAAATTATCTTTGGTCCCGCCTATAACAATTCAGTAAAATTTTAGTTACCCATGGCACCGTAATCATGACAACGTTTATGAACAAAATAAAAATTTTCAAAGAAATCATAATTTGACACATGGAGTACATTTGACATATGGAGTACATTTGACATAAAGTCTACAGAGTGAATACGTTTATGGTGATTAAGTTGAAGTGTATGTACGTATATGCCAACTGTATTTGCAATAGCAAGGTTATTACCAGAAAAATCCAATGCATCATTTACTTTTATCTAATTTATTTTTGTCGCACTAGTGCGACAATATGTCACTTTGTCGCCCTAGAGCGACAATTTTGAACATTTCCTAACCAAAAATGGAATAACAATGTCGATATTGTGCAACGATTGTAGAAAAACAACTTTGTTGTAGAGTTCTATTTATAGAGACATAGACTGCTAGTAAGAACAACCGATTAAGAGTGATTAACAAGCAGTTGACTAACTTTATTTTACGCTGTCAACCGTTCCTAAATTATTTTACAGATATAAGCTTCGAATAAAAGACATACAGAATTAAATATTCTACCACTTCTATTTCAAATATTTTTCTAAATAATCATGTAAGAAGGTTTGACAGCTGAAAAACACAGATAGTCAACTGCTAGTTAGTCACCCTTAATCAGCGTTTTACTAGTGATCATAGTGATTGGTGATTGTTTTACCTTTTAATCCTTTTCCTACTTAATTATAATTTTAAGTAATATTGAAACATCAATAAATTTATCTCAATATTTATACAAGTACATTGAAATATGTATAACAGTATAAAAATTAAATTTCATCTACATAAACTCTTACCAAAATTCTTTGTTCGCACAATTTAAAATTTTAAAATTCTGTTCCACAAAAAAACATTAAATTACATTATCCCATTAACCATAGTAATAAAATTCATCTCTAAAAAATCTCCTTATTTGACAAAAAGATTGCACATAAATTCCACGTTCTAAAAAACAATGAAACCCTTGTTTTTCCGGTAACTAAGCAAAGATATCGCTGATAAATCACGGCGCGCTTATGAAGGTGCAATGAAGTGATTTTAATAGGCTCGACCTGGTTACGAGTTAAATATTCTGCAGGGATGTAAAGATAACGCGGATGAAGATTACACCCCTTCAACGGGACTTCATTCTTCGGTTATCGCTTCATACACTCGTCGGAGAACTTTACAGCGATCATCTTTTTATTAAGAGATTAATCATCATCGTTTATGTCAAACCATCCAAGAAAGGTTTTATGTTTTATGAAAGTTGATTAAAGTAAAGAAGTAAAATATGGTATTGATAAATGTTGTTAAAACGTTTAGAAATAGTAAATGTATTTACTTGTTACTTGTAAACATCATTTACCCATGCCCTCTATTGCTTTTGTAAATGAATCTTTACAAGTTACTAATTGACAGCTACATTGTAAATATTTTACAAGTTAGTGAACAAGGTGAACAATGCACATTGCCACAGTAATGCTTACAAGGCTTATACGAAATCATTTCAAATAATTTTTGACAACAGTTGTGTATCACTGACAAGACTTGGTTATAATTTTAATTTGATTTACAAATGAGTAACAAGTAAAATGTTGTACAATACACGCAAGGTAACTGTTTTACTGCTTCAAGGAGGTGACAGGCTCGCCGGTCATTTCCTCCATTTAGCAGTAAAAACTGTTTTATCTTGCTTGTAATGTAAATTACTATTACTACACATTTTACATGTAGTAAGGTTTGTCATAAGCGTTTAAGATTGTCAAACAGTTTTTTTTTTTTGTAAATTAAATTTGTTCGCCTAACAAATGTAGCTGATTTTACAAGCTTCATGGGTAGAGAATGATATCGATTCTATCAAATTTCCTATATTTTGTATGTACGTTAATAACGCTTCAAAAAGAAGTTATATACTTTTCTATGTCTTTTATTTGATGCATTATTCAGTAAAATTATTTTAGATGTTGTTTAATATATGATTGTAAGCAACAAAATAAAATACCCGTAAAGTTTTAAATCTATGAATTATATAGTTTACGAGAAATTAAATATTAAAAATTAGGAAAGGGTAAATAGCTCCGTGGTAACGTGTCGGGCTGTGGATCGTAAGATCCTCAATTCGAATCCCACTGCCGACAGTTACAAGTTTAAATTAACCCCTTTGGTTCCCCCTCCACTAACATATTTGGGGGTTATAATTTGACGGCTATCGTTTACCGAAATTTGCGTAAGCAGAGTACCACACCCATAATGGGTAAAAGGCGTGATGATATATTTATTTATATTTATAGGAAAGGGGATACATGACGTAATTTTGGTAGCAGAAATATGGACATATTTAGAGAGAAAGAGATAAATACAAATATGTTGTCTATTATAATTTTATATTTTTATGTTTATGATAATAAATCTCAAAACAATTTAAAAAATTCTTATAAATATATATCCGGAAATGCCTAGTTTGAAAGCTAAAGCGATTTTAATATTTGATTTCAGTCATATACAACTAATACTTTTATCATAGTGAGCCGTTAATAATGGAAAACAGTCAATTATAAATTATATAAAATTGTGTTTGTAACAAACAGTAACAATAATTATGATAGATAAGGAAAACAAGAGACTATCTTCAATTGTTTTCTATTGAAAACGGTCACTATGGTTTTATTGAAATATTAAAAGTATGAGTCATAGCACAGAAATAAAATGGTTAAATCGCTATAGCTCTAAAACTAGGCATTTCCGGATATACGTTTATAAGAATTTTTTATTGTTTTGAGATGTATTATTCACCATTAAATCCGTGACTTCTATTTTTGAACATACTTTATATTATAGTGCCATTTTATAATTTAACATTCACAAACGTCAAACTTGTGATTCACACCAAAATATGTGTAAACCATATTTAATTAGACAAACATGCTTTATAAGGAAGTATTACTATCATGACAAACTTCGATAACGTAATTTCCATGAAAATTCAAGTTTTAAAAACCCGTTGAAGCGATTTTGTGTGAGTATGAATAAGTAGACGAATGATAGAAGTGTGTTTATATATTCAATAACTAACGAACGAGAAATGATAGACTAACGGAATTTCATAATTATAAGTTTCATAACTATACGCATAACTGGGTTTATGTTGATTATAATTGTAAAACAGTGAGTGGAAGTTTACTGGACTCATAATTGCGGTCCAGAAATAGTATCAATCATCTCTTATAAGCTAAAAGATGAAACATAACGAAATTCCTCTACAACAATATAAGAAACGTGCCAAAATTACAACATATCAAAATGTACATATAATTAAATGCATTTTTTCACATGCTATACACACATATTTTTGAATAAAAAGATTAAATTCAAATTATTTGAAATATGCTTAGGTATAGAGTTTACACATATTTATAAATAGAGAGCGGATCATATTCAAAGTGCATATGTTTTAATTTTTGCATATCTTAAAATAAAATCAATTTTCTGGACGAATTACATTAATTAGAGTTCATTAATGCTAATTACTAATTGCATCTATTGCATATTTGGGAATTCTTATGCATATTTTTACAAAAGTTTCATATAATTGCATATTTCAATATTTTTAATACCTTGTCTAATGATAAACATTCTGAAATTTCTGGTAATGCACATTGATAATTCCCAAATATTGGAGGAGGCCGCAATAAATAGCAGAATTCAACGGAAAAAACAATAAACAAATACACAAACTAATAAACTCTAATATTTCTAGGGAAATTCCTGTAACGGTAACGGTAGGTATTCATTGTATACACGAATACTGGTGAAAGTGGGTACAATGACTGAGAATTCTCAGCTGGATATATCTTTTACTTATGTTTCACTTTTTTTTTTGATAATTTTGAATAATTTGTTGTTGTAAATCTTATGATATCAAGTTTCTAGAGTTAGTTTATATGTATATTGGTAGTATATTTGTTAATTTTGAATCAGGATTAAGACTGTATTGTGCAATAAAATTCATAATGCATTCATTTATACTTTTTTTTTAAATAATTTAAGGTTTTTTTTGTATGTTTTGTTGCATATATATATAAATAGAAAAATGCAACAGAAAAATCAATAAACAAAACAATAAGCAAATACACTCAAAAAAAATTTTATTCGTATTACAATTTATGCTAACTTCGTAACTTGTGATTCCCCGTAAATATTTAACCCAAAAATAACACAGATTTAGCGTACAATTTTAATTTTAGAGCACATTTGAAAATTTCAATTATACAGAGTGTTTCAAACCTTCGAGTACATACGTTAATGGTATATGTTGTTTGATATGCTTATTTCGAATCTAAAAGAATTTTTTTTAATTCGAAAAATTAAGTGTTGTTTACATAAAACATTTTTTGTAGTACTGCACTGGATTCGCTTTCCTATTAAACATAAACAATGAAGTAGGTAATCAACAATTTAAATTACATAATACTAGTAAAATAAACAAACAAAATTAAATTATTTTTAATGAAACGATAATTATTAACAAAATCATCCACCCAATGGTAGTGGCAACGAAAAATTTTGGACTGGGAAACATGGAAAATAATTTTGCGATTTAAAAAAAATTATTTCTGATTCGTAATCAGCATATCAAATAACATATACCAATAACGTATGTACCTGAAGTTATGAAACACCCTGCATAATATTTTAATTTTCCCAAAAACTCAAGATCCAGGATCAAAATCCAAACGTTATTTAATATTACTTTCAAAATACGATTTAATTATCAGTAAGTTATTACCTGCTAAACTTTAAAATTTAATTTAATACAATTTATATAAATACTACAAAACCTCTTCATGTTTGCAATAACAACAAAATATGATTAATTAATTAACTTAACGTCAAATCTTGTAAACAGTACATAAACTGCAGTCCTGCAATTACTGTAAATAAATTGATTTTATCGGTAAATAAACATTTTTTTCAAAACAAGGAAACCGCTCACATTGCCGAACATACCCGAGGATAACCGAACAAGTCTCACAAACTCAACGTAAAAGTTCATGCGCAATGCAACAGACGCGTCGTCGCTACGAAATCGATGTTATATCACGACGGTACGGACCAACCCCAAGCTTAGACTGACACACACCCCTATGAGTACCTTACACAGCTCTTCACAGTCTAACAGCCACTTGTTACCCTCGTAGTTTAAGATATCAGAGGGTTCTCATATTTTTAAGTTTTTTTGGTAGCTCATTTCAACATAGGCTTAAAAAAACTCGTCTTGTTTATATATAATCAAACGGTACTGTAAAAGTATCGAAGTGTGTTTATCGACTTGAAAAATGTTTTCTTGTGGGTTTACTTGTAATTTATGCCATGTTTATGTTTTTTATCAGTTTTTAGAAGTAGTCGATGGTATTAGAAATTGATGGAAAGTTATTTTATATTAGGGTTATAATGGAAATTTGTTCTTAACCTAAACCATACGCAATGAAAACTAGTGCACTCCACCCTTAGACCATAATATGTTTGAAACAATAGTTATTTACTTTACAAGTGGGCAAAGTAAGGAATTACCCACGACCATGAGAGAAATTTTAGCAGACGAAGCCGAAGGCTGAGTGTGATAATTTTATCGAGAAGGTAATTCCACTTTGCCCACGTGTGAAGTATAACGTTTTATCCAAAACCTCTTAATAAATGCATAATTTATTAAAGAAATATTATTTGACAGTGACATATGTTTTAAATTTTTTAAATTAAAATGTCAATCGAACTGGTTACCAAGGTGTTGTGTGTTATTATTGTTATAAATAAAAAAATACTTACTAGACGATTTTCTCAAAATTATACCCACTAGTGGGTAATCTGTTACTTTTCTTGTTTAAAATCGCCATAGTTATAGAGCATTTATTGAGAGGTGTTGGATAAAATACCATTTTTATTCTTAGAGAGCGGATTATATGCACGAAAAAACTGAATTATATGCGCATATATGCACTGATTTTTTGGAAAATATGCACTATGTATGCACAAATATGACAATATATGCAACAAAATATGCAAAAATCTTAAATTATTAGATAAAAAGTATAAAGGAAAGCATTATGAATTTTATTGCATAATACAGTCTTAATTCTGATTCATAATTAACAAATATACTACTAATATACATGTAAGCTAACTCTAGAAACTTGATATTATAAGATTATGACATATTTACATAATTACAATAACATATTATTGAAAATTTAATAAAAAAGTCAAACATAAGTAAAAGATATATCCAGCTGAGAATTCTCGGTCTTATATTCATTGTACCCACTTTTACCAGCATTCGTGTATACAATGAATACCTACCGTTACTGTTACAGGGATTTCCCTAGAAATATTAGAGTTTATTGGTTTATTTGCTTATTGTATTGTTTATTGCTTTTTCCGTTGCATTCTTCTATTTATTTCGGCCTCATCCAATATTTGGGAATTATCAATGTGCATTACCAGAAATTTCAGATTGTTTAGCACAGACAAAGTCTTAAAAATATTAAAATATGCAATTATATGCAACTTTTGTAAAAATATGCATAAGAATGCACAAATATGCATAAAAATGCTCAAATATGCAATATATGCAATTAATAATTTGCATTAATTAACTCTAATTAATGTAATTCGTCCAGAAAATTGATTTTATTTAAAGATAAGTAAAAATTTAAATATATGTACTTTGCATATAATCCGCTGCCTAGTTATAATTATTGAAACTTACTACGTATAGTAACTAACGAATTAAAGTTTCATAAAAATTAACTGGATTGGAGTAATTATTTTACAAACTTTTAGTTATGATTTATTTATATTGCAAAAAGTATGTACAGACTACTTCACAAAATTTTCAGCATATATAAGTTTAACTTATCAAAACGATAAAATATTCAAACCATGCCATTTTTGCATATTTTTAGTTTTTTTTTTTTTTTATTGACATGTACAGAGAATAAATTTATAAGGCACTGAAGTTTAACTTTTTGTCACGAATATGGAATTTATTTGCCGAGGCCCGTAGGCTTATTAAGAATATATTTCAATAATTTTAGTTACAATGGGAACAAAAACTAAAACATTTTTAATATCTACATCAAACGTGTCAAATAATTGTGAATTGTCAAAATTATGTGTCGTGTGAAATATTATAAAAGTAATATTTGAATTATTAAAAAGTTTTGAAGACTAGATATTAATTGATTTTTATTTTAAAATAAATTCATAGTTACGAGAACTAAAAATTAAACAGGTTTAACATCTATAGGTATATCAAATAATTGTCAAAATGAAGGCATACGCAAGGAACAAGTCATACGTGTTCAGTTGGTTTTATTTGTATAAGAAAGTAGATTTTTTAATGAAGTTTTTTAAAGTGCTTATATAAAAAAAATTACTATTTTGAGTTCTACCCTAATGTGTGTTACATATTTTTCCAGATAAAAAATCAAAGATTCATAATAATAAATCAATTTTTATATAACTACAACCGTTCTGTTTTGGTGTACATAATTTTCAAAAATAAAATTATGTTTATTTTTTTTTTCCGCCACTGACATGCATAGTTCATTATATGTAGAACTTGTCTAGACTCTCCCCAGACAATAGATTAAGTAAAAAAACTAGGCTTTTAACGAATAATGCAAGTGCAAGCACACAAAGTTAATTTGTGAATTTTAATAGGTACAGCTCAGACCTTATAGTACCAGGCTTAAAAGATTGTTTTTATTTACTTTTTATACTCATTAATTCTGGGAAGCATAAAAACCCTGTTAGTTCTTACAAAATTCCATCTAACAGCAAACAGGGGAATGTAACAATCTCAGCACTGTGACAAGTACTTTGTATGTAATATTTTATAAAAATAGTACGTTAATGCATTTATTTTAGCCCGCGTGAAATATGATTTTGTCAGGTACTCGTATTTTGTGACAGAAGCACGTTTTTCTTAATTTTTGTTTAATTAAAACTCTAATTAATAAGTCTAACGAACATGTAGTTTTTTTACAAAGCTGTTTAAATTGAATCTATCCTTAAATAAAGAGCCATATTTACTGCGAAACGAACGAAATAGCTGTACGCCTCGTTTAACTTAATTTTATATTAAAATTAGTTGTAAGTCCTCTTACATTCTGCAAAATATCGTAGTAACTATTAATTATTTTATGTACGCCCGTGAATTAAATATCACTTATCCTACTTATTTTGCGTGAGTTAAGAGCTTCAATAACGCACTTGTTTTCATTAACTTATTATTTATTATAAATGGGGTAATATGGCAACACTCGAAAATTCTAACGCTACATTATTCATGCACTGCTTCATGCATACGTTGCTTTCTTCAATCACTGCTTTGTTCAAACACAGCCTCATTCATACACCGATTTCTTCTAACACCGCTTTATTCACCGTACGAAAGTCCATCGTCCTAATGCAGCGTCTAAATCTGTAATGCCGACAATATTGTGCTTAGGCTTCGTATCCATAGGTGTCGTACTAACTTACTTGAAATTACTTTTATGCACAATCAATGCTAAAAACATTAAATACAGCAAAATGGCATGAGTTTTAAATTATAAACTTGTTTATATTATTTATTATTCAATATCATCTAAATATGTAATAGTAATAAATTATTAAGATAACAGATTTCATTGAATACAGAGGTTTAGGTTTGTTTCTGCCCTGCATTAGGACGACGGACTTTCGTACGGTGAATAAAGCGATGTTAGAAGAAATCGGTGTATGAATGAGGCTGTGTTTGAACAAAGCAGTGATTGAAGAAAGCAACGTATGTACGAAGCAGTGCATGAATAAGGTAGCGTTAGAATTTTCGAGTGTTGCATGTGCTCCCTTATATATGTTGACAATACAATCTTAATTAATTAATTTCTGAATAACAGCTATTCAATGAAAAAATCCAAAAGAAAATGAATATGTATAGGATTAAGTAAGTAAAAAATTGTCAAATTGTCAAAAAAGTCCATTTTTTCGTTGCGTGGAAAAGCAACGTTTTTATTTTTATCTGGCTATGTTTGATTTATTATTATGTATTTATTGTTTTAAATTCTGACGAAGAGATTCATATATGTTGTGCTGATCATATTTATTTATTTATTCATATTTTAACATGTTTTGTTTTGTCTATTAATATCACCTCCTGAGAAAGACGTATGTGGCGTCGAAACCGGTCCAGGTAGTATTTAATAATAGTTATTTATGTATCTAGAACGAAAAGTGAAACTTTGAGGTACTAGTAAGTTGTTTACGGCCGCGGCGTTAGCCGAGGTCGAAATTACTTGCGTGGACCTTAAAGTCAATTTTCGTTTGAGGTACATACAAAATTTTATTTCATACTGGTTACTAAAGTTGTTAAATTATAGTATTTATTAACAGAAATTATCAAAAATTCGTAGAAATATGAGTTGATATAAGTAGGCTAAATAACAATTTCTATAGGATCAAATATTTGTTTATAAATAATGAACCAATTAAAAGTCAAAATTAACTTTAAAGTTCTAGGACTTTAAAGTTTCACTTTTCATACGATAAATAGTCCGAAAAATGTAACATAAGTAACCAGTATGAAATAAAGTATTTTATTAATTCGGAAATGTCGCTGCTATTTTGAACATTATATCTTTATTTTATTTGTTTTATTGTTTAAATTACTCTGTCCCATAAAAAAAAATGATCCCAGTAGAATTCAATATATTTTAAAAAAAATCTACCTACACCTCTGTTTAAAAAAATATAAAACAAATCCAAAACAACCGCTTCTCATCCGTACGCTCTGTGCATCCTTAAACTAATTTCACGATTTTAAAATTCGTAACTGCAAAGCAAACAACGCAAGCTCAGAGAAGATATAAGGTGAAAGAAATTCCCAATGCACCGATATAGGATACACGGTATTCGTAGCACTCGTTACGGGAGGTCGCGGAAGGACAAAGGGTTAATCTGAATAATCCCGCCGTGTGGCTTGTACACAGACAACGGCGGATCGCTTCCACCTACATACTACGAATTTGCTCTTGATCTCGTGATGTGAAAGCAAAAGAGTTTATAGGAAGAGGTGTAGGTACAAAGAAGTCAAGTGGATGTGTTATCTATCGCAGTTGCTAGTTTTTATTGGTATGATTTCTGTTCAGAAAATACCCGAATTGCATTTTTTTTTAAACTTTATTATTAATTTTGTGTACTCATACATTGAAATGTGTTGATTAGCGTTGCCTAACCAACGTCCGAAATGTCCGTTTCCTAGGTCTCCACCAGATAGACAACCGGGAAATTTCGACGAAAACATTCCTATTTCTAAAACGTTTATTAATAAATTTGTAAGTTTGACGCCTAGTAAACTTAGTCACCTAGACGTTGACAACACGGACTCGTAAAGGTGGCTGAGAAAGATCCCATTAAAAACAACAGCGACCATTCAATTGTTACCTGTCATATAGGATAAGTGTTCAATGTAAAACTATAAATATTGTTAGACCGAAATACCGACAATTGTGTTGATTCAGGTACGGTATTAGGGTTAATGTCATGAATGTTTACATATTGTAATAAGTCATTTGGCTATTCATTGTTGTTCAATTACAGTAATTACTTGCTGCAACTACACGTGTTGAGTTATTTCTCCAATCCCTCCTCGATTTTACTAAGTCTCTGATCCCGAGACTTATAAATTATATTTATAATAAAATAATATAGTATTTCAAACATTCCTTTGCACAATATTAATATAAACAATGATGGAATAAGAATGAAATTGAATTTAAAAATAACAAATTTAGTGCATTTGGTTACCAATGTTGGCAATAAAATCTGCACGTTATTGACAGCTGTAAAATACATAACCTACAAATGTATTGTTAGTTATCTTAATATAATTAAGAAATATAATAAATTTACAAATGAATACGGTAAGGGGCAGTCAAATTACGTAACGCTCCGAGGGGTGGGGGGTCCAAAGGAACGTTACGCAGCGTAACGAGGGGGTAGGGGGAGCTAATGTGCGCGTTACGTAATGCAAAAATTTAATTAAAAAAATTTTTTGTCACAAACATGTGACATACTTGGAACAAACCTAATATAAATTTCATATAATGTTCATAGCTCATTAATTTTTAAATATTTGCATTAAATAAAATATAATATTTAACTAACCTCAATTGAATTATTACGTGACCTAGTATCGACATCGCATAAATGCACGATTTATTTACCCATATGTTTATTTATTAATACGCTTGCTAGATACCACACTGCAAGATAGAAAAATTATAATTTATTCTTGAAATGGAAATATAACACACTTGGATTTATAGTTCTTGATAAATAACAATATTATCATAATTAATTGTGTTCGTACTTACAGTAGACAAATTTCTGCTGTCTGCCATTTTTATTGCGTGGAATATTTTCTTATTTGATAATTTGTATTGTAGATATTAATAAAACAGGATGCAAGCTACAGGTTCAATGATTTTCAAGCACAACATTATTTCACTTACTTTTTTTGTACGTTTTGAAACAACAAAAACGTTACTAATAAGATACATGCACTACAAAAGTCACTACTCAACTGACTTGTTTATTTTGCAAACTATTTTTCCAACACAATTCAGATAGGTAATTTAAATGTGTTAAGTACATTTATGTTTGCTATGTTAGCTCATATTATCAAACTGTTACTTTTGCTTGGGCGACTAATGAAATTCAAAAGGCATCAAAAAGAAAATATTTTATCCAACACCTCTCAATAAATGCTCTAAAACTATGGCGATTTTGAACAAGGAAAGTAACAGATTATCCACTAGTGGGTATAATTTTGAGGAAAGCCACTAGTGAGTATTTCTTTATTTATAACAATAATAACACACATCACCTTGGTAACTACATCGATTGACATTTTAATTAAAAAATTTAAAGCATATGTCACTGTCAAATAATATTTCTTTAATAAATTTTTCATTTATTAAGAAGTGTTGGATAAAGCGATATACTTCACACGTGGGCAAAGTGGAATTACCCACTCGATAAATTTATCGCACTCAGCCTTCGCCTTCGTGAGCTAAAATTTCTCTCGTGGGTAATTCCTTACTTTGCCCACTTGTAAAGTAAATAACTATTAACAGATGCAACTTTGACATACTAGAATATCTATTTTTGTAAATAATTTTAAATTAGTACAAATATTTTATATGTCAATTTATGAGACTCATGATTTATTAAAATAATCTTTTGTACATACTAATAAACTAATGTACTAGCACATAACTTCCCGCATAACAGTACAAAATAGAAAAGTTTCAAAAAAAAAAATTTGTAGTTAATATTATTTAACACCTTTTTTATTATAATAAAATTTACTGCAACTGAATTAGTTACCAATTTCTGTCAGCAAAATTGATTTTGTGGATAAAAAATAATCTTATTAAATACAACTCGAGAGTTCGACAAATTATAAAATAATTTTCCAGTATCCAACATCTCTTAATAAATGCAATATTATTTGACAGTGCCATATGTTTTAAATTTGCTAGTGGGTAATCTGTTACTTTCCTTGTTTAAAATCGCCATAGTTATAGAGCATTTATTGAGAGGTGTTGGATAATAGTATATTCTACAACAAGTAATGAAATGGCACATATTCCACACGAGCAAAAAGTTTGTAGTTAGAGCCGAAGACGAGGATTACGGTTTGCGAGTGTGGGATATGCCATTCCGTTACATGTTGTAGACTATACTTTCTATAACAAGGTTTTAGAAATTATACAAAAAATATAAATACAAAAATGTTGAAAACGTCAAACTCAAATAAATAAAATTAAAACAAACAGACGTAACCATAGTAACTGAACCAAGATACTTCAAATATCGCGCTAATATGCGGCTCTGATTCGTTGAATTTATTCCAAACGCGGCGTATGGAATGATACTTTTTCCAATACAATTTTTAGTTGTTAAATGCGTAGTTTCCAAAACAGAATCGACAAGATATTAAATAGTATAAGCTACAGTTTTTATTAAAACTTTATTTTCTATGTTGTATCGGTTGAAAATATTTAACAAAGGAATAATGTACATGGATTATTAATAAAAATCAATCATAATGAAACAAATAAGAAGAAATTTATTTAAATTATTTTAGCCCTTGATAAATTACATTAAATGACAGGAATTTTTATTTTTAATTATTGTATATTATCCCTGTGTTTACTTATGAAACAACGCTTTAATACAAGTAATATAGGGACGCCATCTTGTATTTCATAACTATTAGTGACGATTGCATCAGCCATAAAAGCAAGTCAGCAAATTACAATCAAATTCCAGGAGAAACGATAATCTTTGCATGAGTTTAGCTTTAAGTTGTAGCAATCTTTGTACTAACAACATAAATCTGCATTTATTGTGTTATAGCTATTAACATTCCTAGCAATGTTATGAGTATCATAACAGCCGCAGATGTCAGTTTGAAATCGGAGCTCGTAGTGCGAGGTTTTTAAGATATCTAAGGCCTGTTATGACTCATAACATCCGTGGTTTGTTCAATAGTTTACCGGTTTCAGAATATGAAGACGTTAATGTCATTAATAAATATTATTTTTTGAAATTCTTTTTTGAAAAACGTGTATCATAATTTTAGAAAGTCATCAAGTAAGTATCTCTGAACAGATTAATTCCGTATGTATTAATAAATAGCGTTTTCGCGCCGCCGTCCGACATTGATACAATTACATATCTCTTAAGCCGTCGGAAATCATGTTTTTGTCGTACTAGTTCGACAAAAATTGCTAACTTTTTATGATTATATGTTGGCATCACTTCACTAATTTTAGCTAACTTCTGACGCTAGAAATGTCAAAGTATTACATTGACATAAAAATATTATGGTAATATATCTACAATTGAGTATTTGCTATACAAGAAAACAGAATATTTATGGATTTTAAACATATTTGTAAGTAATTATAATTGAATTTGCAGTGTAAAATCCAAATAAAAATATGTAGATATTTTTAGTTATGATATTGGAAAATAAATATAATTGACATTCAAATATTGTGAAGTTAGCAACATAAAAAAATTCCCTGTCAAGAGAAAATGAGTAATAAATAAATAAATAAATAAATAAATATATCATCACGCCTTTTACCCATTACGGGTGTGGCACTCTGCTTACGCAGATCTCGGTAAGTGATATATTTTTCGTATGAAGTGCGGTTACCAGCCGTCAAATCATAGCCCCCAAGGATGTTAGTGGAGGGGGAACCACAGGGGTAAATTTAAATTTGTAACTGTTGGCAGTGGGATTAAATTTATTTAACCTTGTGATACAAATAACTATATATTATCATTGTGTTTTATTTTAATTTTCTTGACTGATTTGACAGGTCAGTAAGGTAATAATTACCTTACAGCATAGAGTTATAACATACTTACCCTGCCTACTTTTGTGCATGTAAACATAGGTTTAATCTCCTGAAACCGGTAAATAAAATAAATTTTTAAAAATAATTTTGTTGAGTCCAAAAGTATTACTTATACTGCTGTCCATCACTTTAACAGTAAATATGTTAATAAGACATTCTTATGTATACTGATTAAAAAACTCCCGGTATAAGATGTTGTTTATAAACGAGAATAATGCTTTAATAATGAAGTTCAAAAATTCCTGACTCCAGCAATTTCCATAATAATATTCTTCAAATAAAAATATATTATTCATTCTGATATATTAATTTTAATAAGCTCATCTATTTATAAAGGCCCTCACAAACATTCATTGTTATATATTGCCAGCGAATCGTGAATAATAACGAGCATCAGAAGACAGTCGACGACAAAAGAGAGCACACAGCAAAGGGAAATAGAAGAAGAGCATCGTCAGAGTCAAGCATTAACATACGAATCACGTATCGTGCATAGAGATCCTGTCTGCGTCTTACGTCGGGCCTGACATGGGCTACTGCATAGTAGACGCATACGTCATTTGTGTTGCCTACACTGATCCCTGCATGGACAAAAAAACCCTATATGGCAATGCGATCCAAATATTCTGTGCTGAAAAAGATACGTGCATTTTATTGTAACTTAATTAAGAGGTTGATAGTCAAACTGATCGATGAGAAAAATTTTAAGAACTTGTGTACACTTTTCTGAACTAAATTTCGAGGTGGTGTAGAAAGTGCAGACTGGTAGTGGGGTAATTGACAAAACAATTAATTACATTTATTAATATATCTGTTTCTGATTTTGATGAAGGATCAAGTGATGATTGATCTTTGTCAGAATCATTTATAATTTCAAACTATATGGGTTTTAAAACAGACACTTCTGCAGACTTCTTTAAAGATTTATAACGTGTTTGTTTACAAATATCCGTTATTATATATATATATATATATATATATATATATATATATATATATATATATATATATATATATATATATATATATATGACAGTTTGAATAGTTGAAAACAGCAAGTTTAACTTGATTTCAGAAAAATGCACTTTTACACACGACAGAAACTTGAATATGAGAGTTTGAATAATTGAAAACAGCGTTTTCTATTACCTTGCCAGCTTAAATCAGCAATTTTAACTTGATTTTACAAAAATCCCCTATTACACACGACAGAAACATGAATATGAGAGTTTGAATAATTGAAAACAGCGTATTTTAGGACTTTGCCAGCTTAAATCAGCAATTTTAACTTGATTTTATAAAAATCCCCTATTAAACACGACAAAAACATGAATATGACAGTTTGAATAGTTGAAAACAGCGTTTTCTATTTTTTTGTAAACTTAAATCAGCAAGTTTAACTTGATTTCACAAAAATGCGCTTTTACACACGACAGAAACATGAATATGAGAGTTTGAATAATTGAAAACAGCATTTTCTATGACTTTGCCAGCTTAAATCAGCAATTTTAACTTGATTTTACAAAAATCCCCTATTACACACGACAAAAACATGAATATGACAGATGTTTTTCTATGTTTTTGTAAGCTAAAGCAGCAATTTTAACTTGTTACGCTGACAACAATGACAGCTGGTCAAACTTACACTAGAGTGTTTTATGAAAACATAGAACTAGAGTACAGTGACAGATTAAAATATTTAAAACAAATTGCAAGCACTATACGTCAGTAGCAATAAAGAGAGTTGGCGGAAAATTAAGAATTTTTATTATTAATTTCATTAAATTACGGTATCAAAATAAATTAGTCTGTGCTAAATAAGATGTAGGGATATTGGCAGCATGGTGATGTAAACTTTGGATGCATATGTTGTTTTTCAAACATAACTCAGAATACAATTGATTAGTATAAAATTTTCTTACATTAAAAATATGTAAATTAATATTTCCTACAATTATTATTTCAAACTTTTTTCTCTGTTTCGTAACGTTTAAGCGGGTAGATATGTGATGAGCAAAAAAAATAAAACAAAATAAATATATCATCACGCCTTTTATCTATTATGGATGTGGCACTCTGCTTACACAGATCTCGGTCAGAAATAATCTGTGTATATTTTGTGATTTTCATTATTTAACAATACGAACATTTGACCTAATGTAAAACTGAAAAAATTCGGCGCTATGGGACGGAATACAGATAAAGGACCTTTTCCTTCCGCCCACAGTCGCCCTACTTTTCCCTTTTTCTTTGTTACTAATCACGAGCGTTTTCTCCTCGAATTTCTACCATTTTGGCATTCGAAACATCGTGCATTTCTAACATGTTTTCGATTCAGGAAACGTTCAAAGAGATACCGAGAAAATCTAAAACAAAACCTTATTATCAGTTTAAATTTTCAACCTTACGTCTAACTGTAAATTCAATTCTTTTTCCCGTTACGAAAAAGAGCTGAAATGTAATTCGCAGTGGCTGAAAACACTCTATGGTTGATTCAAAACGGCATAATTGCTCATTATCGAAATGGCAGGAAAAACATAGTTGAAAAACCTAGCTGTAATATTAAGAAAACGGAGAATTATTATAGAGTGTGGAGGATTCAATATTGTTGTACTAAAATTGTACTCCATTTTAACATTGATAGACTGTATTGATATGATTACTGTTTCATATTTCATTTCAATATTTCATAAGTTTCAATAAAATTAACAAAATATTATTTGTTACATTAATGCCCGGTTGCACCAACGTTAGTTAAATTTTAAACTTGGTTTAAATAAATAAAAGTAAATCGAAGTTATATGTCATATGGAGTAATTGACATTGATGTCAAAAATTAGATACGCTTTTATTTATTTAAACCAAGTTTAAAATTTAATTAACGTTGGTGCATAAAACATTTTTCATCCAACATTGTAGGTGTTTATCAAGGTATAGGTTGATAAACCGATATGCGTCTCGGACAAGACTGTGCTATAATTCCTCCTACCCAAGAAATTATTAGAAATAGCTCGTTTATGTATATTTGCATTAATAAAAATTGTAAATTGATTAATATTGATACTGTCCAAAAATTATAGAATTTAGCAATTTTATGAAATAGGAATTAATATATTTTATTTGAAATCGGCACTAACGTGCTCAAAAATCGTCATTAACAGCTCAGAAATCGTCACTAAAGTACCCATTATACGACGATTTTGAGCACCGCAGTGTTGGCAACCGTAAAGTAATTATTGTACAAGTAGGATAATTTTGACAGATATATGATGAATTGTAGTAAATTTATACGTAATATGAAAAAATATGTGCAAGATGAATTAACTAATTAATTCCGATGAAGAAATTGAGAACAAAACACATAATTTTGAGTGTTATTTACGATAATTTCAATGTTCGAGGTTGGCAACACTTAGTGTCAGTTCCAATTCTCAACTAACAGATTTATAAACTTAACCTATATAATAATTTTTTTACAATTTTTTAAATTTTAGATTACAAATAAAATTTAATATGTACCGCGGCAGTGAAGTTCCTTTTTATTACTCACATGGTTTATTTTCTTGATAAAAAGTAAAACTTCAGTGTTTTGATACATAAATTCTCCAACACCTAATTATAACATCATGACTATGGTGATTTCAAATAAATAATGTGGTTTATAAGTCACTTCTGAGCTAAAAGTTTCATTTACTTTAAACTACGTTTTGGAAAATGAACGTGTTTTTAATAACATAAATTTGACATTATTTCTAAAGGTTAATATTTATATTAAAATTAAAGCTAATTTTTTTATTCAGTTGACTGTCATTTTCATTCAGGGGTTTTAAAACACTCGTTAGGTTCGTTACTAAAGACTAGCTTTACGTACTTGTATCGTAAATAAATATATTTCTAGTTGGAAGAATTAAAATAAAATATCTCTGGAAAGGATTTTACGATTAGACCTAACGTATTCCATTAACAATGAAATATTATTCTTAGCAAAATAATTTTGCACATTGTATGTATGAACAAAAATGTCATAAGTTAACAATAAAATATAGACCTTTCGTTGGGAAGTTTATATATTGAATTTTTAGACCAGTAACTTAAATTTATGGACCAATAAATTATTGACGTTTTCAGAAACCATGCTGATAAGACATCCGATTATAGTAAAGCCGAAATATCTCAAATTTATTGATTTTTTAATGCGTTTGGCCATAAAAAGTTTATATCAGAAGTCAACTAAATTTTATTTTATCAACTGAAATATGTACCAAAATTCCGTTCATATTTCTATACACTGTCGTTCCATTATAGATAAAAGATAAATAAGTAATAAATAACTGTAGTTTCATTAATATTGGTTAATATATTTATTTTATGTGATTTTATGAAGTGTCAGCATTGCAAACTATTAAATATTGTACCATGCGTGCCATCTATCGGAGAAACACTGAACTACGCCAACATTTAAACAATTGGTGATTCTGATTTTGACAGATCGTGTTTTTCAACAAATAAACTTCAACAATAAGTAACAATAATTAAAAATAAGTTTGTGGTTAACCATACTATTTATAAAATAAGTGTGTAAGCCAGGATTTAATACTTTTAATAAGTATTTCAATAATATTTCTAATACTTTTATTTGTATGTTGTAGGTTATGATATACAATGAATTTTTACAAGAGGAAAATGATTATTTCTCCTGTGATTAATCCACCTCATCCACGAAACTTGAATTCAAACAATTGTACTCCAAATTCCAATATTATTTTCACGGAAAGTTACAATGGAGAACATTTTTCACGTAAGTAACTTTTAATTTACCTCCATTTAATATAACACCTCTCAATAAATGCTCTATAACTATGGCGATTTTAAACAAGGAAAGTAACAGATTACCCACTAGTGGGTATAATTTTGAGATAAGTTATTAGTGAGTTAATTTCTATTTACCTATAACAAAAATAATAACACACAACACAACACCTTGGTAACTACTTCAATTGACATTTTAATTTAGAAAATTTAAAGCATATGTCACTGTCAAATAATATTTCTTTAATAAATTTTGCATTTACTAAGAGATGTTGGTTAAAACATTTTACTTCACACGTGGGCAAAGTGGAATTACCTACTAGATAAAATGGGCACATAAACCATAAACGAAATATGACAAATTTATATCAAAATCGTGTAACACTTATGGAATAATTAGTAGTAACGTACTTTTTTTTTGTTTTAAATATTCTGCGTTAAAGCGATATAACGAATTGAACATATTTTGACGTCACGGGTACTCGCATTGATTCTATTGGCCAGAAATATGAAAAGTGCAAATCGCGCGTCTGCCGTGGCGCCCAACGCCTATTGTGGGCTAAAATAGAACTACGAAATGTCATTTCATTTGTTTTGTTTGTTGGTATTTAAGATTATATTTGTTGGGCTTCTATTACTTGTTTCATAATTTCTCTGTTTTATCGTGCTGTGTTGAAAATCTATTGAATAAAATTGTGTGTTGAGGTTAGGTTACATCACTACTAGCGCCACTGTTCTCAAACTTTCGTATGTTATTAACTCGAATGTCAAGTAAAATACTCTAAAGTTGTCAAAGGAATTTTATCTTTATTTATATTAAGTTTAATTGTTGTAAATTAAGACTTATAATATATAAATATTATTTTTACATTAAAAAATATATAATAGCTACTATCATGAAAAATCGTTGTTTTAGTATCACTGGAGGAGAACCAGTGACGTCACACAAACTTTAAAAAATCATATCTCGGGTAATATATAGAATTTTCACTTCGGGTTTTCATTGATCGTCATATATTATAATAAAGTTTCATTAAAAAAATAAATAAACAAATTGGTTTATGCGCCCATTATCATACTCAGTCTTCGGCTTCGTCTAGATATTAAAGTTCTTTCGTGTATTATTCCTTACTTTGTCCACTAGTAAAGTAAATAACTATTACAATAATATTTTTTGAATTTATGTAGATTATCACGGCCAAAATTTGGAATATAAATTTGAAACTAATTTCAATGTTAGAGATGATTCATCACAACAAAATATAGTTAGAAATAAAGCAGTAAATTTAAAGAAATTTAAGTTTAAACCTCGATTAAATACTGCTAATTTAAAAGAATTTGAATTTAAGACAAATGTTAATGTTGAACAAGGAAATAATAATTGTTGTAATTTGTTTCGAAATACAACAAATTGTTTGAACGATTTGAATGAATTTCAAAATAAAAGTATTTGTTGTAATCAAACACCTAGCCAATCAACAAATAAAGAATTTAATACAAAAAATATTAATGATAATGAATTATACAATGCTACTAAAACAAGAACTAAAAAATTCAAATTTGACAAATACAAAAATAAATTACATAAATTCACAAACATTGAAAATACTTCCAAGAAAGAAATGTCTCCCAATTCTTATTTAATTCCTCAAAGTCAAAATAATTATAATCACACTCGAGGCAACAAAAAATATGAAAGTACTGAAAATTCAAATCGTAGTTTCGATGTACACATTAAAACAACATTAATGAGTAATAAACATACAAATGAGTACAATGACCTGAGCAGTGATTTTAAAACAAATAATTATAACATAATATCAACTGAAATTTCTAAGCCTCCTAATCCTGAACCTTATCATAACACTTCAAATAGTGAAGATTGGTTTACAAATATTCCAGAGGAATTAGAACAAATTTTAGATAATTCGTCTCAAAATAATACCAGTATCTCCAATAAAAAATCCAAAATACAAAAAAATGAAGCAGATATATACATTCTTGATTCGAAAACATTAAATCAAATTGATCATCTATCAAATCTGTGCCCGAATTATTCTGAACAAGATAATAATAATGATAGAGGTTTATTGAATATTTCGGGTTTTGCACAAAATGTGGAATCGCATTTGTCTAAAGGATTTGAAGATAAACTAGATGATTTAAAAGTATTGAATCAAATTGATGATTTACCAAATTTATTTTCATATTCTTCCAAAGTGGAAACTAATGCAAAAAGCAAACAGCTAGAAAACAATTTAGAAATCACTAATTCACAAAAACTGAATGAAGATGTTTCAAATAATTTGGAGCCAAATGAACCAAAAATTCTATTGAGAAAAAATGCTTTTGGAACAGATGAGATTTCCAAAATTGATCCAGTTACAAATAATAATACAAAAGATGGGAACATAATTAATCAATTTGAAAAGTTGAGGCAGGAAAATATAGAACCAAAACTACAAAGTGAAATAAAAGAAACCAACATTAATTTAAATGTTGAAGTGAATTCAAATTCTACAAATTTTTCTCAATTTGCTCTGCAAACTAATATCATTGATAAACCAGAGAAAAATAAAAGTGTACTTGATTCAAAAACTGTATCAAAAATTAATCAAATTTCTTCTTTATCTCTACAATATTTTGATGAAAACAAAGAAAATAAAACTAATGTTACTGAAAAAACGAAAACTGTTTTGCAGTCTGCGAACAATATTAAAGAAAAATGGCAAAATAAAATAAATCCAAAAGTTCCTGTCAATACAAATAAAAAATCAAAAATAATCAAACGAAAGAATTACGTCTTGGAAATTGACAAATCTTCGAAACCTCCACAAAAAACGGTGCAAACAAAAATTACCAACCTTCTAAAACCAATTCAAAAGACACCCGAAACAAAAGAATCCGAAAGGGAAAATAAAAATTACAGCTGTGTTTTGAAATCTTGTGCTGAAATATGTGCTGAAAAACAGAAAATAACTGACCATTTTCCAATTATAAAAGGAATTGAAATATCTGAAGATGTAGAAATGAAAACTTCAGACACAGACAAATTAGTTCAAAAGAAGAAACAAGTGCCTAAATTTAGGAAAAATAAATTTGTCACCCCCCTTATTAAAGAAGGATCACAAAAAAGCATATACGATATATGTACACTGAGCAAAGACAATATAAGTATTTTAGAAAATAACTTGTCGGCCTCTTGCCCTAATGAAATAACTTTCAATGTAGTTTTCAAGTAAGAATTGATAACGTTTTCATACGATTTCTGTTGATTCAAAATCATTTATTTTTGTTTTTTAAGGGAAAATTGTTGTTTGTTGTCACAAATGCAAACTGGAAATGCAACGTATAATCCTATTGGAATTATGATTCATGTTTCTTGGTCAGTAGAAACTATATCAGAACATAAATATCCCGAATTTTACTACATCAATTTATCCAATTCTTTATGGAAAGATATTTCCATTTTAAGGTAAATATTACATTATTCTCATCCCGTAATTTATTCAATTCTAATGATGGAATTCTGCTTCATTCATTCGTAAACCTAAAGATATAACACATATATTTTTTGTCGAAATGAGAGATTATTCAACGCCATAGTAATTAAGCCAATAATACTGAATCAAATAAGCAAATAACAAAAAGTAGGTTGCCATTTAAAATAAAAAAGTTGCACCCCGCATTTTAAGAACCGCTGATCTAAAAAAATTCTTGTTTCGGTCATTTTAATTGCTTTAAAATATAGAAATTGTTTACTAATTTAACCAACCTCGTAGCTCTTATAGTTCTCGAAATAGCAATAGTGTACCACTTAAAATAGCCTGTATAACAAGAGAGTGACAATAAATTGAAAATAATTTGACAGATATTTCGAACTCTCGAGTTATATTTTATAAGATTTTTTTATTTCTTCATCATGTACGCCACTAAATCTATCTTTTTTACTTAATTTTTACTTGTGTTGATGACAACTAGAGAGCGGAATATATACAAAATACATATATTTTAATTTTTGCATATCTTAAAATAAAATTAATTTTCTGTGCGAATTACATTGATTAGAGTTAATTAATGCTAATTACTAATTGCATATATTGCATATTTCAATATTTTTAAGAGCTTGTCTAGTGATAAACAATCTGAAATTTCTGGTAATACACATTGATAATTCCCAAATATTGGAAAAGCAACAAACAATACAATAAGCAAATACACAAACCAATAAACTCTAATATTCTAGGGAAATCCCTGTAACGGTAACGGTAGGTATTCATTGTATATACGAATGCTGGTAAAAGTGGGTACAATGAATATAAGATCGAGAATTCTCAGCTGGATAGATCTTTTACTTATGTTTCACTTTTCTTTTAGAAAATTTTGAAAAATTTGTTATTGTAATTAAGTAAATATGTCATAATCCCATAACATTATGTTCAAGTTTCTAGACTTAGTTCATATGTATATTAGTAGTATATTTGTTAATTGTGAATCAACATTAAGTCTGTTTTGTGCAATGAAATTCATAATGAATTCATTTATACTTTTTATCTAATAATTTAACACTGTTTGGAAACTACACATTCCACAACTAAAAATTGTATTGAAATAACTATCATTCCATACGCCGCGTATGGAATAAATTCGACGAATCAGAGCCGCAATATATGAAGTATCTTAGTTTGGTTGCTATGGTTAGTTTTCTTTCTTAATTTTATTTATTTGAGTTTGACGTTTTCAACAGTTATTCGTTTTCTGTATTATCTTGTTATAGAATAGTATATTCTATAACAAGTAATGGAATGGCACATATTCCACACGAGCAAAAAGTTTGTAGCCCGAGCCAAAGGCGAGGGCTACGGTTTGCGAGCGTGGGATATGCCATTCCGTTACATGTTGTAGACTATACTTTCTATAAAAAGGTTTTGGAAATTATACAAACATAAAACTGTTGAAAATGTCAAACTCAAATAAATCAAATTAAAACAAACAGACATAACCATAGTAACTTAATCAAGATACTTCATATGTCGCGCTAATAAGCGGTTCTGATTCGTCGAAAATATTCCATACGCTGCGTATGGAATGTTAGTGATTCCATAACAATTTTTAGTAGTGGAATGCCCAGTTTCCAAAACAGTGTTATAGAAAGTATAATCTACAACACGGAATGGCATATCCCCCATTCGCAAACCGTACAATTTTTTTGATCGTGTGGAATATGTGCCATTCCATTACTTGTTGTAAAATATACTATTTTGCACATATTGCCATAGTGAGTGCATATTTCCCAAAAAATCAGTGCATATAGATACATGCGCATATAATTAAGTTTTTTCATACATATGATCCGCTCTCTAGTAATAATTATACTCTTACAGTCGTGCCTTACAGTTATTTCTTGTTTCATATTTTAGGACATTACTCAAAAAATGTTTCACCATTGACTGTACAAAAATCTGTTTCAAAGCCCAATCTCTCATAATTCTCCTGATGGACCTTTTCTCATTTTCTATTGACGAAATAGAACTAAATTGGATTATTCTCGACCCTCTTGTGGGATGTTGGTTGTTAGATCCAGATCACCCTCCGTCAACTTTTAGTGATGTTCAAACTAAGCTAAAATCAAGAGAACCGACTAAAGTTCTTACATCTAATATAATGGATACTTGCTGCTATATGTTAATTCAGTTATCTTTAACAACAAAAAAGTTACAAAGTCTTTTGGAAGAGAGAAGTTTGTGGGGGATATTTGTTGGTATGGAAATGAAGATTCTGACGATTTTAGCAGGTAAGTTCATTAATACGACCAAGCTATAAAATTCTAAATTGATTTATTATCATATTTTTATTCAATGTTTGAATTATTTTGGAAGAAATTGTAAATTGTTTCAAATACATTATTTGATAACTGCAAAACTGTGAGTGATGATGATCGAGAGATCGAAACGCGCTGTGACGTACTTATGATGCCCGCTTTTGCATAAAATGTTGTAAACTAATCACCTTGGTAACTACGGAAAAAGTTAAATTGGATTAAAAGAAACAGCGCATGTAATAAATGTTTCTATAACACTGTTTTGGAAACTACACATTCAACAACTAAAAATCTGTTGTGGGCACCACAAAACCTCCCGCCATAAATTTCTTATCGAACACCACTATCAAGAAACGCTCATCCCTTCAAAAAATTAAGACAGATGTCAAAAAATGATTTTTTCTTACCGTTGTTTTGTTTTTTCCAAAAAACTCAGGTTAGCAGATTTAAACGAAAATATCAAAATATAATTTTTCTTTAACGTGTTGTAATTCATAAATGGTAACAGTAAGAGGAAAATGTTTCAAACAATAATTGTAGATAATATTATTTGAAAAATTATTCTAATAACAAAATTTGCATTATACCAAAATAGGAATATTTATTTGAATGTTTGCATATGGCAGTGTTCTTCGAGAGACTATGTGGGATGTACTTGTAGAGTACGGTGTGGATGGTAATTTGTTGGGAGTAATTCGAGCATTGTATGAAGGAAGTGAGGCTGCGGTGAGAGTTGATGGTAGGTTGAGTGATTGGTTTCGTATAGATGTTGGTGTGAAACAGGGTTGTGGAATGTCTCCTTGGTTGTTTAATTTGTATATGGATGTGTTGTTACGAAAGGCATTGAATGGAACTGATGGTGTACGTATTGGTGGACGTATAGTGCCTGCGTTAGCTTATGCGGATGATGTTGTTGTGTTGGGTGAAACTGAGGAGCAATTGAGAAGAATGATTGTGAGCATAAATGAAGCAGGGAAAGGTTTAAATCTTCTATTGAATGTCGATAAATGTAAAGTGTTGGTGTTTGAGAAGAATGATTTGGTGACTAATTCTAATGTTTCAGTGAATGGTGTGAGACTGGAACAAGTGAATGAATTTGTATATTTGGGTAGCATGTTTTCGAAGGATGAATGTATTGACCGAGAGATTGAAAGGCGAGTGTCTGCAGGGTGCAAGGTATTGGGTACTCTGGGTACATTTGCTCGAAACGTAAATGTATCTAGAGATGCTCGCTTGAGTGTTTATAATGGTGTGTTAGTGATAACATTGATGTATGGTTCTGAATGTTGGGCGAGGATGAAGAAGCATGAACGACGTATAACTGCTGTAGAAATGAGATATTTGAGAGGAGTGTGTGGGTATACGAGACGTGATCGTATCCGGAATACATTGGTGTATGGTGAGTGTGAGATTGAAAATAAGGTTGTTAAGAAAGTGGGAGTGAGTCAGTTGAGGTGGTTTGGACATGTTGAACGAATGTCGAATGAAAGGTTGGTGAAACTAATATATATGGGTGAGATTGAAGGTGAACGATTGCGTGGGCGTCCGAGGAATAACTGGTTGGGTATGATTGATGGTTTGTTGCCTGAACGAATGATTCCGAGTGTGAAGAATAAACGAGCATGTATGAATCGCACTATGAATGTGGACGAGGTGAAAGTGGTGTGTCAGGATAGGAATGTTTGCAGGAGATTGATTGTTGGTTGACTGTGTTTCTGAGTTCATATTACCCCTCTGAGTGGGTTATAGCGTGTTGTTATGTATGTTGTATGTAAGTATGTTTGCTAACAATATAATTAACAACTCTTTGTGCTACTGGTCCTTCATGTTTTGGATTATGGTGTATTGTGACTCAAAATTTATTTTCCAATGTGTGATTTTAATTTCTGGCAAAATCCTCTATTGTCATCATCCTGAAATATTTTAACCAAAACGACTACATGAAGAAATAAACAAAATCAAATTGATAAAGACTGTTGTCTGTTTATTTTTTCAATAATCTTGTGTCCCAAATTAATCTTAAAAATTTAAACCAAAGTTATCCTTTACCACATCGCAAATCTACTTATTTTTAATTAAAAATTTTAATATTTATGATGTATTTTAGGGTTGGAATTTTACGGAATATCAGTGGATATTAACGTATTGAAAGAATTCGCAAAAATTTTGAAAGGGAGATTAGAAATTATTGAAAAGAAGGCTTATGAAGCAGTAGGTCGAGTTTTTCAAATAAACTCAACTTTGCAACTTCGTTCAATTTTGTACGATGAATTAAAACTTGATGTGAAAAACAACATTGCGATTCATCAAACCACCACCCGGGGCGCTAAATCTACTTCGGAACCAATGGTATGCAAAATATTCTCTTTCACATTTTAATGCTGAAACTTAAATTAACTCTTAGTTTTTATTACTTAATGTATATTTCATATAATTGTGTTTTATTTGCATGAATCTATTATATGCCAAGTAGAAAATTACCTGAAATTAATTAATTTAGTTAAAAAACAAGTGAAACTGGCGGTTATGGGCGTGTCAGCTCCAAAATTGATGAAACTTTGTCAAAAAAATCTTTAAAAAATACTGAACTATACATGATGTTGCACTATTGCTATGTCGAGAAGTATAAGAGATACGAAGTTCGTTAAATTAACAAACAATTTCTAAATTATATGTTTATTAAATGAAACAAAACAAATTTTTTTATTAACCAGTGGTACTCAAAATATTGTATCCAACTTTTTTTATTTTAAATTAGAACCTACCTTTTTTATTGGCTTATTCGATTCAGTATTTTTTTCTGAATACAACGATATAACACACTTTAGTCCTACATTATAAAAATGTATAATAAACTTGTAAAATCTAAAATTAATAAAAGTAAACAAAGAAAAAACGCAAAAAGAATAACATCTCCCCATCAGAACAATCAAATTTGCTTCCAACCTAAATTATTTAAACTTACAAACTACAAAATACCTAGGATAGAAATAAGTTTTTATTGAGATTATAAAAACAGCCACTGTTACTTAAATTAATAATAGGCTCTTCAACCCCCTTCAAATTTAGCATATTTGGAACAAATTTTTAATAATACGCTTGAAAACAAAGTCAAAATATATAACACTTTATTTTAAAAATAAATATTACGCCTGTAATTATTATATTAAAAGTACATTATTTTTCCTCCAATTCAACTATGACGTCAGACCGCCGACTGACAGATAGAGGTTGCGCGCGCATTATCTTAGCCATCTTGATGTTGAGTGTTCTGTTCTGTCAGTTGTATTATTATTTATCTGTTGAAATCTTTAAATCCTCGTTGAAATTACAATTATTGTTATAAAGTATTGCTTTGTGTCAAGTTGTGAAAACAACAACAACAAGAATTTAAAGTTATTATTTATTCGGCGCTGTTCTGTCATCAGGCACTATGACGTCACACGGTTGTATATAGAATCTTTAGTAATTAATTACAGGTTTAATTATATTACAATTTAGATGAAAACACGAAAAATATTCATATTTTAACGTCTAGTTTCGAAGAGCTTATTGTAGATCTAGCTCTTAGCTATATTTCACACAGGTGATGCAGTTTCCACTCGCCGCTGTGATTTTTAAGATAAATGACATCTCTTAGTTGTAGAACTTGCCAATGATACTAATTATTTAGGTACTCGAGACTCGAGAACTTGGTCGTTTGGTTTTCGTGTAAAATTGTTTCTTGATACTGTCTGATTACACTTTGTATGTTACATTTATTTGGTTCAAAAGTGCACAAAATTCTTCTATATTACTATGTTATTTATTAAAATTACTTTATTATTTATAAGTAGTGAAGAAGTATTTTGTTACAGTTGCAGTTACTTCAACAATTTCATCCATTACCTAGTTTGGTCTTGGAATACAGGCATCTGAGCAAAATTAAAAGCACTTACGTGGATGCTATGATACAACATGTTAAAAATGGAGCCATTTATTCCACATGGTAAGCTGTTTTTATACCGGGAGTTTTTTTTATCAGTATACATAGGGATGCGTCATTACCATAGTTACAGTCAAAATGATTGACAGCAATGTATTAAAGCGTTTTTTTTATGAGTAAACATAGGGATAACTTACAGCTATTAAAAATAATAATTCCTATCAATTCAATGTAATTTATTAAGTACTAAAGCAATTAAAACAAATTTCTTATTTGTTTAAACTTGCATTGTTTGTTTCAATATGATTAACTATTATTAATAACCAATGTAAATTATCCCTATGTTCACTCTTAAAAAAACGCGGTAATACATTGCTGTCAATCACTTTAACTGTAACTATGGTAATGATACATCCCTATGTATACTGATAAAAAAAACTCCCGGTATATGTATGTATGTAAATAATCTTTATTTGCCTCTCGACTTAATACTTTACATTTCTACCCCTTAATTAAATGATAAATATGTACATGTCATTTCATTTCATATTACAGTTTTAGTGTTTTCTTTCTTTCTTCAATTTCTTTCATCCATCCTAACCCTATTTCCGAATCTTCTAGGATTTCTTCTCTGTTTTATTTATTAGAAGAAACTATTTTTACAATTGAGTTATCATTTATAAATGATTATACTG
This sequence comes from Poecilus cupreus, assembly GCA_963942605.1. NCBI lineage: Eukaryota > Metazoa > Arthropoda > Insecta > Coleoptera > Carabidae > Poecilus > Poecilus cupreus. The sequence continues at coordinate 3,212,110 of OZ012732.1, forward strand.
TGTTGATAGGGAGCAAACGTCCGCAGCTACAGGGCGAATAGCCGCAAGTAATCCTAATTTGCAATCAATTCCAAAACAACCATTTCCTCTAACATTATTCCCAGAAAATGATGGTAAGTATACAGTCCTAATCACTTCCAAAGAGATTTATTAATGTGCTAACCACTCAAATCACTACATTGAAAAAAAATGTATTTTATTTAAAATCGATACTAAAGTGCTCAAAATACGTCATTAAAAGTTCAGAAATCGTCAGTAAAGTAACCCATTATACGACGATTTTGAGCAACCCAGTGTTGGCAACCGTTAAATAATTATTGTACAATTAGGATAATTTTGGCAGATATATTAACGTACTGTAGTAATTTGGACGTAACATGAAACAAAATTTGCTAGAATTAATACTAATTAATTCCGATGACGAAATTGAGGACAAAACACATAATTTTGAGTCTTATTTACGATAACTTCACTTGTCGAGGTTTGCAACACTGACTGTCAGTTTCAATTGACAACTGACGGATGTATAAACTTAACCTATATTGTAATTTTTTTACAGTTTTTTCGAATTTTAGATTTCAAATAAAACTTAATATGTACCTTGGCACTGAAGTTCCTTTTTATCACTCACATGGTTTATTTTCCTCGGCCCTACGGGCCTTGCCAATTAAATTCCAAATTCGTGATAAAAAATTGAACTTCAGTGCCTTGATACATAAATAACTATTTTATTAATACTCATATATTCAGACAAACTTGTACAAATTAAATTAAATATGTTGGTTTGATGAATCCGTTTTATGAATTCGCTAACATTAGTATATATGTTATTATGAAAGACAGAAATCTGTTGAATGTCGAGATACACCAGTGAATGTCAACATTCTGGAAGTTGCTTGGCGTATGTCCGAAATATTGGTCAAACATCATTATTTCTAGCTTACACCGGCGAATGTCGACATTCAGCATACACTCATGGTGTTTGTTAAAAAGAAATATTATTTTATGAATTGAAAACAAAAATAAAACTCTGTAGGTTATATTTATTTATTGAAACAATATGGAAAAAGTTTTCCAATAAAAATAAAACACAACAAAAATGTAATATTAAATAACTAAGATTTCCTGTTTGTTTCTTTTGATGTTTGAAAATCAATGTTTTTGCCTCACCCTAACGAACAAATGAAACTCGCACTTCTCCCAGAGACGCATATTAGTTTGTCCTATAATCGGCCCAATTCTCTAACTCAGTTGTAAATTTTTAACCACTTGCTAAAATTTTATTCCAATGAAAATTCTTAACATACAAGAAAAAAATAAACTGTCACTTGTAACATTTGTTTCTATTTGTCAAAAATATTAGCAAGTGGTTAAAAGTTAGCAACTGAGTTAGTGAATTGGGCTGAATATTATAATTTATTTTTATCTTAACAGAAAACGAAGAAGTTAAACTACATTTAAGAAGCGTATTCATTTCAAGACCGGGTTGCAGTTTACTAGCCGCCGATTTTCATCACATTGAATTGAGAGTCTTTGCTTATTTATCCCAAGATGAAACAATAATAAAAGCGTTGAATCAGCCTGAAGATATTTTTATTACGTTAACGAGAACTTGGCTAGGTAAATACCTAATATAAATATGAGCATAAAATAAGGGTACGTTTATAAATGTTTTTCTCAACAACTAACAAATAATATACCCATAATTCAACTGTTGATTATCAATTAATGACCTTTGTTACTGTTTCTAATGAAATCATATTGACAGTTCGATGAATTAATATTATTCATTAGTTATGTTAAATTCAAAACTTACCTGTTAAAAGAGTAAAATCACAATGACTTTTAAATAAGTTTTTCCACATAAAACGCCAAAAGATACTAGTTTTTCATTATTCATACTTTTATTTTCTTGTTGAGCTTAAATTGCAGCTAAATTACCTATTTTTAACGTTCAGATTTGTGAAAGGAAAGTTGCATATTTTCAATTTTTTATTTAATTAATTACATAATTAAATTAAGGTAATTTCTTCAATATGGCAACGTAGCATCCTAGCCATATTGCTATTCGTAATAAAAAAAGTTTCAAATATAAATTCTAGTTATTTTAATGCCACAAGGAAAATTGCTAGGTAGTATTTTTGATGTGACGTAGTAGCAAGTCAAGCACCTTAAGGTCAACCATACGGGCTGAAGATAGATCAAGATGAACATGACTTTTTTGAAACAATATATCATTATTATAATAAATGGAACATATAATGTTTTATACCTAGGTTTGTAGATAAAAGTCCAAAGTTTGAACGACTACAATAATGTAAATGATTCGTATATTTATAAATATGAACCTCTAAACATACTAAATTATTTTCCAATTTAAACTTACAGTTTTTAAGAAACAAATCAAAATATACAAAAAAGTGTGTTTTTTTGGCATATTTTTATTTGTTTCTCAAAAACTGTAAGTTCAAATGGAAAATAAACTTATTATGTTATAGACGATCATATTTATAAATATACGAATTATTTGCATTACTGTAGTCGTTCATGGGAATGAGTAATATAGCATCAAAGTTCTGAATTTTTGACAAACTAGACTTCAACTAATATTTTTTTTATAGTTTAATGGTATAGCTATCCTTTTCATCCACATATATAAATATTAGAATGTTCAAAGACACGAAAAATATTTGACATTTCCATATCAGGTTAAGATTCATTTATTTTTTAACAGAAATAAATGGAATGATGTGAACTCTTCAATACGCCATTATATCATTACAATCTTCTACGAAATTTCCACAGGAAATAATGCAACAATGTAATAAATAAATCTAAATGTGTTTTCCGAAATGTCAAATATTTTTAGTTTTTGTTTGATTTTCCATGGCTGTGTTACAATTTTCCTAATAAATATTGATTTTAATTTGATTGATATATCGCGAAATACTAATATTTAGGTAACCAAATGGGCCTTATTGCATGCATTTTTAAATTCTAAACAACTTTCGTATTGACACTTTTGCTGTAAAGTGAATAGGTAAAAATTTACAGCAATATCAAAAAAATTGCATTGAAATCTCTATGTTCCACATTTCAATTCTACACCCATATAAATCTTTGTAACAACTTCTGCCCAGACACACAGTGATTTTGGTTATGATTGCTGTGAGTACGAACAGTTTAAAAACATTTTATTCTGTTACTCGATCGGCCAGGTTTTTTGCAGCCAGCTCTCGCTTATATATTTGTAGCACGGCGGGCATTAGACTGAACTTAAGGGGTTGACAAATAAAACACAAACACTATTAAGAATGATAAAAAATGGTATTTGATGAAATGATAAAACGGTGAATTTAACAATTTTAGAAACAAATACAAATATTAAAAACGACAACAACGTATGAATATGTTAACTTAGTTGCAGTTACCAAAACATATTTAACAAACAAATTTTACTTAAATTTCTACATTTTTGTAGAGCACTGCAGACGTAAAAAGACGTCTGCTCTGTTCAAAAATCTAAAACCAACTCTCTGTCTTGTGCTGGCCAAACATATGCATCTACCCCATAAGCGGGTACGCGAGGCAGGGAAGGAAACGTTTCCCACAGAACTAGCACAAAAATTCCCTAAAAACTAAAACCTTATCTAGGGTTCGACGAGGCCTCTCCATAAACCTGTCAACCCCGGATGACATCTCAGGCCGATATTTCAGAAACTCAAATGACTATTTATGAGAACTAAAATTCTAACACACATGTGTAGCAATAAATTAAACTCAAGAAAGCAAGAACTCCTGTCAAGGCGATTTTCGATGCGTTCAATTCCCAACGCAGTTTGAAACTTGATATTTTAAAATAGTTTTGACAGTAAAAACAATAAATCGTATTTCGAATGTTCGCCTTGTTACTTATTTCTGCCATCAATTCATGGCTCCCAAAGGTGTTAATGAAGTTTAACAATTACTTTACAGGTAATAGTACCGAAGAAATCAGTAAGAAGCAAAGAGAAGAAACAAAACGACTTGTGTACGCTACTATGTATGGAGCTGGTCCGTACAAAATAGCTGGAATTTTAAAAATTCCATTGGAAGACGCAACAAACATTATTACAAACTTTACAAGTATAAATAAACAAACGAATCTCTTGCTTGATAATTGCTTATTTTTACTTTTCGCAGATAAATTTACTTGCCTGAAAGAATTTAGTCGCAGCACAATAGAACTTTGTCAAAAACAAGGATTTGTAAGGAGCTTATCGGGTAGATGCAGACTGTTTCCCAATATAAACAATCCTATTTTTAAACTTAAAGCTCAAGCTGAACGGCAAGCAATCAACTTCAGAATTCAAGTGAGTTGTTCTCATATTATTATTAAATAATAAAATTTTGTTTAATAACCTAATCTAATGCAAATACTCTAATATTCATATTCCAAAGCCTTTAACAGATACGCCAGTAGTTAGTACAAGTACCCATCAATAGTTTTAAAACATCGAGTACATTATTTACGTTGCAAATATTTTTAGAGAAATTTCTATCTGCCATACAAGACAGATTAAAAGATAAAACATTTTTTGTACAGCCGGGTTTATATGCTCTAATTTATTCTTCCTTCTCGTGGACTGAAGTGTCAGTTTTAATGTCGGAGGGATTAAATTTCAAAGTTTCAAAATCGACCTACGGTGTCGTGATTTTATTAAAACAGTTTTCTTGTCAAATTGCTAGGTAACAAGAGGCGATTTCGACTGGCACCGGTTAGTACTTGGTCACAGGAATGGTTAGTAAATAGAGTAACCAATTGATTTCGATTGACACTTATATGACGTGATATGTAAACGGTTACAGTTTTGGTATGTCAAATCAGTAACATAAGAGGCGATTTCGACTGGCACTGGTTACTGGCCGGTTACATATTTATTTGGTTTCAAACAATGACGTCACACTGTCCGAACGGTTACTGAAAACGCGCGGTAGATTTTGACATTAATCAAATTTGACAGAAAACATGAAAATTATGACAGAATACTAGTTTTAAATTAGGCGATTTCAACTGGCACCGGTTCGTACTTGGTCACAGGAATGGTTAGTAAATAGAGTAACCAATTGATTTCGACTGACTGACGTCATATGTAAACGGTGACAGTTTTGGTAAGTCAAATCAGAGCTCGGTTGGTCCAACGGTTAGTATTATGATTGGTTGAATTACACTTGTTATGATTTCAATCTAGTACGCTGTCATATTTTTCTTGTTTCCTGTCAAATTTGATTAATGTCAAAGTCTATTCGCGCGGTTTCAGTAACAAACACGTAACCGGCAAGTAACCAGTGCCAGTCGAAATCGCCTATAATAACAAGTGAAATTTAACCAATCAAAATACTTACTGTTATACGTACCGAGCTCTCGAGCATGTTACTGATTTGACATATCAAAACTATCACCGTTTACATAGGATGTCATAAAAGAATCAGTTGAAATCAATTGGTTGCTCTATCTACTAACCATTCCTGTGAACAAGTACTAACCGGTGCCAGTCGAAATCGCCTATACTCGAGAGCTCGGTTCGTCCAACGGTTAGAATTCTGATTGACTGAATTTCACTTGCTTTGATTTCGAACTAGTATGCTGTCATATTTTCTGTCAAATTTTAATGTCAAAATCTATCGCGCGTTTTCAGTAACCGTTCGGTCAGTGTGACGTCATTGTTTGAAACCAACCAAACACGTAACCGGCAAATAACCAGTGCCAATTGAAATCGCCTATTGTTTGAAGCCAACCAAACAGTAATCACGTAACCGGCAAGTAACCATTGACAGTCGAAATCGCCTAAGGTTTCGTGACAAACAGAAATTTATCCGACAAAATAAAAAGCTCTTGTGTAATTACAGTTGAAAAATATTTGACATTTCAGAAAACAGATTTAGATTTATTTATTACAATATTGTATTGTTTTCTGTAGAAATTTAGTAGAAGATTGTACGGTTGTAAAAAACCGATTTTTAAAATAATGAAAAAAATCGATTTATTTGATTTAAATCCGATTTTTTTTATTAAAAAAATCCATTTTTTTAATATTAATTGATCCGAATATTGTTTTATTGAATTTTATTATTTTGTTTATTATTATAAACTATTTTCAATAACTGGTATACAATATTGAATCACCTGTATACAATAAAAATCATTTCATCTTTTTTTCTAAGTAAAAACAGTTTGAAACCCATTACTGAAGGATAGATGACTTTTCTATTTAAAAGGCTCAAAAATGAAAGTAATATTAATAAACACAAAGACTGGTACAACGAGTTCTATTTTTGGGTGTTTTAAGAGAAGTGTTTTAGCATCGGATTTAGTACAGTGTTTTAAAAATCTTTTATAAAAAAAATACTTCAAATTAAAGTTGAAAATAATTTTCAATATAAAATTATTTTAAAAAATTGTACAGCGCTCGAACTCAGGCTAAAATACTTCTCAACACCCAAAAACGGAGCTCGATATATACCAGCCTATGAGTTTATTTTATTTTATATTATTTTTTTCGTGTTTTAAATGAATTGATTTAAATCATAGCAACCCTGGAAGATTGTAATGATGTAATGACGAATTTGAGAGTTTATTTCTTTCTGGTAAACAAATTTGATGAAAAAAGTTACAATAATATTTGCAACCCCAATAATACCCTAGAATATTACTTCTCATATTATATATAACTCTCAATCCTATCTTACTTTGGTTTGATAACCTATATTAGTAATTCATTATTTGACCACTAAAACTCAAATGAGCACTTATGTTTGACATACTATACTATTCTTAAAAAATATAAAGACAATAAAAATTGTCAACTGTTTCATAAAAAATCTGATGTGGCCAGCACATAACCTCCCGCCCAATACTACTCTTAAACGATACAAAATAGTACTTGATGATACAGAAACATACCTTCTTATTTGTTAATCTTCTATTTGTATTTGAGAATTTTAATTTTCTTTCGTATATTTATTTAATTTTTTGACATAAATAACTAAGAAAACAGCTTCACAATCACAATGAAATGTGTCACATTTCGTAAAAAATTGAAAATTTTTAAATGTTTCCATGGTGTACTAGGCATGAAAGATTTGTGAAATCTAATATCTTTATATTTTATTATCTCTAAATCTAATGAAAATTAATAAAATTAGTGTAATCAAAACACATGTAAAATTAAATATTCTTCAACTTTCAAAATAACATATATTGTTGAAAAATGAAATTTAACCGTGTTTTTCACGAAAAACTGTTAAGGGCTTCAAGTAAACTGCTACTTCCGGTTGACCAATTTCATCCAAAATCTAATCAGCTCTTCATTTTTATATAAGAATTAATAATTCACAAAATTGTATTTTTTGGTATTGCAGTATTTGAGTTATGCGAGACGAAAAAATTGCCACAGACTACACACATACATACATACATACATACAGACATCATCGCGAAAATAGTAAAATCGTATTGTAGGGACCCTAAAATGTGCGTATTCATTGAAAACTCACTACCCAATTTTTTGACCAAAAACAATACCTCCCTTACCTAGAGGTAGGCGGGAGGTAAAAACAGCCTCAGAATAATAACTAAGTTATTAATTCATTGAGACCGGCCAAGCCAATCAATCGGGAACTACAGACGCGTTTCGCTCTTATTGGAGCTCATCAGTGTAGTGAACCCGTCAACTGCTGTGAGGCAGTGGCACTGAATGACTGGCGCAGCGAGACCTAAGATTATTCTTATTTTAAATCATATACTGATTGAAAATTGTAGTATAAAGTGTTATATGAAATACAATAATAATATTTTGCAGGGTTCCGCGGCAGATATTTGTAAATCTGCAATGATATCTACTCAGGAGCATTTAAAAGGATTTAATTGTAAACTTTTATTACAAATTCATGATGAGCTGGTGTGGGAGGTACTTGATGAAAACATACCCAAAGTACAAGGTAACATTCAATTGAATATGTCATAAGTAAAGTAAATCATCAGTAACACAATTATAATTCTAGAAATTGTTAAAAAAGTTATGGAAGAGACAGATTCAATCTGCGGAAACATTGTTAAATTTTCTGTTCCACTTCCAGTCTCAGTTAGCGTTGGTAAAAACTGGGGAGAGATGAAAGAATATTTGTAAGAGAAATGTACTAAACTTAATTATTGTAAAATTTTTATTCTATTCAGTATAATTTACACTAAAGTACTAATTTTATCGTATTAAGATTCAAGTTATGTTTATTATCTATTTTACATTTCAATAGAATATATTATAAGAAATGTAAAGGGCCTAGCGGGATAAGATAGGTGTGGTTGCCCCCGGGGTTTTTTGCTTTTCCATCATTTTATTCGTGTCAAACACCAAAAAATAAAAGGTTCTGCACAGTTTTTAACCTAATAATACCCCTCTTTGCATTGTTATTGAAGAAATTCAGTTTTTTTACTATGTTATCGATTATTATTTTTTTCGTGCAATTGAACAAGTTATTATAAGCTTGTATAATTTTTTTATTATTGTTTACACTTCGAGGAGTATGCATGATTTTTTTTTAAATTTTCCTAAGTTATTTCGATAGTAAAAAATTTAATTATTTATAAAAAAATCTCAAAAAAAAAGATTTTTTCATAAACAAGTTGCTGTTTCACAGGGTTTTTATAGGATTTCTTGGTCCGACTACTCATCAAATATAGTCCATTATGTGACCTTTCAGATGCACTTTGGATCCTTAAATTATCTTTTTCCGTTTGGCCGACAACTTGATTTAACTGAAGCTACTTTTTGGAAAGAGTTAAATTATTTACTCTAAATCATGGGTGGTTCATTTAAAATTGTTTTTGGTAATATCTTGAAAACTACGCATCGTATAAAAAAAGTGGACAATGAAAGTTGTTAGCCTCGACGGAGTTCATCCAATGATAACAAACTCGACCCCCAACGCCACCCATTGAGGGTGGGGGTGGGGGAGGATAAAAAACTTAAATAGGAACCCCCACTTTTTATTTCAGATTTAGATTCTCCAGAAAATTTAACATTGAGTTGACCCAGGATAAAAGTCTTTTTGGCTATAGAAGGAGCTGTGATCGACAAAATTAAAATGTATTTTTGGGGGTCAGTTCTGATACCATTTGATAGTATTTTTGAAAATATCACAAATATCTCGTTTAATTTTACTAATTGATGTGTATTTCTTGAAAATGTAGTTATATAAAATCAATTAAAAAGTAAAAGAAATAATAACAAACTTTATTGTATTTCATTTGATGTGATTTAGATTAAATAATTTAACTATTTCCAAAAAGAAGCTTCAGTTAAATCAAGTTGTCGGCCAAACGGAAAAAGATAATTTAAGGATCCAAAGTGCATCTTAAAGGTCACATAATGGACTATATTTGATGAGTAGTCGGACCCAGAAAACCTATAAAAACCCTATGAAACAGCAACTTGTTTATGAAAAAATCTTTTTTTTTTGAGATTTTTTTATAAATAATTAAATTTTTTACTATCGAAATAACTTTGGAAAATTAAAAAAAAAATCATACATACTCCTCGAAGTGTAAACAATAATAAAAAAATTATACAAGCTTATAATAACTTGTTCAATTGCACGAAAAAAATAATAATCGATAACATAGTAAAAAAAACTGAATTTCTTCAATAACAATGCAAAGAGGGGTATTATTAGGTTAAAAACTGTGCAGAATCTTTTATTATTTGGTGTTTGACACGAATAAAATGATGGAAAAGCAAAAACCCCCGGGGGCAACCACACCTATCTTATCCCGCTAGGCCCTTTATAGTTCCATTTTAGTGAATAACAGTATAATTTCGACATCCTAATTTATAATTTTTTTTATATTTGTGACAGTAATAATATGTTTGTCGGTTTGGTAGATAATTAAAAATGATTTTTAAGTCATAAGTGAAGATCGAAGCAAGTTCTTCGTAAACAATATCTCATCTTCATCAAAGAACCGTGCGAAAGAGCTTTCATTTTAAATTAAATTATAATTTTCATCCATATGATAAACATATAAAATATTATATATTATTCACGACTCCTCTTGAATTAGTTTAAATTTCTCTCGCTAAAGGGAATGGTATTTTTGTATTTTTGTAAAGTGAAAATTTTACTTTAATTTGCGTAATATATGTTTCGTAAACTATTTGTAAACTTTAATGAAAATGAGGTCATACACTTTTAAAAAAGTTTTTTTTACAAATTATAAAAATTTCAGTCACATATTATTCAATATTTCTTATAATTTTTTAACTTTTCATTCATAATTTCCTTTATGAAGTTTCGCGGTTGCAAAATCGTGACGTCATCTTGTAATTGAATATACAGCATGGCAAGGCAAAAGAGGTGTTGATAATAATAATTTGCTTTTCAGGGTTGTAATAATTACTTATTATTATTAAAATGAACACTCCAATAAATTAAATTAGGTATTCGTTAATTATAAAGTTTTTAGACAAAGAGTTTAGGACGTGTTAAAATAAAAATGCTTTTATGTACTATATTTTGTCGGTAATGTTGGTAGTCTCATTATCACACATGGCATCTCAAGTCATATGTTGCAGTTAACAATGATTTTCAAATTAAACTTATGTTTATTATATTTGTTATATTATTTTGCACAGGTAATGTGAATAACTATATTTGTAAAAACCTCTCAGTAAATAACAATGACAGATAACAGTCAATTTGACAGTTGGTGTAGTTCCTCGCTCTCCGCAAGAGCGTGTTTCTTAGAATTACAAGATGACGTCAACAAGCGAAAAATTTGAAATGGGATGCCAATTTCAAAAAATCGTATCTTAATAACTAAATGCCTTCTAATATTAAAATTAGTATCTATATTTATAATTTTACTCAAACATACTGAAAAAAATAAAATGAAAAAAGGTGTATGACCCCATTGTCAACTAGTAACTAATATTTTCAGTATCATCGATGATTTATAAAAATAGTCTTTTTCGATTCATCCTAATGTAAATTTTGTGAGCACCTCACCCCATATTGCGAAATATTTTTAAAAATTAAATCATATTAAATTTACACCGAGTAGAACATCATACATGTGTACATAGGCGATTAACATGAAAAAACAGTTTTTCGTGCGCATTGCTCCCCAAAATATTTTCGGAAAAATGCTTCAAATACATGTTATAGAGCATAAAATTCTGCATCTAAACCAATAAACAGAATTACTTTTGCATGCTTTATAACGACAGAAATTAAATATGAAAACGTTGAAAATTATGTTGAAAATATCAAATAGCCATGGAATTGAAACAAAAATAAAAAAATGCTTGTCGTTTTTCTGTCTATTTGATATTTTACCCGTCAAATATATCATTCATCTGTCAAATGTCAAGCATTTATTTATTTTTGTTTCAATTCCATGGCTATTTGATATTTTCAACGTAATTTTCCATGTTTTCATATTTAATTTCTGTCGTTACAAAACAAGTAAAAGTAATTCTGTTTACTGATTTAGATGCAGAATTTTATGCTCTATAACATGTATTTGAAGCATTTTTGCCTAAAATAATTTAGGGAGCAATGCGCACGGAAAAACTGTTTTTTCATGTTAATCGCCTATGTATACAGGTATGATGTTCCACCCGGTATATATATATATATATATATATATATATATATATATATATATAAATAGATATTTAAACTTATTAACTTAGAATTAATTGAAGAATTTCTTTCATCACAAAATTTTAACGAAATGGAACATCCATAAGTTTAATATATGAAAAAACAATCATTTGAATTCGGCCCAAATGATTTTCAATTTGAATCGAAATGATTTATTTCACATAGAATTATTTTAAAAATATTTTAAAAACTTGTTTAACACAGCACGAGGCTGTCGAAACGTTGTATTGAATTAACTACGTAGAAATACATCTAAATACTTTTTAAATTATTAATAACAATAACAGTTTAAACACTGCCTGTGGTAAATGTACAGCTGCAGATCTCTGAAGTAGCTATGATAAAGCATTTCGTGCGCTGACCAGGCGTTGAAATATCCGGGAAATAGAGCAGAGAGTGATTCAGGGCGAATTTAATTGTAAAATAATGTTTTAGTTGTGTTTATTTTGCAAAATATGCTGAAATAAATTATTTGTGGCATTGCTTTAAGTACCCTAGCGTCATCTGTTGTATTGTTAGTTAACTATTATCCATTTATCAGCGATGACATTAAAATGTAAAATGGCTGCATTGTTTATTTTTGTTACAGTTTAGTTATTTTTTATGCGTTTTAAGTGTATTTCTATACGTTTAACATTTAAAATGTTCTTCAATGTTGTGCAAGGACCTCCAGAAATACTTAGAAAATAGAGCAGATGTCTTAATATTCCCACATACTGTATGTATTGTTTGTATCTGCTATTGACTTGTCATTTAGTTTCTAGGTTATCTTTATTTTATTATTGTTTATTGTATTTGAAGCTGCAGAATGATATTAAACATAATGAACAATTCTTTCATTTGTAGGCTTCTCTTAGTACAGTAGTCGTGTTGTTAAATAAATATATCATCACATCAATCATTTAAATGTTAATGTTGCAGGTTTGCAACTACGAATCTCGACCAACAACATCTTCTATCAGGATCAACAGCTACTAGCTGTTAAAGTACAGCCTCCAGGATGAGGTGTAAGGGTTATTTCATAACTGTGTTTGAATCCAGAGGATTTGGGATGTCTAAACATTGATTGACTGTCTGCCAAATATCAAAAGGGCTCAGGTAAATAAAACAAAACACATATTTAACCAAATTATTTATTGATACAAATACAAACTAATTTTCTGTTCTCTTGCAGTTTCTAGTATGTGAGATCATCTGGTAGATCATTTTTGGCCGTGATGATCCTTTTAGATCAACTTAAAATCATCACCAGTAGCAGCTGTCAAATTTGACAATTCTTCTGCCATTTCTTCGTACTTCAAAATGATGTAATTTATTTATTTCTATATGTAATAATAAAACATGAATTTCAATATTGTTTTAAGTGTCGGTAAAACCGTAATTTACGGCCAATTGTGACGTTAGCTACGGATCGCCAATGATGTTTGGTAGATATGACAGTTTGGGGTGATGCAAGTCAAACAACAAAAACCTAGTAAATTTGCATTCTGAAAATGCCGTTGAACAAATTCGTGTTTATTCAACTTCAAAACTAAAATAAATCAGAGTGTCTTTCTTTTTTAAATTGTTTTTCTTTAACTATGACCGGCTAAAGAAACTTGGATCTGCAGCTAACTTCTCTTGTGGCCGTAAACTACGGTTTAGCCCAAGTCTCTATCAGTGGCGTAGCTACCATAGGGCTAGACGGTGCCGTGCATCGAGGCCCTCAAACTCAGGGGGGCCTCGGACCTTGACCAGCAAATCTTGTATTGAACTAACTAAAAATTCTCCTACCTTCGGAATGTAAATAAAATAGGTTGCAACACGACTTTAAGGTAGTACTGTCGGTCAGCGAGTTATTTTCTAAAATTTGGCATATTAGTAGATTACATAAGAAAATGATCTAGTTAAATTTTTGAAAAACTACAGAGAACCAATAAAAATATATTGAACTTTGAAATTTACTGGATGTAGATGAAACAACTTTATTACAAAAGTGTGGCCAATTCTAAACTAAATATTCTGATATAATAGGCTCCAACTTTTCCCTTTAATTTCTTAATATTTACCACTTACTTTCTTCAATAGTTATATCACGAGTGCTAAGAATATAATCGGTTAAATTTGACATGTCTAGCTTATGCATACAATTTTGCTTAAAAATTGTTTGAGTACATAATAATTTGAAAAAAATCTCGAGACCGCAGGGATTTTATCTTACATTATTATGTACGATAACACTTTTTTAAAAGAAAAATTTTATAAATAAGCTAGACATCAAATTTAATCGATTCAATTCTTTAGCACGAGGGGTATATGTCAAAATTATTTCATGAATTTATAGCATAAACTTTAATACTTTCCGAAGAAATTGTACTATAATGTTGATTTTGACACATTTTCACATAAATAAACCGGTACACTCATTCACAAAAAGCACCATAAAATTGTGTTGTTATAGTGTAACTATAGCAAATTGATTGTTTTTCTTTTTACTTGTCAAATAAATGTCAAAAATTTGTAAATAAAAGTAGCTTGAATTGAATAATTCAGCATGTTCAAAGACATAAAATACCAGTAAACGTAAAAAACATGTAAGTATCTTTCTTCTGCAAATAAATATCCAGCTAAATATGCCTTCAAAATGTTCAAAATTTGCATATGAAAGCTAGCTTCAATTTAATCGCGAATAAACAGCATGGTGCTGTTTAATCACTTATGTAAAATGTGCAACAATGGAAAATGACACATTCTGATTGGCCAAATTTGTAATGAATGAAATAATCCTGAATTAACTAAGTTTATTCACCTATTCTGTAAAGAAATAATGAGAAAATATGGAGTGCTAGCCTAACAGAAGTATTTACAGCAATGTCACTGTTCCATCACTTCTGCAGAAACTGAAAGATCATTTAGCAAATTAAAAATAATAAAAAAAATTGTTTAAGGAATACTATGGGCCAAGCTCGATTCCGAAATTTATCGCTAATACCAATCGAAAACAATGCCGCATCAAGCCTAGATTTAAATAGTCATTATTATTTTTGCGAAAACTAAGGCTAGGTAAAGATTATAAACAAAATTAAATTGTTGTTTTGTTAGTATACACATCAGTGTTGTAGGTAGTTCTGACTTTCATCTATTAACTGGAAGAGATCTCTTAAAAGGATAATGCCTTTGTATATAAGTTATCTGTATATAAATTGATTTTTTTTTTCACTATATCTGCACCAAAAGTTTAAAATTCCGCCTCGTTTTGCGGCGAGAATGTGCCACTTTACTCTTATGAGAAAACACGCGTGTTGAAATGTCCTACTTTCTTCCCTCGGTGTGTAATATACTATTAATGTTTTATGTACAATAAAGTGTTTTACATACATACTTGCATAAACCTTTTGATTTACTTCGTTTTATTGCTTAATACGAATATTATTAATCTAATTATAAGTTCCTAAACACTTCATCTGTAGACTTTACTACACCTCTGGTCTCTATATTTATTTGTAAATGTTTTCAAGTATTTATTAACCTTTGATTTATACTTTTCAGGGTTCAATGACAACAATATTGCTCGCTGGGTTCCTCGGGATTCTGCTGAGTTCTTGTGATACAAATAGCAAGCCGGTGAACTTCTAGAACAGATGACACACCTGCGGGCCCGAGATAACCTGCTGCAGCAGCTTCCTCAAGGAGATGGATGGAACACGGTGTCTAGTATTAAGAATTAGTAGATTAGTCAGAATTTTGCAAAACATTACTGACTTATTGGCAATATAAAATATTTGTGTATGATGCCATTTTGAAATTTTTGTTTTGCTAATTTCTTGCAAACTATTTGAGCTACAATTGTCTAGTTTGAAATTTTCATCCCTTAGTTAGTCGTAGAGTTAGGAAATATTACATTTGTTAATTTGTTATTGTTATTAACAAAATACAGTCGATAGAAAAATGTTCCGTCTATCTGTCATGTCGGCCATTTTTCTTTTGTTAATTATTCTGAAACTAATTGTGCTATAATTGTCTAGTTTGAAATTTTCATCCCTTAATTAGTCGTAGAGTTAGGAGATATCACATTTGTTATTTTATTATTGTTAATTAACAAGAGACAGTCGATAGAAAAATGCCCGTCTATCTGTCATGGCAGCAATTTTTTTTTTGTTAATTACTCTTAAGCTATTTGAGCTACAATTGTCTAGTTTGAAATTTTCATCCCTTAGTTAGTCGTAGAGTTAGGAAATATCACATTTGTTAATTTATTATTGTTAATTAACAAGATACAGTCGATAGAAAAATGTTCATCTATCTGTCATGTCGGCCATTTTTCTTTTGTTAGTTATTCTGAAACTAATTGTGCTACAATTGTCTAGTTTGAAATTTTCATCCCTTAATTAGTCGTAGAGTTAGGACATATTACGTTTGTTAATTTATTATTGTTAATTAACAAGATACAGTCGATAGAACAATGCTCGTCTATCTGTCATGGCAGCCATTTTTCTTTTGTTAATTATTCTTAAACTATTTGAGATACAATTGTCTAGTTTGAAATTTTCAGCCCTTAATTAGTCGTAGAGTTAGGAAATATCACATTTGTTAATTTATTATTGTTAACTAGCAAGATACAATCGATAGAAAAATGTTCGTCTATCTGTCATGTCGGCCATTTTCCTTTTGTTAATTATTCTGAAACTAATTGTGCTACAATTGTCTAGTTTGAATTTTTCATCCCTTAATTAGTCGTAGAGTTAGGAAATATTACATTTGTTAATTTATTATTGTTAATTAACAAGATACAGTCGATAGAACAATGCTCGTCTATCTGTCATGCCAGCCATTTTTCTTTTATTAATTATTCTTAAACTATTTGAGCTACAATTGTCTAGTTTGAAATTTTCATCCCTTAGTTAGTCGTAGAGTTAGGAAATATCACATTTGTTAATTTATTATTGTTAATTAACAAGATACAGTCGATAGAAAAATGCTCGTCTATCTATCATGGCAGCAATTTTTTTTTTGTTAATTACTCTTAAGCTATTTGAGCTACAATTGTCTAGTTTGAAATTTTCATCCCTTAGTTAGTCGTAGAGTTAGGAAATATCACATTTGTTAATTTATTATTGTTAATTAACAAGATACAGTCGATAGAAAAATGTTCATCTATCTGTCATGTCGGCCATTTTTCTTTTGTTAGTTATTCTGAAACTAATTGTGCTACAATTGTCTAGTTTGAAATTTTCATCCCTTAATTAGTCGTAGAGTTAGGACATATTACGTTTGTTAATTTATTATTGTTAATTAACAAGATACAGTCGATAGAACAATGCTCGTCTATCTGTCATGGCAGCCATTTTTCTTTTGTTAATTATTCTTAAACTATTTGAGATACAATTGTCTAGTTTGAAATTTTCAGCCCTTAATTAGTCGTAGAGTTAGGAAATATCACATTTGTTAATTTATTATTGTTAACTAGCAAGATACAATCGATAGAAAAATGTTCGTCTATCTGTCATGTCGGCCATTTTCCTTTTGTTAATTATTCTGAAACTAATTGTGCTACAATTGTCTAGTTTGAATTTTTCATCCCTTAATTAGTCGTAGAGTTAGGAAATATTACATTTGTTAATTTATTATTGTTAATTAACAAGATACAGTCGATAGAACAATGCTCGTCTATCTGTCATGCCGGCCATTTTTCTTTTATTAATTATTCTTAAACTATTTGAGCTACAATTGTCTAGTTTGAAATTTTCATCCCTTAATTAGTCGTAGAGTTAGGATATATCACATTTGTTAATTTATTAGTGTTAATTAACAAGATACAGGCAATATAAAAATGCCCGTCTATCTGTCATGGCGGATATTTTTCTATTGTTAGTAATTCTTAAACAATTTGAGTTAAAATTGTCCAGTTTGAAATTTTCATCCCTTAATTAGTCGTAGAGTTAAAATATATCACATTTGTTAATTTATTATTGTTAATTAACAAGATACAGGCAATGTAATAATGCTCATCTATCTGTCATGGCGGGCATTTTGCTATTGTTTATAATTCTTAAACAAATTGAACTACTATTGTCTAATTTAAAATTTCCATCCCTTAGTTAGTAGTAGAGTTAGGATATATCACATATGTTAATTTATTATTGTTAATTAACAAGATACAGGCAATGTAATAATGCTCATCTATCTGTCAAGGCGGGCATTTTGCTATTGTTTATAATTCTTAAACAAATTGAGCTACAATTGTCTAATTTGAAATTTTCATCCCTTAATTGGTCGTAGAGTTAGGATATATCACATTTGTTAATTTATTATTGGTAATTAACAAGATATAGGCAATATAAAAATGCTCGTCTATCTGTCATGGCGGATATTTTTCTATTGTTTATATTTCTTTAAAAAAAAATCACATTTGTTAATTTATTATTGTTAATTAATAAGTTATTGGCAAATTTCAAAATGTTCATGTTGTATTGTTAGTTATATTTATTGTTTATTTGTTTATTTGTAAAAATGTTATATTTATTGCAATAAATAATTAAAATTATGCTTGTGTTTCATATATTTATCCATCCTCATCCTTGTTTTATTGAATTTCCCTTTGAATTAAGGGATTGATGTCTTCCCATAATGAGAAATTGACGTCACATTTGTCAGAGGACTCTGCGCTACTTGGCTGAAAATTCAAATTTTTAACTTTGTATCCGGGCAGCAGAGACTGGCAGAGCCCTCGGGTAAGAAAAAGTTTTTCATTTTTGCTATGGTTGGCAACATTGATTCTTAAGTGTTGCCAACGATAGCAAAAATGAAATACATTCTTTTCCAAAAGAGTGCTCTCCCAATCTCTGCTGCCCTGGTACGAAATTTGAAATTCTAGTTTCTGCCAACAATCCGCCTTACTTAATTAATGCAGGACGAAGTT
The DNA here is from genome assembly GCA_963942605.1 of Poecilus cupreus. Classification (NCBI taxonomy): domain Eukaryota; kingdom Metazoa; phylum Arthropoda; class Insecta; order Coleoptera; family Carabidae; genus Poecilus; species Poecilus cupreus. The sequence continues at coordinate 3,230,711 of OZ012732.1, forward strand.
TCGGATGCTCTTTTCTGCTAACAGGACAACGTTATCCTTTAATATAAAGGGTAAGTAGATACATTTGATATATATTAATAATAATTAACAGCTATTTCATTTTTATCTCTATTATTACAGAAACTACCCTCTCTTTAGGGTTTTATATGTCATTTTTAGTATTAAACCAAAAAAAGAAAATCGTGTTAAGGGTGGATTCCTTTAGATTTAGCCCTAAAAACTCCAATTGCAGTCTTAAAAATTGGCGCTCACCCTTAATCATGCGTAATTAATTAAAGGGATGGAAATGTTACTCTAATTATGTAACTATGAATGCTCTTGCAAAATAGTTTGTGAAATCATATTCAGCACACTCAATTAAGGGATAAACAATTACTTTTAGCCTTTTAAAATTAATATTAAGGGTGATTTTAGGGTAAACTATGTTCGAAAACTTTAAAGCGTCATATCTCGAAAACGGTAAGAGATATCGCAAAAATAACGAAATTTGGCCGTCCCCTGTGAGTTGACCCCTGAAAAACCGCTATTTTTCTACAACATATGTGAGTATGAAGGGCGTAGGGCCAAGGGTTCCCGAAATCGCTAATTTGTCGTCTTTTTGTATCAAAATATCAGCATTTTTTACTTCACTGTATCACATGTATTTTCGTTCATAATATATAACTTAGTCCGCAACAAATGTTTAGCCCTTTACGCAAAAAATATTAACCCTAAGCTATTTTAAATCACAGATTCGAAATCTATGGACCTTAATGAAGGGTGCAGCGCCCTTATCTCAATTTTTTTTTACCCCAAAATTTAATAGTAAAAACACCAACTTTTTTTTGGAAAAAACCCAAAAAAATCGAGTTAGGGGTGGATTCCTATAGATTCAGCCCTAAAAACTCCAATGGCGGTCTCGAAAATTGGCGCTCACCCTTAAATTTGGGGTAATTCATATCCAATTTTATGTGCTTTATGTAGCATGTATATAAGGTTCATTATTGCATGTCACATTTCCTCAGCGTACCGGCAATTTTATATATTATGAACGACAAGTCAGAAGTGATATAAATTATGAACCACAAGTCCGCAGTGGGTCATAACATATAAAAGTTAAATGCGAATTACGTAAGAAATACTAACCCTAGGACATTTTAAATCACAGATTCGGAATCTACAGACCCTAATGAAGGGTGTAGCGCCCTTATCTCAATTTTTTTACCCCAAAATTTAATAGTAAAAACACCAAGACTATAGTCCAACTTTTTTTTGGAAAATACCCAAAAAAATCGAGTTAGGGGTGGGTTCCTATATATTCAGCCCTAAAAACTCCAATGGCGGTCTCGAAAATTGGCGCTCACCCTTAAATCTTATGTAATTAAATAAAGCAAAGTAAATACTGCTCTAATTATGAAACTACACATCCTATCGCAAAATGGTTTGTGAAATCGTATTCAGCACACTCAATTAAGGGATATTCAGTTACTTCTAGCCTTTTAAAGTTAATATTAAGGGTGATTTTATAAATAAAACAATAAGTCTTTTCAACACATTTATTAATATTTTCAAACAAAATACAAAATATAATAAAATTTATTACGTACATATCATTATATTTGACAAGATAATAAATAATAATAAATCTAAACAGAATGGAATATATTAGTACTACAAAATTGCACAAGTTACAAAAAATAATAAAGAAAGACAAAATATCTTTTAATTCTATTATTTCCTAAAGTTGTATATTTTAATAAAACACAATAGTATAATGTTGACAATTTTTATTTGATTTTTCACTGGAATAAATACAAAATTGTGAATTTTCAGATCTCCTGAAATGACTTTGGAAGCAAGAGACTGAAACTCCTCTGGCATTTGCCTGACATCCCAGGGAAACTTCCAAAAAACCTAGGACAGAGAAGCGGTGTCACCGTCCCCTAAATAAAAACAAATACATTAGCAAATCATTAATTAATAAATTAAATAAATAAACTTACATTTGTATTGGGAACGGCAAACTATGTTGAATGCTCTCTTGAAGGTTCTGCATCTGTATCTCCTGGTCGTAGGGTGTTGACTACAAGAAGTGAAGCTCTCTTGAAGACTCTTCAACTGCATCTGCCAGCCGTAAACTCTTGACTGAAACAACAAAACAAATAAGAAACTGCAAATTAAAATGAAACAATGTATAATTACATGTGTGAAGTAGAAGGTAAACTCGTAGAAATCCAGCGAAGACGACGAAGTTCACTGTGTCATCTTCATTCCTGTTTTAAGAAACAGAACAAAAACATACCACAAAAATAAAACAAACAATGGAAGCAGAAAACACCTATACTAAAAGGAAGAGAAAAAACACAAAAATATATAAACAAAGAGAAATTCAGGACGAGAAGTTCTGTCCCGCGGCGGATGATTCATTTTCATCGGCGGTAGAATCTGCAACTTCATCCCTCGATGGTAGACACAGGAACATTGCCCATATCCCACGGTGGCTGACTCAGCTACTGTTCCAACGACGGTAGTCTCAGCTACATTGCCCATTTCCCACGGCGGTTGACTCTGCAATGACTCTAGAAACATAAAAATAAAACATATTAGAGACAAAGAAACAAAGAAAATGTTTCTGAAATAGATAAACAAATATTACCTATAAAAATTTGATTCTTATCTTCTTTATTCTTGATCTCTGTAAACAGATAAAAACAAACACAAATTAAAAACATTGAAACAATTTAAATCTGGAAATAAAAACTTACGTATTAAAAATAGAAATCTGAAAGAAAAAGCTGTAAAGAAATACAAGTACATGGGTTAGTAGACTTAAACCTAACTTAAATTAAAGCTGAAATAAAATGGATTAACTTAAAATTAGCTTAAAGGTACCCAAAACCATTAAAGCTAAATTAAAACTAAGATTCACACCACCCCACAGACATTCCAGTGCCTCTTTGACTCTAATAACAGCAACCGGTGTGTTGTGTTTTTCAAAAAAGAAACGTGGGTCGTCTAGCCGAACCCCGCATGGTCTCCTACTTCGCGATCCCGCAGGGGCCCGAACTCATGTCACAGAATCACGTTAGCCGATCAACTACTTTCTCTGCCATCCGGAATTCCCTTTGTACAAGCACTTATGAATAGAGCCTATCATTTTCATAAATGTAATGAACGAGAACTGTCAAGAGCGAATCTTGTTAACAGGCATCGGATGCGATATTTGCCGAGAGCTGGTACCAGTCATGACTCTGGATCCACTCTAGATGATCGGACTGCTGTGAGCATGCCCCACGCGCCGCGTTAGCGCTAAACCAGTAATCGGAATAAATTGAATCGATGGTCTTCACGTGAAGACAGAGCGCTTTGCAAAAATCCCGTAAACGGTTCCCGGCTGATTCTACAACGGACACAGAGTATGACCTGCAGCGGTGCGTTCTCACCCACCCACCTACTGACTGTACTAAAGCACTCCAGCTCGTACTGCGTAGGCCGCACATACGAAATCATACTCCGCGAACGTTCACGGCTGATTCTACACGTAGTTGCAACGGACACAAGAATATGACCTGTAGAGGTTTGTTCTCTCCACCCTATAGGAAGATGGAGAGACAACACTGACTGTACGAGCCACTCCAGGCATGCACTGCGTGAGCCAAACATACGAAATCATACTCTTGTGTAGTGAGAGAAGCCCACTCGCGAACGATAATTTTGATTGTAATACGCGCGTTGTAGCCAAGGCACAAGCTACCTCATTGCTCGAGTTCGCGCCCAGCCTCCATCAAAACACACGACTGCTAACACGTTTCACAAAATTTTAACTGCCCTATTTAATCACCCAACGGTCAAACTGGAATTTCATAGTTAATACAGTGATTGTACACCATACCTAACTATGAAATTCACATTTAATTCACGCGAGGAGTCAAGTAATTGCAAAATAAAAATTAACACAGAACGACGCACTTTACAACAACGCGGACATTACTCGACTGGCCACTAAGGAATGTTCAGCAAAATGGCTGATGGATACCTCACACTATTCCCCGCTGCCGAACAATCATGCAAAAGTCACGTAGGCCAACACAGCTCCAATGCTTCCAATGCTAGACGGCTCGGCCAACAAGTTTCGACCAAGATTTGCCACGCGTTTCCTTAATTGATCCAACCTTCACTGCAACAAAAATAGATTTTTAATATCGACAACGTTCTACCGTTACAACAAATATGTTCAAATAAATTACTTTATTTGTGAAAAAAAGTTTATATTTAGAAGTTAAAAATTATAGAAATTGATGAACATACTGTTATGTAGTATGTAAATAATTATTTGAACTGATTTTAGCTAAGAATGCAATGAAGAATTTCTTATGTTACAAAATTTTAACGAAATGGTACAATGCTCCGGCCCATGACGTCATGATTCTCATGAAAAATCAATAATATGGATTCGACGCAAATGATTTTTTATTTAAAATTTACTGTAGGTAGAACTCTTTCAAATATGTTAAAATTAAATATAGATGGAACCTTTAAAAACAGTTAGAGACAATTTTATAGAGTTTATGGTAATACTAGTCACTTTACAATAAAACTATATTTAAATTAATTGTATAATATAACTTTTATTTCTCCCATTTTACGATTAGAGGAAAAAAATTGCATCGAAAAGTTCAGCTAACAATACCAGAGATTCAAGATATTATGTATATTTTAAACATATTTACTTGTATATAGATAAAGATTTATTTAAAATATATCAACATGAATCTATTTGAGTACAAGTGTAGCAGTTTGTATATAAAATCAAAAGTTTTAATGATTTGTATATTAGAAACAATTTATTTTCTACATCATAAGATATATTTAAAATTCATAATGTATGTCTATTAAAAATATATTAAAGAAACAGATTATAAATATAAATTTATTAACTTGAGAAATTTCTTTCAACGAAATAAAAAATTATTTAGTTACTTTTATAACAATTTATCGATACTCTCATTAAAAATTTAGCGAACCCAGCGCAACATATCATTGCATCCTGAAAAGTGTGAATCAAATGCTGTTAAATAATTGAATTTTATTACTGATAAATAAATTACTTTTTGAAATAGGTATATAGGAACTCAAATATAATCTTTGACAGATGCTATTGGTGATAATTCCAGCTATTCCAGAACGATAAATAAAAGCTATACAAGAAACATTATATGTTTTCATTTTCCAGAAGCTATAAAAGATGTTTCCAAATGCGATGATGAATTCTAATTTCAGGTGAATAGAGTAGTATGCAAAATAACCTTCTTTGTGATGTATAGTACATCAGTTTATATTTGTATCAATAAACAATTTAATTTAATGTTTATTTTGTTATATTTACTAACCTCCTTTTGCTACTTGATTTGCTACAAGTTGATGAATAGAATATTTTGACAGTTGTGATTCCCTGGATATAATTCAAGTTATAAAATAATCAACCTTGCATTTCATCCTGATTACTGCAATAATTTGACAGCTGTTGACAATTAAAAATATTCTACAGCTGCATACGCAGTCGATATTAATTATGGTTATGTACTGTAAAAATGACATGAAGACATATGTTCCATTTTTAAGTATTTATGAAGGATCTTGCACAACACAGAAACACAATTTCTATGCATAACTTATTGAAATAGTTTACAAACACTCAAAAAGCCAACAAATTATAAAAACATTATTAAAAACACTGCCATTTTGAGTGAAATGTCAGATGATTACTACTTTGTGGACATTAGTTAACTGACATAAACGATAGATGACGCCAGGATATTTGATATGGCACATAATTTAAATTTTCAAGACAAACATGACAAAATATTATTCGAAATCTTACCGTGCTTTACTTCTTAACTGTTTTTACTTCAACGAGAGGTCACGAAATATACTTACACAGCATCTTTAAAGATCTGCATTGTGTTTGCTTGCAAAGATCATTGTTTTTTAATAAAAAGCATCATTAAAGGGATCATTAAATCTTACTTTTAAATAATAAATCTGTTATTTTATTACTTATGTATTTATTTATAATGTTGAATATTGAAAGGTAGAAAGTAACAACTAATAATTAATTAATTTTCTTACAATTGCGAGCATTAACACTATTGGTGCAGCTGTAGTCATCCGGATGCACCAGGTGAAGATGTTAACTCTGATGAAGGTATCTGGTGATGATAACATAAATACATTGTTATCTAATAAAATTACGATAAACATTCATATATTTGAATGAGTTTGTTTCCATGAACCGTCTGCTTGAATCTAATGCTGTGGGCCACATTAATTCAGATCTGCAGATTCCGAAATTGACGTCCAAAAATTTCTACAACCCCTTTCTTTGGGTTTTAAATATAATTATATGTAATTAGCAGCAGTCGGTGTTTGTATGTTCCCTGGAGATTGTAGCAAGGGGCTCCTGAATTTCATTTGAAATGCGTTCAATCCAAAACTGAACTGGATAATCTGTGATGCTTGTTGGACCATCTGTTGCTGTTTTAATAGCTAAAATACAAAATATCTCACTATATACACTCAATTTAACAATAAAACTTGATAAAGTTTTGAATTTGTTTTGAAAATTATTTGTAAGCTGCCTTTCCTTGTGGGTATTCTCCTTTTTTCAAAATTTTTCTCGTGTAAAATGTGACAGTAACAAATTTTGTAATTCTATATTTATTGAATTTAACTAAAAATGTAAAGAATAGAAAAGAAATAAATTGTTAATAAATAATATTCATATTTAAATTAAATTGCATATAAGTGTAGTAAATTAATTTTTTAACGACATGCCAGGAAACCCCACCGTTCTTCTCCCGAAATAGTGAGGAAAATGTGTTGTTCCTCTCTAGCGAGGAAAATATAGAAGTGTTACCAATACAAAAAATATATTACAAAAATTATAAATAAATTCCTAATTTGATTGAAAATCCTTATTTTAGTGATATACATAATTTAAAGTATCTTACAATTATGTCTTATATTTTTCTTTTTCGTATTAAAACACAATTTGACAACTTATTAAAGATATTTAAGATTGGTTCATTGGTAACACTGCTACACCGCCTTGTGTCTGATAACCTAACTTTTAATATGTAAGTCTGTCAGTTGTGTTCTCAAAGTGTATTTTAGGTCCGAGCAAATCGTTTTTAGAAACATGTCGTGGAAAAATGTTGTGTCTAACACGAGAAGAAAGCTCTTCTTCCACTCTCGTTCGAAATGCCTCACTCACTGCGCTCATGAGGCAAACTTCGAACTCGAGGGGGAAAAAGAAGCGTTTTCCTCTCTAGTTTGACAAATAACTATTCTCATCAAGTTTGTATCTAAAGATTTTTTTTTTTAATAATGAAGAACAATAGTATATTGTGTCATTAGGAGTAAATGTGATACTTTGGGTGCTGAGGATGTAAGTTTGAACGACGAGCGAAGCGAGTCGAACAATTACATGCGAAGCACCCAAAGACACATTTACTCCGAATAACACATGCTATTTTTTTCTTCAAACATAGAAAATAAAATTATAAATATTATAAAATGCTCAAAACTTCAAAAACTATTCTGTCTTATCTAGCATTTCAAGTTGCCGTAGAATATGCTGTATTGTTATTTTTGTTTATTTGTTTCATTTTTAACTGTCAAATTATTGAATTACAACCTAACTATTTTTCATAATATTTTACTTTGTCCGCCGCCGGCGTAAATGTGTTGCCAAGGATACAATTTTACGCCGGCGGCGGACAATATTGAACTTCTGCTTGTTGAATACAAATACATAACAACGTACTTTTATGACGTTTGAAGAAAAAATTCATTTCAAATTATATGGATGTTTAATTCATAAAATAATAACAAATGAAATATATTTACATACTAAATAAATTGTAAGTAAACAGTTTTAATCAGTGATGCTATTAAAATTTATATAAATAAATAATTATGGTTTTCAATTTATCTATTGGAGCGATTAACTTATTTTTCTAGTAGCACAGAAAAACTTCAATGTTGCAAATTTATATATTTAAATATTTAAACTTAATTTTAGATACATTGTGTTATACAAAACTTTTTGACAACGGTTTCTTCTATCACTTGTGTTGTTCACATCGTGTATGTCGTTTTGCTGGGCTGCTCGTCTTCTTGCGCGCCGGACGCCTTCTTCACGTACTGCGGATTCACCTGGATCTCCTCGTCCATGGCGGACACCTGCTTGTCGAGCTCCACGCAAGCGCCCAGCTGGGCTTCCAGCCCGCGGAGCACTTCGGGACCGCTGAATTTGTCCGGCTCGTCTTTGAAGACAACCATTCCGTCTTTTTGGTTAATTGTAGCGTAGATCTGCCCGTCTTCAATCTGAAAAAAATGATTGCACAGTATATTAAAAGGCGTAATTCATTCTGTATGTTAGTTTTAGACACGTTAACAACCAATTTTTGCATACGGTTTGATTGTATATGAATGAATATGTAGCGTTTAAATGTTTTGAGATTTTTTTATTCTACATTCTTTGAGAGAATAAGTAAAAGCTATAATAAATTTTGTAGGATCAGGGATTGAATGCACTGTTGAACTTGTTGATTTTAAGTTCAATAACGGTGCAATAGCTATTATTTTTTTGTTGAAATTTTAAATGAAACGTTAAATTGAAAGATTTGATGGCATAGTAATCAAGCAAACATATCTCTAAAAACTATAATAGACTGCAGAAAAGTTAAGTCAAATACATTACACTTGTAATAGAAATTTCAGAACAATTGAGTTTCATTTTTGCAGTTACAAACCGTATTAACTGAATTTTGTTTTACTGATTCACATAAAGAATTTTTTATTATACCTGCATCATAATCCGTGTTTAAAACACGCTACAGCATTCATAAACGCAAGATTAAAACACGCCGTGTTTTAAAGGTTGCTAAGCAACAATAAAAATAATTACTATTAATATCTGTCAAAACTGTAAACGTAAACAACAAATGCTGACCAGTCTCCATGTAAACGATAAACGCCAAACGTCACCCGCGCAAAATTATGAAATGAATCAAAATCAAAATGTTGCTTTCCAGTTTTTTCCAGAGTATGATGCAGGTATAATAAAAAATAGCGTATGACACACGTGTATAAGTGCTTTCAAAGCACTAGCGACGTTAAAAGAACTCCGCTTCGCGTCGTGCTCTTAAACTCGTCGTACGTGCTTTAAAAGCTTACTTATACACTTGTATCATAATATACTATTAAACTCCGCAACAATTATTTAAAACATTTTTATTTCAAATCGGCACTAAAGTACTCAGAAATCATCATTAAAAGCTCAGAAATCAGTATTGAAGGCGAATGTCTGACTGATATGATATTACAAGCACAGTATAACAATTAGTACAATAATGACTCTTCAAATATTTCATGATCTCAATATTTCAGTGGGCGCTAAAGAGAAGAAAGCCGCTCAGCATCTGCTGATATTTTAGTAACCATAGAAAAGAGTCTAGTTTATTTTTATTGGATTAATGCCCGGTTGCACCAACGTTAGTTAAATTTTAAACTTGGTTTAAATAAATAAAAGCAAATCGAAGTTATATATCATAAGAAGTAATTGATATTGATGTCAAAAATTAATTATGCTTTAATAAACTATAATTTACTGAGATACTTTAAAATAACTTGAGAGGGCTTCAAGTAAACTACCACTTCCGGTTATTGGATTATCACCAAAAACTAATCAGCTCTTCCAAAGGGTAAACAGTTGATATATACAAAATATCAAAATTTTCAGTTTAGTAGTTTTTGAGAAACCGTTAACACAGACTGACAGACAGACACACGCACAAAAATCATTGCGAAACTATTAAAAACGTATTCTGAAAACTCACTACACAATTTTTAGCATGATTCTTATACCTCCCTTACAGGATGTGGCGGGAGGTAAAAAAGATTTTTGAGAAAGTATGCAAATTATAACAAATGAGAGTCTTTCGTCATTATTCATCTCATCTCGTGAAAAATTTGAAACAGCACTATTTTGCTATATAATATATAACCAATTAGCATGTTTTATTTTTAATTTTGCGCGAAAAACGATGTGGAAATACGAACCAGTTATTTCAGAAAATATGAGTTACAGTTTGAATAGTTGAAAACAGCGCTTTCTGTGATTTTGCAAGCTTAAAAACATCAATTTTTCGCGCCGCCGTCCGACATTGACAAAATTATATATCTCTAAAGCGGTCGGAAATCATGTTTTTGTCGAACTAGTTCGACAAAAATTGCTAACTTTTTATGGTTATATGTTGGCATCACTTCACTAATTTTAGCTAACTTCTGACGCTAGAAATGTCAAAGTATTACATTGACTTAAAAATATTCGGGCAATAATCTACAATTGAGTATTTGCAATACAAGAAAAAAGAATATTTATGGATTTTAAACATATTTGTAAGTAATTATAATTGAATTTGCAGTGAAAAATCCAAATAAAAATAAGTAGATATTTTTGGTTTTGATATTGGAAAATAAACATAATTGACATTCAAATATTGTGAAGTTAGCAATATAAAAAAATTCCCTGTCACTAAGAAAATTAGTAATAAATTAAATTTACATAAATGTTGGCGCGAAAAATCTTGTGTATCCCTCGGTTGGAAACTATTTTGCGAGTGCTCGTATTTGTAGGACTCGCCTACGGCTCGTCCTATCAAAATAAACTCGCACTCTGAAAATAGTAGTTTCCAACCTTGTGATACAAATAACTATTATCTTGATTGCACAAAGGACGATAAAATAAAAATAAAATAGGTAATTACCATGTGTAAAATATATCTTTCGGCATCAGCAGGTCCAGGCAACTGTACCCTACTTGCAACATCAGACAAACTCAGTGTTAAAAACGTCTTTGTAAGGCGTTGAATATTCTTCTTATGTAACATAGAAACCACTTGCTTCACTAATCCCAAGTTGTGATCTCTCGTGAAGGTTTCCTGGTGTTTAGCAACAATGGTACACAACTCTGTACTGCTGTTGGAACTAAACGCGTTCGCGAGTTCATGATAGGGTTGAGATAAGGGTTTAATGAATCGAGTGACGACTTGTGAAGCGTATTTAGGGATGTTTTGGACTTTTCCGTTAAGTAATAATGAAACGAGGATGTATTTCTTGTAAGCTTCAAGCATGATGTGAGATACTGCTAAAGCTGGTGTTGTAACAGCGACTTCGAAACAGTATAGAGCTCGTTCTAGGTTTCGTACAGCTAAGTAAATCATTCCTCCGTAGTAGTAGTACAATAAGAAATATTTTGCATCCATTTGTCCACCCTAAAAACATAAAACTTCACGTCACAAACTTGTGGGTTCATTGTAGTGATGGCACTATCGAATAAATTTGACTATCGAATAATTAATAACAGAATGGTTCAGACTATCGAAAGCTTTATTCGAATAAATTCATTCATTCAAATAATTTATTTTTAAAAGCTAGGATCCTGGATGTTGTATTACAGATAGGATCTGCTCACTTAGTTTGTCGAATTTTTAAAAAAGTTATATAGTACATGGCAAAATCTTTACTCCACAGCTCAAATTCCTTCATTATATTCGCTTACGCTAATGAGTCAGTAGCTCAAATTCGCTGGTACATGTGCAAACAGCCTTTATTTATGCAAAAAAATCCTTGAATCAAGGCAATGAAATTGTAGAAAAATGTATATAATAATAAAGCCGAATTCATGCAGCCATTTTCATTTAATTTAAAATATAAATACGTATTATCAAATATAAGCATTCATGCAATCATTTAATTTATGTTCTCTTTTTCATTTTCATTTAATTTAATTTATAAGATAACCAAATTTTATCTTTTAAATGAAAAAGATAAATTTTGACGTTTGTGATTGAAAAGGTTATATTTTAAATCGTTGAGAATTGAAATTCTTTGCTAAAATATGAATGATTTTGATGTTTTGACTTTAGTAGAACTGATTAAAAATGATAAAATATACTTTTCTGTATGATAAAAATGAAATTTTATTCTAACATAAAGATCTTTTGGTCAGGATGTAGTAACATAGATTTCAATTTCAAAAGGTTATTGAAGAAATCTTTTTCCCTATAATATGTTTGTTGAACAAACGACTTAACTGGGTCTTCGTTTCTTCATTTTTAAATGATATGACATAGCACATAATCACTTGTATATGATCATGATCATTATTTTAAAAAACTTCTTGCTTGCAAAACACAAATCGCGTAACTATTTATGTATTTGTTATTCTAATATTTAATATTAACAGACATAAATGTGACATATGACATTTTCATTTAATTTAATATTGTAGTGTTCCATGAATGATACATTTAAAAAAGATAAATTAGAATTAAATTAAATGAAAATGGTTGCATGAATTCGGCATTAGTTTGACAATATTATAAAATTGTAAATATCTGTTGACTGATCGAGTTATGTAAAACAGACTGACTTGTTTACTATTTTCATTTACTATGTCAACTAAAACAACTTAATAAGAATTGGGTAAAAAATAAATATGGAAGTGGTTTACTTGATATATTTAACATAAAATTTAATAAATAAGTAGCTAATAACTGCTACAAATATATTATTTATTCGTTTGCATGTAACTTAGTTTTTTTGAAAATCTGTAAATATTTATTTGAAAATTTGATTAAAAAAATCAGTCGAAAAAAATATTTGTTCATAATTCGATATCTACGAAATTATTAGAATAGTTGTCAACTATCGAATAATTCGATGGTTTTTATTAGATAGTGCCCATCACTAGTTCATTGAGATACTTTTCTATTTAATATTTGTATCACTAACCTCTTGACTGATGGCTGTAATATCTATGTCTAAAATTTCTAAAGCTGGTTTAAAACATTTTGCTAACAAACACAGTTGACACAAATCTGCATGCACAGACGTAAGTTGAGAATCGAATAATTGAATTTTACGAATTGCTTTATGAAGTAACGTAATCCCACGCATAGCTTGCTTTTGTTCAACTAGTAATGCAGTCACCATATGACAAAGTTCTGCAACTAAAATCAACGGAAAATGTATCTTGTTTATTACATAAAACAAATGTAATTACATGTGTCAGGTGCAAGTCGCACTTGTTCGCCATTGCATCCATTTATAAAATCTTGAGCTTGAGCCAATCTGTTGTCTTGCGCCGGTGAAGCAGGCGCTGGCAAAGAAAATTTTGCGCATAAAACTGCCAAAACTCCAAGTGAATGTTGTTGTAGATCTAATGTTTCTAATACGGTATCTAAATGTGGACCACCTTTTACTAAAGTATCACTGGATTTATTTAAATATTCACATAATTCCCGAAAGTTTCCTGTGAAAATAACATAACCAAAAATTTTAAATATTTCTTTTTTATACACAATATTTACCTTGAGATGAATAAGTTCTAACATTATTTACAAACTGTTCTAATGCCGAAGCCATATTTATTTAATATGGCAATAATTTTGCAGTTGTAAAATATTTTTAACTATGGATGACAAATGTATCTTTCAAATGCCAAATTACTGGTTAATGTTGGTATTCCTGGAAATTTGAATACATTTTTGATTATTTCTATTTATTATGTTGGTATAGTTAAGTACAAAAAATTTAAATGTCAACTGACAGTTAGCATTTCCGTTAATAAAATATACAGAATGGAAGACGAATCTTTACATAGTGCTTTTATAGAAATAATTAACATTAAAAAAAAACTTAAACTTATTGAAGATCAAAATTCAATCCTGAAAAAGAAACAGTTTGTTTCCAAAATAGAGGACAAATTAGGCAAGTAAACAAATACCATGTTTATTTAACGATGTTTTTTTATTCTGAGATAAATTAAAGAATCAATTATACTCTTCTGGCCTGTTGCACCAATCACACTAAATTTAAAAAGACAAAAGCATATCGAATGTTTTACAGCAATGTTAATTATTCCACATAACATTTAATTTCGATTTGCTTTTATTTATTTAAACCAAATTTCAAATTTAAGTTTCCTTAGTGCGCCTGGCCATTAATGTAATGTATGAGAAATTACTTGATAATTACAAGATTGTCTGAGGCTGTTTTGTTCTAAAAACAGCGTATGCTAGCTGTATATTTTGAAACGATTTATGCTGTGGATGATGAAAGTAGTTCAAATGGTTGGTTGTATATTAAGATAATAATATATTAGTTTGACTGGTATATTGGATGTTACCAATCACATGTCTGTCTGAGGAGTGAATGAATAAAATAGGTTGATAATTTACGTAAAAAATGAATTAATTTAATTGTAGCTTGAATGAGTTCTTGCTATATTTCTAGTTACTTATGGCATGATGTGAATACCTCTGTTCCAAAAAAACATAAACAATACCATTACTATTGATTATTTAAAAATAAAGTGCAAGTTTATGAACATAATTAATAATAAAATAAGTAACACATAATCATACACATTCATGGATGTATTTAATTTTTTTTTTGTAACTAAAACATGATTCAACATTTTAATTAAATAAAATGAAATACGTTCATTTGTTTAGATGAAGAATTTAATTCTCTAGAGCTTATACTATAATTTTTTCTCTGTAAAAGACAGGAAAACAATGATGTTGAAATAGTATATTCTACAAGTAATGGAATGGCACATATTCCACACGAGCAAAAAGTTTGTAGTCCGAGCCGAAGGCGAGAGCTACGGTTTGCGAGTGTGGGATATGTCATTCCGTTACATGTTGTAGACTATACTAGATTTTGGAAATTATACAAAAAAAAACAAATATAAAACTGTTGAAAACGTCAAACTCAAAAAATGAAATTAAAACAAACAGACGTAACCATAGTAACTGAATCAAGATACTTCTAATACCGCGTTAATATGTGGCTCTGAAACGTTGAAATTATTCCATACGCGGCTTATGGAATGATAGTTGTTCCAATACAGTTATTAGTTGTAGAATGAGTAGTTTGCAAAACAGTGTTATAGAAAGTATTTTTTCTATATTAATCACCTTTATTGCTACTTTTTTGACGTCCGTTAGATTACTAATTGTATTATTTCCTTTTTGTAGAACGTTTCGCGCATTTAGTTAAGACTATAAATGAGCACCAAGAAAGAATAAACAACAAAAAAACAACAATAGTTTTTAAAATGCCAGAAAAGTCAATATGTACAAATAATAATTCTCTTCAACTAGCGCATACTCACCACGATGATTTTATTAATATTACACGAAGTAAACCTAAAATTGAAAAACTTATCTATGGTAGTGAAACAACTGAAGATACAGATTTGAAACATATTGTAAACGAACTTGTAAGTTAAGTATTTTTGAACGTTGGTATTGTTTTTCATACGTTACATTACAGAGAAGTATAAACTCTTCGTGGCGGACCAAGTTTTATGAACAGTTATGTGAATACAGATCAGCTAAAGGACTTTTGGAAAATATTGAGCAATTAAAAGTAATTGATAAAACTAATAAAGGTAAGACATCACATTTTATTATTATGGTAATTATTTCAAACGTATATAGACACATTTTATACATTGGATCAGTAATGAGTAATATATTTTTCAGAGGACAGTAGTATATTTGAAAAAAGTGATAGTGATTTAGGCTGTTATCCAAATGACAGTTGCGATAGTGTTGTAGAAGAAAATGCAACAGCATTAACTCAATTTGCGACTTCATCTCCTATTTCTACAAATAAATCAGAATTTTAAGGTATTTTGTAAATTTTACTAAGACGTATTTATTTATTAGTTAAATTGATAACTTTTCCTAATAAATCTTCTACTTCCTTTAGAATTTCTTCATGTTGCTCCCAGGAATGTTTCTTTGCTGCAGCTATTGCTGATCTTAAAGTTAATCTAGTTGAAGACGTAGTGCTTGCATTTCCAGTCTCAATTGTTGCTTCTCCAAGTCGTTGACAAATCTTCAATACTTTGCCACATTTTTCAGGATTTTTAGACCAATCATCTTGAACTAATCCTCTGTACGCACGGTATAATCTTTGCGCTTTGAGTTCTGATGTTGGTGATAAATCTGCATACATCTCCCACAACTGGGATTCGTGCGGGTAAAGTGAAGTCAATCGACCAAAAAGCTCTCGAGCTTTGGATAATAATCTAGTATTTTGAGTTGCAGACTCGCTAGTGTCTTTTCTGTTCGTTATTAATTCTTTTGTCATTAAAGCTAAAACTTCGATATCTAAATGTTTCTCTTTCAAATCTAAAATCTGGTGGTATGATCGGATGACATCAGAGATTTGAGCAGTGGCTGCACTGACTACCATAAAGTTATCCCAAATCTTCCAGTTGTCAAAACTAAATTTTAGTGCTTCTTGTAGTGCGTAGTGGGCTCTGGTTTTTTCGCCAAGTTTAATGTAAGCTTTAGCTAAGTTGTTCCATGCTTCGAAACCGCCAGGCTCCAAATAGGTATATCTGAAATAATTATATGTATAATGCCCGATTTATCAATCGACTGTTAATCAAATGTTAACTAACAGCAACATAAATAATACATGGTAAATCAAAAACGGACTAGCAGTCAAATAATTTATTAAAAACTATGCCGACGTTTCGACAGCAATGGATGTCTTCTTCAGGGCTAAGTTGAAGTTAAAAAACAATTATATAACATGGACACATACAAACATATTAAAAACACGTAGAAAAAATGTGTTTTTAATATGTTTGTATGTGTCCATGTTATTTAATTGTTTTTTAACTTCAACTTAGCCCTGAAGATGACAGCCGTTGCTGTCGAAACGTCGGCATAGTTTTTAAATAAATTATTTGACTGCTAGTCCGTTTTTGATTTACCATTTCCTACATCAGTCGATCATCGCATCCTTTCATAAATAATACATATTTCTCTATATTTAACAAGAGGATTACCATAACAGTAAGATAACAGTCGATTGATAAACCGGCCGTAATTAATACAGATTGACAAAACGATATCCAGCTTTGGAAGGTGTGGCTCTGAGATCGCTGATATGCTTTTTGTACTAACAATCTTGGAAACTACATTTAATGCATGCTATTGACAACTGGGAACTTTCAATTCGCGCACTCGTGCGGTAAATATACAAAAACACTGACTTTCGCTGAACATTCTATAGCAAATTCATCTTAAAATTAATAAAATTTAAGGCTAAACCGTAGTTTACGGCCAATTGTGAAGTTAGCTGCAAGTCCTAGTATCTTTAGATGGTCATTGTTACAGAAAAACAATTTTAAAAAGCAAGAAACTAAGATTTATTTTAGTTTTCAGGTTGAATAAACACGAGTTTGTTCAACGACATTTTCAGAATGCAAACTTACTAGGTTTTTGTTGTTTGAGTTGCACCACCACAAACTGTCATATCTACCAAACATCATTGGCGATCCGTAGCTAACTTCACAATTGGCCGTAACTACGGTTTTACCAAATTAAGTTCATAAAATGTTACACCGATTTTCGAGAATCAAAACCAAAACCTTTGATAATTCCCAATAATTTAAAAAAGTGTAGAACATGTCATATCACATTCCTTAGCAACCGGTGATTGTTATAGCGTTGCTGCTGTGAATTTGTAACTTTACGAGAAATTTGATTAAATTTAAATTTTGTTAGAAAAAATTTGGTTTGACTGACTGTGATTGCGTTATTCTATATACTTTTTCGTTAATTGTTAAATTTAATTTGAAAGTTTTATTTATAGAAATATAATAATGATTTAGTTAGTCAAAATACTGGGAATTCCATATTAGTGATGATTTTTCTGTTTTGTAAGCAAATTAGCTCAGAATTCCACCACAATGCCTGGTACCACGAGCTCTGTTTTTGGGTGTTTTAAGATCAGTGTTTTAAGCTCTGTTTTAGCGCTGTACAATGTTCTAAAATTATTTTATAAAAAAATACTTCAAATAAAAGTGGTAGACAATACATTTCTCTGTAACTTCTATTTAAAGCATTTTTTTATAAAACAATTTTAGAACATTGTACAGAGCTAAAACCGAGCTTAAAACACTGCTC
The DNA here is from genome assembly GCA_963942605.1 of Poecilus cupreus. Lineage (NCBI taxonomy): Eukaryota > Metazoa > Arthropoda > Insecta > Coleoptera > Carabidae > Poecilus > Poecilus cupreus. The sequence goes on from OZ012732.1 coordinate 3,248,758, forward strand.
TTCAAACACCCAAAAACAGAGCTCGTGGTACCAGCCAATGTGTTTGTTGTATTTTTGTAAATCTGGAGTAAGTGTTTTGTATAATTCGCAGGCGGGAATAGCAGCAGCACCAGCCCGTCTCAGCCTTTAAAAACATGAACATTCCACAACAGATAAAGAATATTAAGTTACCAGATCTGCCTCAGGCGATAAAAGATCTTAAATTCTGTCAAAAGACCAACAGGGACTTCGAGAATATCGACACCAGTCTGAACAACGCGAGGGTGGAGTCCTACGTGTCGTTGTTGCGCGTCCCCATAAACATAATACATGCAGTACACATTATTTTTTCCCTCAAATATTCTTAAATCAATCTGAAATCTTTCACTACTTTCCTCTGCGAATGCAAGTAGTAGAATTGTTATTTTCAAAAATTGATAACATTTTGGTCAATTATATGCCAACTTATGATTTATTTTGTCAGAATTGTAAATTTACCTGAACATATTACCGCTATTCTATTGATTAGTTTCTATTTTATTTAAAATGATCTTTAGTTTGGAGCATTGCAATATCTTTATCACATTAAAATGATTTATTATTTTCTTTGTATTGTTTTTGTATAATAAAGTTATTATCAGATATTTACCTCTTGTATTATTTTATTGCATCATAACATATAATTAAATTTGTCGATTATTTCTTGAACCCTATTCAACTACTTAATGCGGTTCTAATTTTTCTTATAATATTTCATTTCGCATTTGATTTCATTCCGCTTCACATTCAGGGAATTTTGATGAGCGATGCTACTTTTACTGGGTCCTTATTGTGAAACGAAGAAGTTTTACTCATTTTTCTCAAATTGAATTTCTCGAAGCTTAACATTACATTTATTATTGATTGATTTTCAACTGTCAACTAGCAAATTTAGTTAAATAGGTACAATCAAATGTTTTTCATTTTTTGTCAATATTAAACTTATTAACAAATAAAAGAAATAATAGTTATTTACTTTACAAGTGGGCAAAGTAAAGAATTATCTACGAGAGAAATTTTAGCACACGAAGCCGAAGGCTGACTGAGATAATTTTATCGAGTGGGTAATTCCACTTGGCCCACGTGTGAAGAAGTTTAACGTTTTATCCAACATCTCTTAATAAATGCAAAATTTATTAAAGAAATATTATTTGACAGTGACATATGCTTTAAATTTTTAAATTAAAATGTCAATCGAAGTTGTTACCAAGGTGTTGTATGTTATTATTATTGTTATAAATAAAAATATTTTCACTAGTGGCTTTTCTCAAAATTATACCCACTAGTGGGTAATCTGTTACTTTCCTTGTTTAAAATCGCCATTTAAATTGATTATGTGGAAAAATATTTAGATTAATTCTTATTTTCTTTGCTCAAAATTTGAAATATTAAACACTCACCTTCTATAAGCTGTAGCAGCAAGTTTCCAGTCTTGAACTTCTAAAGCCGCATAGCCCAACCTCAACCAAACCATATTTTGTAAAGAATTAATTTCTAACGACTTCTGTAAATGGGGAATGCATTCAGCATAATTTTTATGAGCAAACAAATATTGCCCCCAATGTCTTTGTGCTCGGCTACTCTTCTGCTGCGATAACTCCCACGCTTTCTCAAAGCAGGTTATGTCATCGGTAGCATCTCCAAGAAGACACCAAAGTTTTACAGTCGGATTGGTTTGAAGTTGTGCTTCGATGATCTCTGCTGCCTTGTGTCTCAATTGCATGATAGTGTAACATATTATTACCTGGAAAAGATCAAAATGTCTCATTTTTCATTTGTATTTTTAGGAACAATATTTCCATTTACGAATAAAGTACCGAATAAATTATTAGCTGAATAAATGAAAAATGTCGCATCGAAATTATAGCTCAAATGATACTTATTGTTCTAGCTGTCATTTTTTGATGCGTATTTTCTTATCTATTCTACGAATAACTTATTCGAAAGTTTATTCGTAGATGGAAAGACCGGCCCTTAGTAAATATTTAAATAGTTGAACAATGTTGGGAATGAATTCGGGATGTTTTGATATCAGTGAAATTGAAATACAAAAGTAGAAAATATTGAATTGAAACTCGATGGTGTTCTTTGGTATAGGGATCAAAAAGTCTCGGAAACTATGATTTTTGATGTATACAAGTTCATCTAGTGTTTAATAAATGATTGACTGCAAATAAGTTTTTCCACTATCATTGCTCTTCTGCTTACTTTTTGAGAAAAAAGTATAAGAAATTATTTGTGGTAAATTAAATTTCGTTATTACGTCAAATACATATTACTTATTTAATAAGGATAAAATTTAATTTCAAAAGCTAAAATAATCTGATGTGAACTCGGATGTGATCAACAAATAACGACAAACGGAACAAAATAGAAAAAAAAGTTTAAAATAAATGTAGTCAATACTATTCTACGAGTCATATTATTTGGCACAATTAAAACTTTTAGAATAGCTTTTAAAAAATAGTTTTGATCTAACAAAGGGAAAATTTATTGAATTAAATTTATTTGTATCATAAATTCTGTTATTTTAAAGCATATTTGAAGGAAAAATAACAACTGAAATAATATCAAATTTACAATTTGACCCAAAGGTATTGACTGATACAACAAACACTTTTTAAATCTGATGACAACAAAATACAGAAAATTGTTTCAAATAAAAATTGTAAGTAATATTATTCTACATCTTTTTGATTCCATTGAAATTTCCTCTATCTCATTTATTTATTAAGATAAGCGCAAAAACCCCGATAGGCCTTGAAATAATCAACCACTAATTGTTGATGAATTGTTCCCAAAATCTAATTCATTCGTAACATAAACAAATACCTCCATTACATATATGTATGTGTTGAATGTAAAAATGATAGAATTTAAGATATAAATATGGTGAATTAAATAAATTTCCTTTTTATGACTTTAACTAGGCCAAATAATAATAATATAATTTATTGTCCAACAGACGAACCAATTACAGGACAATATACATGAATACAAAAATGATTCTGGGCTCGTATATCTTTCTGAATATGCCAATCTACATTATTTACTGAGATGTACCCAAAAAAACTTCCAATTTATAGATTGCTACCAAAATCTAATCAAAATGTAACTTAGCATTCAAACTCAAAATATGAAATTTGAAGACGATATCTCCATTATAATGAGTTGACGCACACCTCAAAACAGATTTATATTTTGAAAATCACTACCAAAAATTTTGACTCGTCACAATACCTTTCTTAAATATGTGTGGAAAGTAAAAAATGTTTTGTACTAAATATAGATTTTGAGTTCCATAGTAGACAAATTCTGGGGAAAATTATTACTACCATAAAAATTACCTCCCTGCGGGACCTATTCTGTAACTTATCTGTTAATTTTTAACGAGCTGTTAAAAATTTTAACCCATAAAAATATATGTGTCAAATGAAATTTTCTGTTTTTATTCAGTGACGTCTGTTATCATTGGTTTAAATTTTTAACAGGTTGTTAAAAATTAACAGGTAAGTTACAGAATGGGCACCTGCTTCCACTAACATTTTTGGAGGCCTTGTTTGACGGCTGGTGCTCACTCCTCACACGCAAAAATATATCTTATACCGAGAAATGCTCTAAGCAGAGCGCCGCATCCAGAAATGAGTAAGGATGTGAGTATTAAAAAAAAGTTAAATCATCGAAAAAAGCAACAAAAAAAATAATAATTAATATTTTTATGTCTACAAATATATATTTAAAAAAAAAAAATAATAGCATACCTCTTCCCACATTTGTAGTTTTAAATACAAATCCAACGAAGCCTTAACCAAACCCAGATTTAGGGTCAAGTTGGCCATATGAGCTTCAGCCTTCCATCTAGGTTGCATCCCTGCACTCCACAAAGTACTTAATCTGTCAACAACACATGGCAGTTCCTGATACAAATGAGATACTAAAGATTCGCATTGCGATAAAGATCTTTCAATAGTTCTTTTGTGTCTACTTTCCAATAAACATCTCAGAAGTAATGAATTGTAACGAATAGTCCAATTATTGTTTTGAAATAATAAATTAGATAAGAAAGCTTCACTTTCTTCTATAAGTAACTCATCTCGTGGCCGTGCTCGCTGCATATACTGAACTGTAGCCAAAAGAGCAGTTTGTTCGGTTGTTGGTAGAACTGGCGGTTCATAACCGTTGCAGTATTGTATTTTATCTAATCGGACATCATCGTCTAGTTTGATAACTTCCGGTATATCTGATGGCTTAAATGCAGGTCTATCGACACCTTCTAATAAAGAAATGCGTAGTACAATTTGTGCTATGTCAGATTGTTGGAATTTAGTTCGTCTGCCAAGTTCACCAGATAATTCAAAATTTATACAAAGTAATTCTTTGGCACGATTTAAATTCTTCTCAGATTCATTTACTTGCCCATATAATAAATGTAACTGGGATATTTCTAGATGTAATTTGGCCTTTAAACGAGCATTGATATTCCAATTATTGAGATGTATAATTTTATCTTTCACTTTCGAATATAATGTTTCGGAACATTCATCTATTAACTGCTGATGTATAATTACATACCTCATATACCACCAAGCAGAAACATTTGAATTGCTCAAAGTGCAGTTCTCGAATATACATTTAGCGATTATTAATAACTCAGGGAATTTTACATTGACATCAATTTCTTCACTGTCAACGTTCAGATACAGTTTAATATTTTTTAAGTCTTCTTTTGAAACAATATCGGTTACAGTTTTAGGTAACTCTGGTCCAGTGAAATTACTTTGAATAAATGAAAATAAACTTGCAATTCCAATGCAAAACGTCTCTTCGCGCTTCTCTAATTGTAAATTATCAAAAGTATACTTAATACCCTCTTCATTGTTGTAGTTTGTTAAAATATTTTTTACAAAATCATTTTTAACTAAAGACTCCCAATTTCCTTTCCACAAATGTTTCACATGATCTGGTTCTTCTAATATATCTAAATTATCTTCAAAATTACACAAAAGTAATTCTTCTGTAGATGTTATTTCATTAGCTGTCATTTTATTTGTCAAAAAACTCAACCACTATGACACAATGCACGTGTTTAAAAAGTAAGGTTAGCAAAATGACAGTTCAAACGTCAATTACTTCCATAGATAATCAAACTCATGCTATGCGCACTCTTTTCCGCGGACCAGCTAACGTACTTAGTTTCCTCCGCATCCACATTGTCGCTACCATAGCATGAAATTTTCAAAAGTTGCGAATGTCACTTTGATATTTGATACGACGTAACTTTTATTATAGCGTTCACCAGGGACAGGTAACCATTTCAGGTAAATTATCCATGTCACATCAACACGATTCTGTTCGATGTACGATTAAATGTGTTTTATGCGATGAAAAATGTATGACAGGGTGTCACACTGGTACAGCAAAAATCATATGAAAAATCTGTATTTTAGAAACAGTTTTTAAATTCATAATAGTATATTATGAAACAAGTATATGAGTAAGCTTTTAAAGCGTGTACGAAGCGGAGTGTTTTTAACGTCGCTAGTGCATTAATAGTATATTATGATACAAGTGTATAAGTAAGCTTTTAAAGCACGTACGACGAGTTTAAGAGCACGACGCGAAGCGGAGTGCTTTTAACGTCGTTAGTGCTTTAAAAGCACTTATACACGTGTGTCATACGCTATTTTTTATTATAATTGCATCATACTCTAGAAAAAACTGAAAAGCAACATTTTGATTTTGACAATTTTACGCGTGTGACATTTGACGTATATCGTTTACATGGAGACTGGTTAGTATTTATTGTTTACGTTTACAGTTTTGACAGATATTAACAGTAATTATTTGTGTTGTTGCTTAGCAACCTTTAAAGCACGGCGTGTTTCAAACTGACGTTTATGAACGCTGTAGCGTGTTTTAAACACGGTTTATAATGCAAGTATAATAAAAAAGCACTTATACACGTGTGTCATACATTATTTTTTTATTATACCTAGATCATATTCTGAAAAAAAAAACCAAAGCAACATTTTGATTAATTTCATAATTTTGCGCGTGTGAGTTTGGCGTTATTGTTTACGTGGAGAGATTGGTTAGCATTTATTGTTTACGTTACTATGTAGACAAAACAAGAAGGTATGTATGTAGATTTGTTTTTTTTTTTTTTACAATTTGTCATAATAGTTTTGACAGCTATTAACAGTAATTATTTTTGTTGTTGCTTGGCAACCTTTGAAGCACGGAACTGAAGTTCCTTTTTGTCACTCACTTGGCTAATTTTCCACGGCCCTCTATGGGCTTCGGCAAATAAATTCCATATTCGTGTTTAACTTCAGTGTCTTGGCACATAAATAACTATTTCGTTATTTCTGATTAATTCAAGTAAATATATTATCTACAGTTCTTATAAAATTTGACAAAGTCTTTGATCATTGAATCAATGATAGTGGCTGGTGTTGGTTGGCTCCGAATCGATGTTTGCTCGATTCTGGAGAGACCGGGTTGTTGACTTCTCCTGTTCTGGCACCCAGGAACGTATTTAATATTAATACAAACTTTTACGCATGAAAACTTGCGCATACAAAAATTTCATAAAATTCACCTTAATACATCCTACATGTAATATGAGGCCATGTTTAGGATAAGCAAATGACTCATGTGTCATGTGCACCGATAAAGAAACTTGCATAAAAATATAAACTATGATTAATTAATGAAATACTGCTTTCTACCTTCAGAACTTTAAAAAACTTTATTCTTTCGTAAATGACCAATAATTTAGAGATTTCTGCATGTCGCTTTTTGCAACCTCGATTTACAAAACTAACGAAGTATAAAGAAATAACAATAGATGTCAGACATAGCATTACCTGACTTTGGTATTTAAATTGCATATATTTAGGCGCTTGGTATGTAATTATTCGGTAATTATCTATATTTGAACTAGATACAAAAAACAAATCTCGTTGTTCTGGCAGTTACAAAGTAGTTTAGCACGTGCCATTATCGGACATAATTAATTCCATGCTTATTTCTCTGTCAAGTGAGTTTATTTCCTAAATATTTGAGTAAGTTCTATTAAAGGATGAATAATTTCTGTGTTGTATTTTAGGAGATGAAATAGTTAAATTAAATTTGGCGAAAAATGACATCACGATTGCGCAGTCGGCTCAATAATGGCGTCATGGAGATATGACGAAATTCGCCGACACCACAACTAGCATTCAAAAGTAAATAAAATCACCTTATATTCATTAAGGAAATTAGCTTCATTAGTTTAGCGTATTAGTAGTTAGTAGACGCATGTCGTATCTGTAGATTCATGTAGTAGTTGTTAGTCCACCACCACGTGTGTAGCTTCACAAGTCGAAGAATCAATAATTCCAAATAGACCTGTTTGAACGAAAATAATCATTCTATCATGGGCTGCAAAAGTATATTTCGCACGTTGTACATTTCACTAGAAATTTTCATGTAGTATATCATATTCTACGATCAAATTACTTGTAGTGAAATTGCGTGCATTTAAAATTAAACGAATTTCATAACATGGGTTCTAAATATATTTTAAGTAAGTTTTGCTATATAAAGTAGAATAATTACTGTAGAAATTTTATTTATAAATATGTTTTTTAGTTTGGCAAGTGTATTTGATTTATATTTCATATGGTTATAATTATATACATGTGTAATTTATAATTCGTCATTTCTAATATTTTTTTTGAACGTTTTCCAGTGCATACCTGACAGCATGGATTAACCTGTAACTCACCTTAAATTCTCTCATTTACTCAAAATGATCGAGGCTTATTCACCTGCATTAATATGGCTGATGGTCCTTGGATTTATAATAGCATTTATTTTGGCGTTCGGTATAGGTGCCAATGATGTAGCAAATTCATTTGGAACAAGCGTAGGATCAAAAGTTTTAACAGTTCATCAAGCATGTTTCCTCGCCACAGTTTTCGAAATTGCTGGCGCAATGCTCATAGGTAACAATTATCATTTTAATGCAATTTATGACTAATTAAATGTTTCGTTTTTTAGGATACAAGGTTTCAGATACAATGAGGAAAGGAATACTGGAAGTGACGCTGTACGAAGATGATGAACTGGAATTAATGTTGGGGTGTTTGAGTGCGCTAACAGCAAGCGCTATTTGGTTGTTAGTTGCTACATTCTTTAAACTTCCAATCTCTGGAACTCATAGCATTGTTGGGGCAACTGTTGGCTTTAGTTTAGTTGCTCGTGGAACTAAGGGTCTCCACTGGGGCACACTGATTACTATAGGTATTGAACAAGATTATTAAGCCGAAAAATTGTAAAGGAAAATAGTAATAAATCACACTGGGTGCTATTCACACCTCTATACTAAGGGCTACTAACTAGGACATTTTAAAATTTAACACTGTTGCTATGAAAAAATTGTTGATCTCCAAGGTAATCAACAACTTTTGCAAAGTAACACTGCCAAATTTTAAAATGCCCTAGTTATTAGCCCTTAGTATAGACCTGTGAATAGCACCCTATGTATATATTGGATGACTTGGCTTTAAGTAAATTTATTTCAATTTATTTTGTCTTTGACGACGTTTCGGTTATGGTTACAGCCATCTTCAGGTCTAATTTAAATTACAAAATATATTTAAATGTAGTCAGCACATGTTGAAATTGAAGTTACGTTAAGTTTATAAAAAGAATTTTAACACTAAATAATTACATTTTGTAATAAAAATTTAGTTGGAAGTGTAAAATTCTTTTAATAAACTTAACGTAACTTCAATTTCAACATGTGCTGACTACATTTAAATATATTTTGTACTTTAAATTAGACCTGAAGATGGCTGTAACCACAGCTGAAACGTCGTCAAAGACAAAATAAATTGAAATAAATTTACTTAAAGCCAAGTCATCCAATATATACATAGTGATTTATTACTATTTACTATAGGTATTGCATCATCATCTAAGAGCCCAGAATCATATTATTTGGCCCAGTTAAAGTCATAAAAAGGAAATTTGTTAATTCGCCTTATTTATATCTTAAATTCTATAATTTTATATTCCGCACATACATTGTGTAACAGAGGTATTGTTTATGCTACGAATTAATTAGATTTTGGGAACAATTCATCAACAGTAACTTGTTGATTATTTCAAGGCCTATCAGGGTTTTTGGGCTTATCTTAATAAATAAATGAGATAGAGAAAATTTCATTGGAATCAAAAAGATGTACAATTTTTATTTGAAACAATTTTCTGTATTTTGTTGTCATCAGATTTAAAAACAGTGTTAGTGGTATCAGTCAATACCTTTGGGACAAATTGTAAATTTGATATTATTTCAGTTGTTAATATTGCTTAAAATATTGTTTAAAATAACAGAATTTATGTTCTAAATAAAAGTACAATAAATTTTCCCTCTGTTCGATCAGAACTATTTTTTTAAAGCTATTCTAAAAGTCTTAACTGGGCCAACTAATATGATTTCGGGCTCGTATTAATGTAAAGTTTACAATATGTTTGGTTTCAGTGGCTTCTTGGTTCATTTCCCCAGTTCTCAGTGGAATTATGTCGGTACTAATTTTCTTAGCAATTAAATATTTTATACTCTTAAAACCTGAGCCACTCGTACCAGGTCTTCGTAGCCTCCCATTTTTTTATGGTTTTACAATACTTATAAACGTATTTTCTATAATCCACGATGGACCAAAATTACTTCACATGGATAAAATCCCGCTGTGGCTTGCCGCGGTAGTGAGTATAGCGACGTGCTTGTCGGTGATGCTGGTCGTGCATCTGGTCGTGGTTCCTTGGCAGCGACGCCAACTCGCCGCCAGCCAAGAGAGCGAACGGAAACCCGTCAACTTTACCTTTGGTGAATCAACAGGTAGTTATTTCTAGCAGAGCTGGGCAAGTATTACAGTCAAATCAATAAGTATCGCTACTAACAATGGTTAATAATTGTTCAATCAAGTTTAATTTCAAGGTGTTTGTCTAAAGTATCAGACTTTTTCGTCGAAAATACTTCAAAATCTGTCTTGTTCAAGTATCAGTACTTTTTTTTTTTAGAAAAAATATTTGTTAGGTTATTTGCTACAAAACTGTAAATATATTAAAAAATAATAGAATTTTTAAAATTTGAACTAACGACTTGCACCACTATCTCAGATTTTCTTTTATATACCTGTATATAAAAGAAAATCTGAGATAAATAAAATGAGGCGTATGGGGATTCACTTAACAGCAAAAGTGTAAATGCAAGAGTTGTTTAAAATGCATGTACAATAGTATATTGTGTCATTAGGAGTAAATGTGATACTTTGGGTGCTGAGCATGTAAGTTTGAACGACGAGCGAAGCGAGTCCAACAATTACATGCGAAGCACCCAAAGACACATTTACTCCGAATAACACATGCTATTTTTTCTTCAAACATAGAAAATAAAATTATAAATATTATAAAATGCTCTTATCTAGCATTTCAAGTTGCCGTGGAATATGCTGTTTTGTTATTTTTGTTTATTTGTTTCATTTTTAACTGTCAAATTATTGAATTACAACCTAACTATTTTTCATAATATTTTACTTTGTCCGCCGCCGGCGTAAATGTGTTGCCAAGGATACACTTTTACGCCGGCGGCGACAATATTGAACTTCTGCTTGTTGAATACAAATACATAACAACGTACTTTTATGACGTTTGAAGAAAAAATATTTTTAGATTTATTTAACACAAAGAAAGAAATTAACTCTCAAATTCTCTATTACCTATATTATTATAATCTTCTATGAAATTTCTACAGAAAATAATGCAACACTATAATAAATAGACTTATCTGTTTTCTAAAAAGTCAAAAGTGAAGTACTTACATTTAGGTAACCAAATGGGCCTAAACAATTTTTGTATTTACACTTTTCCTGTAAAATGAGTCGGTAAAATTTTACAGCAATATAAAACAAATACATTCAACTTAATGTTTTAAAAAGTACTTATTTTTTACGATTATTAAACGAAAAATAAGTCTTATCTCTGAACAGTTACACTTATTTCATAGTTACACAATCGTCACACTGGGATCTGGGAAACCCAAGAAAATAAAAACCTACTTTCCCATAACAGGATGTAATTTTTCTAGGTATTTTACCCATGGAATATTTGTTTAGGATTATAGAAAGACATTAAACAGTTAATAACCTTTCTGAACCATATATTTTACTAAAAACACAGCATTTTGCCAAAACGTATTTTTTTAATTTTGGACTAGGAGAACAAACACTTAAGGATTTTACATATTGAATATTTGTTTAGGATTATAGAATCTGAATTTACAACGAAGTTATGCGATGAAAATTGTAACATTCCAATGTTAAGTACAAGTTATAATTTTAATACTTGAGATTTTCAAGTATAAAGTTACAAAAAATAAAAAATACTTCAGTACAAATATTAAATATTGCCCAGCTCTGTTAGCTCCTGCTACAATAAATCAATACCTCTCGTGCTCAAATCTTATTTCAGATTCATCACCAGAAAACAGCCCAAAGAAATCGAACCGCCTGTCGCAGATCAGCGAGCGAACATTGACCGTCATCACCGAAAACACGGAAATGCTTCCGCTAGACAATAAGAAAGTGACCAGCACCAAGTACACGTTCACTGGGAGCGGTGACGGAGCTGACGTAGAGGACAAGAACGGTTACATGGCGGCGGTGGAGAACCTCAACATCAACCCAGCCCTATCACCGAACAGTAGCGGAGCCCCGCTCATCATGAGTAAGAGCGCGGTGGCTCGACAGAACGACCAAGGTATTTGTGAAGTGGAGATGCAAGAGAACACCGAACCAGAGAACATTGCCATCTCGAAGCTCTTCAGCTTCCTACAAATCCTAACTGCCTCGTTTGGGAGTTTCGCGCATGGCGGAAATGACGTCAGCAATGCTATTGGGCCCCTCATAGCGCTCTGGTTGATCTATACAGAGGGGTCGGTGCAGCAGCGCTCTGAAACTCCTCTATATATTTTGTTGTACGGCGGAGTAGGTATTTCGGTAGGGCTGTGGTTGTGGGGCCGCCGTGTTATTCAAACCATCGGTGAGGATCTCACGACCATCACGCCATCCACTGGGTTCACTATTGAGATTGGGGCGGCGTTCACGGTGCTGCTGGCCAGCAAGGTGGGCCTTCCGATCAGCACGACTCACTGCAAGGTCGGCTCGGTGGTGTTTGTGGGGTACGCGAGCAGCGGCGGGGTGGACTGGCACCTGTTCCGGAACATCATCTCGGCGTGGGTGGTGACCGTCCCCGTGGCTGCTGCGCTCAGCGCGGCCTGCATGTACGCCCTGCAGGCGGCAGTACTCTAGTGCACTTTCACACTCACGTAGAAGCTCCCAGTCAATCATTCGACCGCTATGTTGTACTTAACCAACTCTGTGTAGTTCATTCAACTACTTTATGCAATTGTTCACTTGAATCATTGCTTGTTTGTTCTATGATCTTATTTATTTTAAATAGATAATACCTATATTTTTGTTATTGTTATCTTTTGAACAGTATTTAGTGTACGGCACAAATAAGTCAAATTATAAAAAAATAAATTATTGTTTCATAAAATTATTTTCATTTTAATCCAAGATTGTTTCCAAAATATTCTTATAATAATGGCAGAGCTAGGAAAAATACTTTTAATAAATATCTAGATACTTTTCTAAGATACTTACATAAATTTGTAAGTAAGTATCTAGATACTTTTTATTCCAAGTATCTTAAGATACAAATATTTCTTAAAAGTATCTAATATAAACACTTTTAATATTTTAGATACTTTTTAATATCTTAGATACTTTGAGATGTTTTAGATACTTTTAAATATCTAAAATACTTTAAAATATCTTAGTTAGGTACTTTTAAGAAATATCTGAGTAAACTTCAAATATCTATACTAACTGTAAGCTTAAACATTAAAAAATATATCAGATATTTCAAAATATTTCACTGGCATATATCTTAAATATTTGCAAATAAGATATTTTTTTTTTTAATAAAAGATACTTTTTAAGCCAAAAGATACTAAGATAGTTTTTAAGATAAAAGATACAGATACTTTTAAAAAGTATTTAAATAAAAGATACATTTTACATAAAATAGAAAGTATCTAAGATAAAGTATCTTAGATACTGTCGAATATTTTTTATGGAAGATACTCCCAGCTCTGAATAATGGATAGTCGAGATCAAAATAAAAATTAGTTCATTGGTTTAACTTTCAAATTTGAATACATATAATGTGTTAATTAGTTACCTACAGTTTCTGATGACGACTTTAATTTAAATCCAATCGAAGTAATTTTTATTAATTCAATATTCATTATTGTTTTCGTTGTTCAACAATACTTCAAGAAATTGAAAGGCGGGTGTCTGCAGATTGTAAGGTATTGGGTGCTCTGGGAACATTTGCTCGAAATTTGAATGTACCTAGAGATGCTCGATTGAGTGTTTATAATGGTGTGTTAGTGCCTACGTTGATGTATGGTTCTGAATGTTGGGTGTGGATGAAGAAGCATGAACGACGTATATATTGATGTATAGGAAATGAGAGATTGACAAAAAAGTAGGAGTGAGTCAGTTTCAGTAGTTTCGACATCTTTAGCAAATGTCGAATAAAAGGTTAGTGAAACTAATATTTGAAGGTGAACGATTGCGAGTGCGTTCGAGGAATACGTGGTTGGGTATGAATGATGGTTTGTTGCGTGAACGAATGATTCCGACTTTGAAGAATAGATGGAATGTTTGGAGGAGTTTTATTGTTGGTTGACTGTCAAAATAAAGTTTAGGTCGGTTGTATTTTAGCGCCAACGAAAAATCAACTCAGACCAATTTATAATTTTCTTGTTCTGAGCAACTATAGTGGTCCATGAACAGAGAATGCTGGCACGGAGAAAGAGGTTCAAATGTATTTACAAATGCAAGATCCATTTAATTTATGTAGCAATACCATATTTACAAACCTAAGTGAGCATTTGTAACTGACTGGTTATTGTTAATCAGTTGTTATTAGTAACTTTATGAAATAACAAAAAAATAATTAAATTTTATCTGCTCCTGAAGAAATAAAATAATCTCCGCCTATGAAGTGCGCGTTCCCGCGGCCCCCACTAAACCTTCAACTGAGCCTTGCGATTGGTTAAAATAAATATTATCCCCTCTAAACCGTTGAACAATCACGTTCAATTTTTAAAAAAACAAATCTGTACGTTTATTTCCAAGCAATCTTTCACTAGATTCAGGTTATTTTGTTGCATTTATTATTGAAATTATCTGTGTCTGTGTAAATATAAATAGAACGAGCTAAATGAAAAGCGCGCGTAAGTAGTAACAATTTAATATAGTTTGAGACCTATTTTTGCAGATGGGTGAGGGTTTAGTGCATGTAGTCACGCTAAATCATGACTAGATCCACACTCATCCACAACGATAGGTATTTTGTGCAATCTACTAATCAAACTCTAGAATCTATTCGCATCATTTCTTTGTCGTAATCGGTAAAAGATAAATTGTGAAAATAAACCAATTTCAACTTTACCGAAACGTACAACAATTCATCAGATTCATCGTCACGGATGAGTTGAACTCAGTTCAGTTGAAGTAATCAACGCAAGATACCGTCTGTGAGAACAAAGGAGCAATCATTTCTTGTGCTAGGTATGGCGGCTTGTTCTGCAAAAGTTAACTGACCAGGCACTTGGATATTTGTTATGAATTTATGTATTAACAGTGTATAATAATAATGAATAAAAATGAAATAGCGGAGCGTCTCAAACAAACATTCCACATGATAAGAAACGTAACTTGATACTAACAAGTCGGCCGTTCATGTGACCGCTTGCAATATTTTTGTTTATACAAGCAGCGGGCTGTGCTGAGGTATTTGCTGCGTGAACGATAGCGCACGGACAACTTATGATTGATATTCGCGAATGGAAAATGTTCTGTATGAATCACAAGTAGTGAGATAGTTTTCAGCTAAGCGCTTGCTTTCAAAGATGTTGTAGTCACGCGAGGTGATTGTCCTTGAACCGGACACGTCTGTTCGCGTCAGACTGATGACCGCACGTACGTCGACGCTTTGCTTGTGTGGTGTGTGCTCACGATTACGAAAATGCAGGGTGGTACTGACATCCAGGTAAACGTGAAAACCCACTCATTTTCCTCAACCAAAAACTTTGCGCAATCATTATTTTTTATTACTTTTCTACGAATGAATCAAATAAAACTATTATTTTTATGTCAACTATAAAATAACGGCAAATTTACTAGTTGTTAGTATTTGTATGGCGCCAAATAGTCGGCGTAGAACAATTCAACTTTCAACAAGAGATCTAGTTTGGCGGTAAGTTTCTCGCTCGGGTCTGCTTGGGATCAGCAGGTAGAGAGAGGGTAGGTAGAACCGTTAGAGCAGCAGCCAAATATTAGGTCTTTCTTCAAGTCTACAGCAACGAACAATACAACCAGTGCGCACCACACCTGTCCAGCCCCTTTACCTAGCATACCAAGTACAGTCACGTGCAGCAAATTATACCAGAAATAAATTTACTTTGTATTTGGTATATTTCAAATATAATCATTGGAATCTAAAACAAGTAGATTTACAAAAGAGATTAGCACTAACTCCATATTTATTATTAGGCGTAACTTCATTTTCCAATTTTAAAACATATTTATTTAGGTTGTAGTTAAAATTGGTTAGCTTAAAATGTGACACATTTTGTGAATTTTATTCATTTAGAAACAAAGTTAGAGATATTGAAAAAAGTTGAGTTAGCGTTAATTCCTTTTATGAATCTGCCTGAAAGGTTCTAAATAAAAGACTATAATATAAATGTTTGCTAATAACTAAATTAATGTACTTTTTCCCTAATTGATAATAAAAAAGATTCCCGTATGTTTTCATTTAAATTAATCATTGTATTGTGTCAGACTGTATGATTCATACAAAAAGAAAACACCCGTATGTTTTAATTCTTCTAATTACGTTAGCTGAGGCGTTGAGGGGAATAGTAGATTGATAATCACGAGGAACGTGGATAGATAAGCGCCATGAATCAGTTGACCAGACTTACAACTCTGTCTCACTGCGTTTTTGAAATTAATAACTTTAAGAAATAACTTTTTTGCAATACCTGTACTGTAAGTTACCCATTAATAACAAAATTTAAACACAGTACTTTGGAACTTTTATTGCACAATTTGTTTCCATGGTTACATCATTTACTTACCGTCCACGGTGGATGGTAAGTGAAACTTACCGTTCATGGTGGACGGTAAGTAAATATCTATCATTCAAATTTTATTTTTAACCTCAATCTGTCAGCTGTAAATTTTGATACCTATTTTTCTTTTTCTTATATTTACGCAGGTATTGCAAAAAATATCTTACTAACCTCGAACTGTAAGTGATTTTTTAGGTCTCGAATGTTTGGGAAATCTCGACCCTACGGGTCTCGACATCCCAAACTACATTCTCGACCTAAAAACTATCACTTACAGTTCACGGTACGTAATATATTATTAATTATTGTTTTCACTTTTCGTGCATAAATTAGACTTTTCTGTACTGATTTATCTATTTTATACGTAACGTTAAATTTATAGAAATTAAGTAGTAGTCGGAATTTGGACAGGAAATAATCAAACTTCAATGATCATTACCGACGTTTCGAAAAGTTATATTTATATTATCAAAACTATTAGAAAATTATTTTTGTTACATACATCAGTAGATCATTTAATTAATATACTGATGGTATGTACCACAAACTTTGTTGTTTGAATTTTGTAATTTTACACAATGACGTAACAAAAATAATTTTCTTATAGTCTTGATAATGGAAATATAACTTTCTGAAACGTCTAATTCATCTTCTGGACACGATTAAGTTAAATTTATATTTCATTGTAATTTATCATGGTAAAAGAGAGCTAAAGGTTTTAGAAATAAATGTCAGTGGAAAATAATATTGTACTCTACTTAGTTTGATCGATTTTATTGATTCGAAATGATCGATTCAAAATAATTTTTAAAACTAGAAAGCAATTAAAAAGACATTAGGAAAATAATCTGTAAACAAGCAACATATCAATATAAAAATAAGCACATTAAATATGGAACTTCTCTAAAAATTCGTGATTGACATTTACATGATTTTGGTGAGACTTTTTCTAACAAATTGTACAACAATTAACTTCAAAATGACTAGACATCATAACATACAACTTTCTAGGTATTATTATATTTAATCAGAGATTGTAAGCGCATCATATTCTCGCTGCAAATCAAGTAATTGTTTTCTAAGTCGTGTGACTTTAGTACGAAGATTTTTATCGTGCGTGACGAGATGCGTGACGCGCGCTAATGCTCTTTTATCATGTTGCTGATCGAGCACCCATCGCAAATACAGTTCCGACCACAACACCAAGCTGATAGGAGCCACGCTCGGCCAAATCGCAGTACGATTTGGTTCATAAACCGGGTTTAAAAACGATCCTAAAATATCTGGGCGGTTGAGGTACGACCACAGACTAGTTGTACGCTTCCAGAGGTTCACAGCTTCTCGTTCTACCTCGCAGTTACCCAGGAATGTGCCTGTGGAGATGATAACCATCACAGATGATGCTTCGATAAAAATGTCGGCGAAAAACTGTCCCTGCTTCTCAAAAATTGTTTCTTTTAAACTATTATTGCCCGGATGCACCAACGTTAGTTAAATTTTAAACTTGGTTTAGGGCCGCTATTTCCAATCTTAGATAAACTATAGAATAAATTAACAATGGAATAAACAAAAAATATCGCATCATAAGGTGACAGGTACAATAATAATCATCATTTAAGCTATGATTTTGATGCGATATTATTTGTTTATTCCATTGATAAATTTATTCTCTAGGTAACGAAGTTTGGAAATACCGGCCCTTAAATAAATAAAAGGGTATCTATTTTTTGACATCAATGTCAATTACTCCATATGACATATAACTTCGATTTGCTTTTATTTATTAAAACCAAGTTTAAATTTAACTAACGTTGGTGCAACCGAGCTAACAGAAATTTTTTCTTGTGAATTTTGAACTTGATAATCAGGATTATTTTTTGTAAGGAATTACAGCAAGCACTACTGAAATATAATAATACTGGAACACTCACTGACGTTGAAAATGCTAGCCGAGAGACAGCCACTGAAATTAGTAACACTGGAACGCGCACTTGTACTCTTTTACGAAAGACAGAAAAATGTTTTGCCTCCTTTACCACTACCATCCTTGGAGGCCGTGATTTGACGACTGGTAACCGCACTTTACGCGCAAAAATATATCCTGATACCAAGATCTGCTTTGAGCAGAATGCCACACCCAGAAATGAGAAAATAGCGTGATGTTTATTTTATTTGATTGTTTGTAAAACGGTTGTTCTTTAAAAACATTGTACAACAAAGACGGATAGTCCTATCTAGCTCTCGGCTCGCATTTTTTTTGTCAGTATTTACAGAGCTGGGAAAGATACTTTTAATAAATATCTAGATACTTTTCTAAGATACTTACACAAATTTGTTAAAGATACTTAAGTACCTAGATACTTTTTATTCTAAGTATCTTAAGATACAAATATTTATAAAGGTATCTTGTATAAATACTTAAGATACTTTTCAATATCTTAGATACTTTTTAATATCTTAGATACTTTGAGATGTTTTATATACTTTTAAATATCTTAAATACTTCAAAATATCTTGTTAGGTACTTTTAAGAAATATTTGAACAAATTTTAAATATTTATATTAACTGTAAGCTTAAACATTAAAAAATATATCAGATATTTCAAAATATTTCACTGGCACATACCTTAAACATTTGCAAATATACTTTTTTTTTAAATAAAAGATACTTTTTAAGACAAAAGATACTTTTTTTTAAGATAAAAGATACTTTTTTAAGATGAAAGATACAGATACTTTTAAAAGTATTTAAATAAAAGATACATTTTACATAAAACAGAATGTATCTAAGATAAAGTATCTTAGATACTTTTAGTATCTTAGATACTGTCGGATATCTTTTTATGTAAGATACTCCCAGCTCTCCAGTATTACTATATTTTAGTGATAAGCACAAAGATAATAAGTGAAAAAGTATAAATGATGGAAAACAGGGACAGTTTTCCTGAAGATATCTTACCAAACTGACTAAAGTAGGAATGTTCAAACAGCAACACCAACATATGCGTAGTGAACTCAAAGCTGCAGGGAAACTGATTATGCAGCTGATGAACACAATCAAGGAATAAAAGGAAAGTGGGCTGTGAGGAAGACTTAACTCTCGAAGGAGCTGTGGAGTAGGCGGAATGAGCATGTCTGGTGGAAAACGGATGTCCGGCTTGTAACCACTCTCGATCAATAAGAGCTTGAAGACCTCGCACCGTCCTACAGTCAGCGTTGAGGATGACCTGCGCCAAGGCGGTCACGAGGAGGGTGGCGTCGAACCCAGCGCCTCCGTGGACCAACACACAAGCGCCCTCCTGGTCCAGACACTGAGCTACCAAGCAAGCAGCGTTTAGAGCGTTCTGTACGTGGGACAGCCAGAAGCTGCCCTCCAGGCGAGACAACCATTTGTCTGGTGAGCAGTTGCCGTCATTGCACGCTGTACACAAATTATGGTTTTACACATCTCTAAATTATCCAGAAACAGCTTGGACAAAAACTAGAGACTTTTGTAAGATTAAGAGTTGGCTCTCAATTTTGTTCAATTTTGCTAAATTGTTAATTGTAAACTTAAATGTAAAACATTATAATTAAATTTTTAATTGTACTGAACAACCAATAAATATATTAAATAAATAAATATTGCTGAATTTTTAAAAGGAAACAAATGAATTGTTTATGCTGATGTTTGGAAAAGCGGTGATAAGTTTCCGATTCTTTGATTAATTCTGGTGGATAATCCAAATGCAAAAAAATTGTACGGCTCTTAGTAAAACGACACAACTTGTAAATGTGCGATTAGTATTAAGCGAAATTTTTGAATTTTTTTATGGAATATCATTGCTGTTTACATTCAAAAAGAACTGTGTAAAATTTGCGTTAATGTAACTAAACGTTTAACACCAATAATTTAATTTTTTAACTCCTCTTCAGACGTATTTTTAAATTTTATTACATGTGGGAACCTTTCATTGTTTGACAAATTAACAGAGCTGGGAAAGATACTTTTAATAAATATCTAGATACTTTTCTAAGATACTTACATAAATTTGTTAAAGATACTTAAGTATCTAGATACTTTTTATTCTAAGTATCTTAAGATACAAATATTTCTGAAAGTATCTAATACAAATACTTAAGATACTTTTAAATATTTTAGATATTTTTTAATATCTTAGATACTTTTAGATGTTTTAGATACTTTTAAATATCTTAAATACTTTAAAATATCTTAGTTAGGTACTTTTAAGAAATATCTGAGTAAACTTCAAATATTTATACTAACTGTAAGCTTAAACATTAAAAAATATATCAGATATTTAAAAATATTTCACTGGCATATATCTTAACTATTTGCAAATAAGATACTTTTACTTACATAAATAAAAGATACATTTTACATAAAATAAAATGTATCTAAGATAAAGTATCTTAGATACTTTTAGTATCTTAAATACTGTCGAATATCTTTTTATGTAAGATACTCCCAGCTCAGCTCTGCTAGTTCCCGCTGCAATAATTGCAAATAAGATACTTTTCTTTAATAAAAGATACATTTTAAGATAAAAGATACTTTATAAGACAAAAGATACTTTTTTATGACAAGATATTTTTTAAGATAAAAGATACTGTATAAGATGAAAGATACTTTTTTAAGATATAAGATATATTTAAGATAAAAGATACAGATACTTTTAAAAAGTATTTAAATAAAAGATACATTTTACATAAAATAGAATGTTCTAAAATAAAGTATCTTAGATACTTTTAGTATCTTAGATACTGTTGAATATCTTTTTATGTAAGATACTCCCATCTCTGCAAATTAAGTTAAAAAATTTTGATGTTTGTCAGATTGATGTTTTTGATTGAATTATTTTATTATTTTTATCATTACATAAAAACTCGAAATAAAGAATCGTTTATCTGAAGCTTATCACCACCTTTCTGAATACCCTGTATTTATAAATCCTTCGTATCCTTGTTTACCATCACAAAAAAATCCTAGCATTTCTTATTTAACAAATAAATATACTGTCACTCGTAAAAAACTAATGATACAAAAAGCTATTCCAAATCTCAACATACGCACCTTCAATCAACTTAGAGAACGATTCAAGCAATGATCCATTAACAGACGATATTTTATCCAACGGTTTATGAATCCGTTTCCATTGTGGATAATGTGCATCCGGTTCATATCCACCCCCTTTTGCTTTACTCTGATTCGCTAGAGTTTGTGATCTCGTATCAACAATGTAACCTTTTTTATTCATACCGAGAACTACATTCAACATGCGTTCATCAGCGCGGCTGCGTCTACCGCTGGGGCCTAGTAAGGGCTGCGCCCCACGGAGCAACACTGCACCGTTATCGTGACGATAGCTCACCACCGGGAAGCGACCTCCGTCGCGATAAGCTGCAGATGCAACTACAGTGTCATCATCAACTGTCTTTGGAACAACGAGAACTGCCCCGTAAGTTGGGCAGACTGAATAATCTTTGTTTACATTCGATAAACGCCATTCATCACTTGAAATAAGTTTTCCGTACTCGATTTCAGGCCTGAATAAAGTATAACCATCCTCTAAAATGTTATACATAGGTCGATAGAAAAACGGATATAATGAACTAAGTTCTCTGAGATTAGATAAACTTTCAATAGAAGAAAAAACGTTAAGAAACTCTTCGTTTGAATTGATTTCTAGTTGAATGATTCTGAGATCTTTACATTTGATAATGATTGTTCCTCCCTCTGGATAGTTTCCATTGTTATTTTGTGGTCGTTTTTCAATGTGATCGATATTTTTATGTAAGAGCTAAAAGTTTATAAAACAATAGACAATATTTTGCATAAATAATCGTTTGTTTTTATTGATTGTACCCATAATTCCTGCACATCTTCCTTACGAGAAGATAAGATTAAATGATGACCTGTTATACACAAAGTTCCATCGACTGGTTTATGAAATGGGCTGTGTAGAATCACTCCATCAATTTTTGGAGATGCTATTAATTCAGCAAATTCCATATTACTAAAATAGAAGCTTTAATTTAATATTTAACAATAAAAATAAATGACTGACGACGTTAAAATCAATATCAGTACTACGTAATAAACTTTGATTATTTTATTATGAAATCTATTCAGATATAATGCGATAAACTTGTTACTCACATTACAAAAACAACGCCAACATACCAAATGTTTATTCTTTAGTTTTATTTGTATGAAACTGTCAGAAAACGTCAAGCAACAGATTTTCGATATCCGCATGCGCTGTATAATCATGTGGAACTGGTATGAGAAGAGCAATAAAATTGAGTATTTGATATTACACGGTTTTTTAAATTGTTTGTTTTTAGTTAAGGCTCTGGCGATTACAGATTTTATGCAAAACTATTTATTTTAAATAATAAATTCTTTTCATTAATTCAAATCTTCCCGCTCGTTTAGTAGTATCGTTTACTACCAAAAGCGGCGCTTATTGTCAAAGGCGGAAATTTTGTCCTTGTCGTCGGCCATTGCGCCTTTGTATATTGCTGAGGTAGGTTGTACTTTTGAAAGTTATCTCAAAATATTTAATAATATTGTTAAAATCCAAACGAAATTTAAGTTTTTACTATAAATATAAGCTGTATATTTCAAATTTATAATATTATTTTTGAGGATTTTAGCGATATTAATTTATTATAATTGTTTTGACAATATTGTATGTGTGGGTTATAAACGTGTCTGTTTTTCATTACAGTCCTTAAATTTTTTATAAGTCCCTAACCGCACCAAGATGGGTAGGGAGGACAAAGCATCCTGGAAAGCGAATTATTTCAACAAACTAATTGTAAGTATTAAATGCCATTTATTTTGAATGAGATGAATTTAGTTTTCGGGCTAAACCGTAGTTTACGGCCATAAGAGAAGTTAGCTGCAGGTCCTAGTTTCTTTAGCCGGTCATAGTTAAAACAAAACAATTTAAAAAAGCAATAAACTCAGATTTATTTTAGTTTTGAGGTTGAATTTGTTCAACTGCAAACTGTCACATCTACCAAATATCATTGGCGATCCGTAGCTAACTTCACAATTGGCCGTAAACTACGGTTTTATCAGTTTGCGATAGTTCAAAAATGCTCAGTTGAGCTTAGCACCTATTCCAATTAATGAATTAATGTTTTAGCAACTCCTTGAAGACTACCCCAAGTGCTTTATCGTGGGCGCAGACAATGTCGGTTCAAAGCAGATGCAGCAAATCCGTATGTCCCTGCGTGGCAGCGCCGTCGTACTCATGGGCAAGAACACCATGATGCGCAAAGCCATCAAGGGACATATTGAACGTAATCAAGCTCTCGAGAAGATCTTGCCGCACATCCGCGGTAATGTCGGCTTCGTATTCACCCGCGGTGACCTGGTGGAAGTCCGCGACAAGCTGCTGGAGAATAAGGTTCGTGCTCCCGCCAGGAATGGTGCCATTGCTCCGTGCTCCGTCATCATTCCCGCTCAGAACACTGGTTTGGGGCCCGAGAAGACTTCTTTCTTCCAGGCTCTCTCCATTCCGACCAAGATTTCCAAGGGTAAGTTAAATTCTTTCATTCATTTGATTATGGTTTCTAATCATTGAAACATAATTATACCGGAACACTCACTAACGGTGAAAACGCGAACCTATCTTTGACGTACAATGTTTTTACATAACAACCGCAAATCAAACTCCATAGCAACCGATGATTTACATAGCGACCGCTCAACAAACCCTTAGCAACCGTAGTTTTTACGTAGCTACCATTATATATGCCCGTAGCAACCGTTGTTTTTACATAACAACCGCTCAACAATAGATATTTGTCAAACTAGAGAGAAAAGCGCTTCTTTTTCTCCCTCGAGTTCGAAGTTGCGCTCATGAGGCATTTCGAACGAGAGTGGGAGAGTGTCTCTTGTGTTAGACACATTTTTTTCACGACATGTTTCAAAAAACGATTTGCTCGGACCTAAAATACACTTTGAGAACACAACTGACAGACTGACAAGTTAAAAGTTAGGTTATCAGACACAAGGCGGTTTAGCAACTAATCTTAAATATCTTTAATAAGTTGTCAAATTATGATTTAATAAGAAAAAGAAAAATATAAGACATAATTGTAAGATAATTTAAAGTATGTATATCACTAAAAGAAGGATTTTCAATAAAATTAGGATTTTATTTATATTTTTTTTTGTAAATAACACTCCTATTGGTAACACTTCTATATTTTCCTCTCTAGAGAGGAACAACACATTTTCCTCACTATTTCGGGAGAAGAACAGTGGGGTTTCCTACCATGTCGTGAAAAAAACGCTATGTTTCAGTGTTTCTAATGATGAACTCGCAGCTTGAGAGCATCGATCACGATGCTGGTGCCAGAAATGGCTGAACCTGCCAGCATTACGGTGTTTCTTTGAAACCAATTTTGTCTGAATAACTTCATAATAATTATTATTTACACAATTATAATTTTCAGTAGTAATAAAAATGATTCCTTGCAGGTACTATTGAAATCATCAACGATGTGCACATCCTGAAACCTGGCGATAAAGTCGGAGCTTCCGAAGCTACTCTCTTGAACATGTTAAACATCTCTCCGTTCTCATACGGTCTGTTGGTGGAACAAGTGTACGATTCTGGTACCATCTTCGCTCCGGAAATCCTGGACATCAAGCCCGAGGACTTGCGTGAGAAGTTCCTGGCTGGCGTTGCCAACTTGGCTGCGGTGTGTCTCAGTATTGGGTACCCCACTGCTGCGTCCGCACCACATTCCATCGCCAATGGGTTCAAGAACCTTCTGGCCATCGCCGCAGTCACCGAGGTCGAGTTCAAGGAAGCTGCCACCATCAAGGAGTACATCAAGGTGAGAAAGCATACATTTTACTTTAGGTTTTCATGGAAATACTAGGTTATTTCTGACAAGTTTGTGACAATTTCACTGCGCTTGCGATAAATGTAAACAAGTAATTCTGTACGATGTACGATGAAACCTAGCGGCGTGCAATAAAAAACCGTTCTAGGTGTCACACTGGTATAACAGTCATATGAAAATGTTCTCTTTAGATTATTCTCCACTTGTTTTGACATATAGATAACCTATTTGTTAATGGAAATAAAAATTAAACGTGTGTGTAATGATTTATAGATATTCTAATTTGGCCCAATAATTATTATTGGGCATTAAAATGAGTTGAAGCAGTAGAAGTTCAGAAGAAATATTTATTTTAACATCAGGCTGTGCATATACACAATAAAATTTGAACGAAACATAAAAAGAATGATCAATAAGATCTAAGAACTTATTAAGGAAATAATTGAAATTGTAGTGCTAGAATTTTATTGTAAACGAATTCAGATTACAAGATAAAGATGCGTATAATTTTAAGACGATATTTATTTTAATTAGTTGCTTAATATCGTGTCTTCCGTGACCAGTTAATTTACATCATTTTTTTGGCATCTACTAAACAACAAAACAAAATTTAATATATCAAATTTTAGGTAATAAAATGAACAACTTACGTTCAGAATGCTTAATGCTTTACAATTTCACACTCACGCCCCCTTTACACAAAAAAATAACAAACAAAACATTACACACAAGAGCTAAAAAGATTGTTATTTTATAATTATCTATTATAAAAATATAAAAATTAACCCCAAAAATATATGAACAAACAATTTAATTGTACACTTAAAACATCACACTAAAGAAAATGAACTAAATAATGTAAAACTATATTGACAAACTAAATAAAATAAAAGATAAAAACGAAAACAAATGACAGAAACTATAAAGGGGAGTGAACATAGATGTAACAAAATTCATCGTAGTGAAACAAGAAGCGAACGGTTCATCGTACTTTGTACGAAGGAAATAGAGGCGTTTCTATTTTTCATCTCGCACAGCCTGGTTTCATCGTACATCGTACAGAATCATACAGATGTGACACCGGCATAAGCTTCATTTCCTTTTTTGTGGCGAAAAATGTACGAATTTCTTTATTTATATGTATATTTAAGGTTAGCTGTCAAAACAAAAAAATGAATATGAACATGCGCTTCAATCCATTCGCCGTTCCAGTCTATGTTTCTAACTTGTTTACATTTATCGCAGGAGCGGTGAAATTGTCACAAACTTGTCAGAAATAACCACTTGGAACATGCTTTTGGTCATATTTCTTTCTTATTTTGTTGGTTGTCATAAAAGTATTTATGTATTTAGGTAACAAAACAGTTAGCAATGTTGAATTAGTATATTTTGTAATGATGAACTCGCAGCTTGAGAGCATTGATCACGATACTGGTGCCAGAAATGGCAGAACCTGCCAGTATTACAATGTTTCATTGAAAACAATTTTTTCTGAATAAAATTATCTAATTCACATTTGATTTTCACACGGTAATACATCGCAATAATTCTTAGTCATGATCTAATTATAAACTAGCTACATGACACTGCTATTTCAATTGCACGCTGGCATATTAATCATAAATAAATATTTGAATAATGATAGCATTTTTTGTCTGGCTTGACTGATGGTTGTTTGTTGTAGGACCCGAGCAAGTTCGCCGCTGTGGCCACCTCAGCGGCCCCAGCTGCTGCAGCCGCCGCCCCCGCTGCGGAGAAGAAGGAAGAGAAGAAAGAAGAGTCCGAGTCCGAGGATGATGACATGGGCTTCGGTCTTTTTGACTAAACTTGATTATGTTCTTGTATTTACTGTTTCTGTGTAAAATCAGACGTCTCAATAATAAACAACTTTATTATTAAATCATAAGTATTTTATTTATTTATCTTATCCAATTTGTATATGTGTGTGTGTGTTTATTTGGACAAATTCCCAGTATCACGTAATTAAAAAAAAAAATCTAAATATTTAAAGATAGACGTAAGGTCACGTGTACTTGTATACGTCAAGTGAAGGGTCTGCGCTACTCCGGTCTGGAGGAAATTGTTTTATATAAAGAAGAATAAAAATAAGAAGTGTCATATACTCATATAAATCCAGCTGTTGTGCTTTGACCTTATCTAATAACGGTGTTATCAGTGTATATATAAGTTTACATTCATAATATTTCAAGTCGTTATGTACACTTGTCATTGTTTTTCTGAAAATAGATTCACATACTATGCTCAAGTAAAAGTGCAGTGATTAGGTTAAGTGTGTCATAAAATGGAAAGTAAAGATGAGGTTTCAAAGTGTACCTGCTCTTTACTACAAAATTCAGGGAAGTATTTACCAGACAGCGTCGATTTGTTAAAGGACGACGAAGCCAGAATTTATTGGTTAAAATGTCTGGAAGGATTAGGAAATCAGTTTGTAGAAAAAGCTGCGTATTTAAATCCTGATGATCCAACAGCACCAGATCGAGCCAAAAAATGTAAAGAATCATTTCACCAAGTTCTACAAAGTCTCAAGGAAAATCCATTGTGAGTAGGAACGTCAAATTACTTTTAACCTCTCTTAATTTAATTATATTTCAGATTACTAGGAAATAATCTCAGCGTACGCTCATTGCTAGACTTAAATGAAGAAATTATACGAGAAAATGGATTCAAAGATGCGTGGTACCATCAAAAACACTTAGAAACGATAGCAGCTCTACGAAATCTTCCAAATAGGTTATCCCAGATTGATGCTTTTCAAAATCAAGATGAAAAATGGAAAGAATTATGCAGAGGTGTCATTGCTGGGAACATGTTTGACTGGGGCGCGAAAGCAATACTAGATCTCTTCGAAAATCACGTGAATTTCGGATTAAATGAAGCTTTGTCTAAAATACAGCCTCGGCCTTGGCTTGTCGACGATCTTGATAAGTGGATTTCACATTTAAAGGTAAGTTTTTCTTTTCCAATGAATTCATTTTTAATTGACAAGAATTTTTTTTCTAATAGGGAGAGCCGTACAAATGTGTCGTCATATTTGTAGATAACGCTGGAATTGATTTAATTATGGGAATATTACCATTAGCGCGGGAATTTCTTCGACAAGGAAGTTCTGTTATCTTGAGCGCTAATTCTAAACCAGCTCTCAACGATGTCACACATTATGAATGCGAGTTTTTCTTTAGACGTGCAGCGGATTCTTGTCCTCTCATTCGACAAGCACTCGTTAATCACAAACTCGTATTTTTTGAAAGTGGCGGTGTTGGACCTTGCCTAGATTTGAAAAAATTACATCCAGGTATCGTAACAGTTTTTCTTCATGTGCATAAATAATATTACACTGCTCAAAAATAAAATCGAGCCACTTGGCCGAACCAAGAAAATGACTGTTTTTAAAATGTGGGGCATTTCTTTCAGGGACATGTTAACCAAAATCTAAAAATTCCCTCTGGAGATACATTCCTCCTCTACGTTCTCCAAAAATCCCGAAGAGATTCGCTCCTCCGACCCCCTGAAAAATCGCTTTATGTGATGTCATGTCTCAGCAATGAAAAATCTCAAAGTTTGAAGGCTTGCAGCTCCAAAAAATCCTCTTTTAAGGGGGTTGTTCGACTCGATTGTCACAAAGCCCTGTCAATTTCCTTTTCAGAGCTGCAAATTTCGTCCTTATCGGTGAAGAATTGAGTGAGTGATCGCGTTTCAAAGGAACCCCTGTTTTTAGGGTTTTTTTCGAAAAATTATCGGATACGATGCGTTTATGCGTAAATGGGTGTGCATGTGTGTGTGTGAATGTGCATTCGTGCATTTGCATGTGCATTTCTTTCTTTTGTGCGTGTGTGTGGCTGCGGGAGCGTGCGTGCTGATGAGTATGTGTGGATGTGTGTATTGCTTTGAAACGCGATCACTCACTCAATTCTTCACCGATGAGAACGAAATTTTCAGCTCTGAAAAGGAAATTGACAGGGCTTTGTGACAATCGAGTTGAACAACCCCCCTAAGAAAGGATTTTTTGGAGCTACAAGCCTTCAAACTTTGAGATTTTTCATTGCTCAGACATGACATCACATAAAGCGATTTTTCAGGGGGTCGGGGGCAGCGAATCTCTTCGGGATTTTGGGAGAACGTAGAGGAGGAATGTATCTCCAGAGGGAATTTTCAGATTTTGGTTAACATGTCCCTGAAAGAAATGCCCCACATTTTAAAAGCAGTCATTTTCTTGGTTTGGCCAAGTGGCTCGATTTTATTTTTGAGTAGTGTATAAAGAAACAAACATTTAAGGATGATTTAACATCTTTTGCATTACTTTTTTCGCGTTGTCATTTCTAGATACGAAAGTTTTAAGTATTGTTAATTAATATTTAGGGTTTTTTTTTGTGGGGAAATACAATACATGGACACATTTATTTCCTAAATACTTTTTACAATATGTGAACAAATTGATAATGCTATTTCTTGTTGAGATTGCAAAAGAAAACTTATTTTTTCGTCACGTTGATAGAGCAAAATAGAATTAATCAAAAGATATTTTATCATGTGATGTACAAATATTTTAATAACAAAGAAAAACGTATAAATATTAAACAGAGGCAAAGTTTATTATTGTGAGAATTCCGCGCACGCGCATTATGAAATAAATGTTCTGTATACAGTAGATACACGCGAAAAGGTCGATCTGGAAATGTATTTTCTTTCATACTAATTTATATATATTCTAGAGTTGCTGATAAATTGTATTTCAATTTAGTTTATTCAATATTCCAACATCTGTCGTTTAGAAAACTTGTATTATTCTTAAAATATTTGGAAGAACAAATATAAACTTCCTACTGAAAATAAACAGATTAGAAAATCGATTTTTTCACATAAGTTGAACGGGTTAAAATATAAAGCAATATCAAAGATGACAGACAAAAACTTTTCTTATTAAACCTCTTCCTGTTATCGACTTTGAGGAAACTGAACGTCACAAACACTTCTGTCTTCAAAAATAAATTAAAATTTTGAAATAAATGATTTAAAAATTTTTCGTGTAGATTTGTGTGGGGCGATGTCCGAGGCGGACCTAGTAATCCTGGAGGGGATGGGGCGCGCTGTCCACACCAACCTCTACGCCCGGTTTAGGGTGGACTGCCTCAAAGTGGCCGTGATCAAGAACGAGTGGTGGGCGCAGCGCCTTGGGGGCGACAAGTTCTCTGTGGTCTTTCAATATGAACCCAAGACATAAATCTTAACTGTCGGTTTTATTTAATTTAAAGCAGTGTTTGTTACTTAGTGTTATTTTATGATTGGTTTTAGTTGTATTTAAGTAGAGATATGGATGGTTCTGGATATGTAGAATATATTTTTGTGTACATTATAGATTATATAAGTGTATATAGATTTGTAAATGTAGTTTTAATTGTTTAAATATAGTTTTTCATACAATCTTGTTAATTATTAATCTTTGAAATATTTCTTTTTGAATAATTAAATTTATATTTAAGAATTACAAGAATGACAGCTAATGAAGCACCTAAAATTACAAATTTAATTACACGAAAGATATGCAAAGGAGAATTGAATAATAAAAATTATACTGGCATTCAATGAGTACAAGCATCAAATTAAGAATAAAAATGAAATTACATGAAAGTCTTGAGTCTGACGAGGAAATTTTCAATTAGTTTATGTGACATTTAACTACGACGCCTTAAAATTCGCAAATCATTTTCAATATTAAAGTAATGATACAGGGTGTTTCATAACTTCGAGTACATACGTGAATGGTATATGTTGTTTGATATGCTGAATACGAATCTAAAAGATTTATTCTTCAAACGTCATAAAAGTACGTTGTTATGTATTTGTGTTCAACAAGCAGAAGTTCAATATTGTCGCCGCCGGCGTAAAAGTGTATCCTTGGCAACACATTTACGCCGGCGGCAGACAAAGTAAAATGTTATGAAAAATAGTTAGGTTGTAATTCAATAATTTGACAGTTAAAAATGAAACAAATAAACAAAAATAACAAAACAGCATATTATACGGCAACATGAAATGCTAGATAAGACAGAATATTTGTTGAAGTTTTGAGCATTTTATAATATTTATAATTTTATTTTCTATGTTTGAAGAAAAAATAGCATGTGTTATTCGGAGTAAATGTGTCTTTGGGCGCTTCGCTTGTAATTGTTCGACTCGCTTCGCTCGTCGTTCAAACTTACATGCTCAGCACCCAAAGTATCACATTTACTCCTAATGACACAATATACTATTTTTTTAATTCGAAAAATTAAGGGTTGTTTATCTAAAACATTTTTTGTAGTACTGCACTGGATTCGCTTTCCTATTAAACACAAACAATGAAGTAGGTAATCAACAATTTAACTTACATAATACTAGTAAAATAAACACACAAAATTTAATTATTTTTAATGAAACGATAATTATTGACATAATCATCCACCCAGTGCCAGTGGCAACGAACAATTTTGGACTGAGAAACATGGAAAATAATTTTGCGATTTAAAAATATTTATTTATTTTACAAGTGGGCAGAGCTGGGAGTACCTTACATAAAAAGATATTCGACAGTATCTAAGATACTAAAAGTATCTAAGATACTTTATCTTAGATACATTCTATTTTATGTAAAATGTATCTTTAGTTTAAATACTTTTTAAAAGTATCTGTATCTTTTATCTTAAAAAATATCTTATATCTTAAAAAAGTATCTTCTATCTTTTAAAGTATCTTTTATCTTAAACAAAGTATCTTTTGTCGTAAAAAGTATCTTTTATTTTAAAAAGTATCTTTTATTAAAAAAAAGTATCTTATTTGCAAATATTTAAGGTATGTGCCAGTGAAATATTTTGAAATATCTGATATATTTTTTAATGTTTAAGCTTACAGTTAGTATAAATAATTAAAATTTACACAAATATTTCTTAAAAGTACCTAACTAAGATATTTTAAAGTATTTAAGATATTTAAAAGTATCTAAAACATCTCAAAGTATCTAAGATATTAAAAAGTATCTAGATACTTAAGCATCTTTAACAAATTTATGTAAGTATCTTAGAAAAATATCTAGATATTTATTAAAAGTATCTTTCTCAGCTCTGCTAGTGGGCAAAGTAAGGAATTCCCATGAGAGAAGGCTGAGTGTGATAATTTTATCGAGTGGGTAATTCCACTTTGCCAACGTGTGAAGTATAACGTTTTATCCAACTCCTCTTAATAAATGAAAAATTTATTAAAGAAATATTATTTGACAGTGACATATGCTTTAAATTTTGAAATTAAAATGTCAATCGAAGTAGTTACCAAGATGTTGTGTGTTATTATTATTGTTATAAATAAAAAAATAATCACTAGTGGATTTTCTCAAAATTATACGCACTAGTGGGTAATCTGTTACTTTGCTTGTTTAAAATCGCCATAGTTATATACCATTAACGTATGTACCTGAAGTTAAGAAACATCCTGTATAGTTAGTGTGAGTAGTGATTAGTTTATAATCATATTTAAATACGAAATGCTAGCCTGTATATTAATAGAAACGAGCTGGTTGGTTTGTAGTTAATTAGAAATTATCTGAAACACAAAATGCCAAGTGTAGGTCCTGCAGGACAATGAAGCAATTTACACACAAATTATATTCATAACAATTAATGACCGAGCGTCGGGACGCCTGATGGCTTGACCAGGCCAGGCCAGGGCGCCAATCACACACCTGCCCGATTCTGTAAAGTGTAAAGCGAAGTGTGAAGTGTGTGATTGTGAAGTGGCGCCACCGTCAGACGTTCCACTTTTCAATCATTAATTGTGAAAGCTTCGTAATTACAAATCAAATTCATATTTGTCAACCGTCAAACTACAAAATTAGAAATTCATTCATTATTGTGAGTGCGATGAAGTGAAAACATTCACTAATAAAAATCAGGAAAAATACTGACGTGTTAGTCCACGCGTTTTAATCCTCTTTAGCATGAATTTTTTTATTTAAATAAGGGCACAAAAAATTATTTTTTACAAAAGAAATATTCATATATTGGAAATATGGGTGTACCATACATTTTTTTCTTAAAAAAATTTTAAGTATTGTTCACTATTTTGAACATTATGAACAAATTCAACTTACAATAGAATTTTGATCTATTGGGCCGTGTTTGCGTACTATACAAAATTGTTTGATGAGCAACCTCTTCTAGGAATACATCAGATAAACCAAATAAAAAAAAAATATTTTTTTACGAAACTTTATTAGAATATTTGACGATCATTGAAAACCCGATGTGAAAATTCCATATATTACCCGAGATATGATTTTTCAAAGATTGTGTGACGTCACTGGTATTACTCCAGCGGTACTAAAACAACGATTTTTCAAGATAGTAGATATAATAATTTTTTAATGTAAAAATAATATTTACATATTATAAGTCTTAATTTACAACAATTAAACTTAATGTAAATAAAGATAAAATTCCTTTGACAACTTTAGAGTATTTTACTTGATATTCGAGTAAATAAAATACACTACACTGATGAGCTCCAATAAGAGCGATACGCGTCTGTAGTTCCCGATTGATTGACTTGGCCGGTCTCAATGAATTAATAACTTAGTTATTATTCTGAGGCTGTTTTTTATGAAACAGTTGACAATTTTTATTGTCTTTATATTTTTTAAAACATACAAAAGTTTGAGAACAGTGGCGCTAGTAGTGATGTAACCTAACCTTAACACACAATTTTATTCAATAGATTTTTAACACAGCACAATAAACCCGATAAATTATGAAACAAGTAATAGAAGCCCAACAAATATAATCTTAAATACCAATAAACAAACAAAAAAATTATATTTCGTAGTTCTATTTTAGCCCACAATAGGCGTTGGGCGCAACGGCAGACGCGCGAGTTGCACGTTTTATATTTCTGGCCAATAGAATCAATGCGAGTACCCATGACGTCAAAATATGTTCAATTCGTTATATCGCTTTACTGCAAATATTTAAAAGAAAAAAAAATACTTTACTACTAATTATTCTGTAAGTGTTACACGATTTTGATATAAATTTGTCATATTTCGTTTATGGTTTATGCGCCCATTATCTTTTTCCACTTCAACTTTTTTATGTTAGATAAATTAGGAGGAATGACCTAATTTATTATAATGAAACGTAAATAGTTCAGTATCGCCCGGATTTATTTAATATTTCGGATTACGACGCGCAACCCAACTAACTAGCAAGTGACATGTGCCTTGGAAATAGAAGTATATGTCATAAAATATTATTTATTATACCCTGTATTTTTCTGTATTAAAAAAAAAAAAATATATCATCACGCATTTTACCCATTCTGGGTGTGGCACCCTGCTTCGCCATCTCAGTAAGTGATATATATCTGCTTATGAAATGCGGTTACCAGCCGTCAAGTCATAGCCCCAAAGTTGTTCGTGGAGGGGAACCACAGGGGTAAATTTAAATTGACAACTGTCGGAAGTGGGATTCGAACTGAGGATCTCATGATCCACAGTCCGAAACGTTACCACGGTGCTATTTATTTATAAATGATTATTTTTTATATATATTTCTAATCGTTTACCTAAGTTAAAACATTTGTTTATATTAATGATTTCCGATACAGGTTAAGAATCACATAACAATAAACAAGTGAAATGTTTAAATAATAAAAGTATATAGAATCCTCATTCATTATTATTTACATACTTCTGTATGCACTACTCACTACTATAAAAGAGATAGAGAAGAAGAGGCACATGTAAATTTTCTTACCTTGCATTCTGTAGTTGTTCTGAACCTGTAACAAACAAAACAAACATTTAGAAAACTTCAAATAAAACCACAAAAATCACAGCTACAGCTTAACCAGATAACCAAAATAGTACTTAATATTGAGTTACATACTCTTTAGAAGGCTTTTTTGAGTATACAGCAAACTGCCACTCCATCCAGCATTCCACCAGCACCAATTACTTCTCTTCGATCACATTCCCACACTTTTAAAAGTATTACAAAGTTTAAATTCGTGATTTTATAACTGCACAAAATCTTATCACAAAATGGATGAATTCTAACAAGAAACTTAACTAAAAAGCACTGTTAAACTACTTGAACTTGAATAAATCAGCCATTCATAAATGTTGAACATTCGTGTACTGTAAATTGTTGGAATAGACAAGTCGAGTTCTATTAATTAAGCATGTGTACTTCTAACACACCTTAGATTTATAAGCTTAGAATTCATTTAAAGCAATACTCTTTACAAACATACAATTTTAATAGTTATTTGATTCGAAAATTAAAATTTTGATTCATAAAATTAGTTGGGGCATTATATTACATGTATTGGTATATTTCAATTCAATATTATAATACACTTTTGTATTAGTTGTTTACCAATCCATGTACTAAATTTCCCATCAAGTTTTAAGTATCAAAAAATATATTTCCAAATCAAAAACTATCACAAACTGTTTCTATAACGTCTTAACTTAATAATTACACTATATTTCGTTATTGATTACCCAATTTACCCAAAATATCAATTAAAATACCCAACAATACACCGAAATGTCAACAATTACGAATAAACAGTTGAATTCATGCGCTGCGCATGCTCATAAGCTCACTGCGCTCGATTGTTAGCTATACTACGTTACAAATTGTTGCGCAAAGTAGGTATACGCCATTTCACTACAATTAGTAAATACAAAAAATATTTTTCGGTATTACATGAAAAATTATATTTTAAATGAAATGTAATACATGGAATATATATATAATAGTGTGAATATATAAAATTTAAATAAATTTGTAGTGTTTTAATAAAAATATGTATTATTATTAATTAAAATTAGTGTATGAAGCAAATATTATAAAAATTACGAAATTCACCTATTCATTTTTCAGAATCGAATGGAAAACTATTTATATTTATATGTTGCTGAAAATAGAAAAAGTTCTATAGATCGATCGAAATTTCACATTTTAATTTTTAAATATTTTATTTTATCGAAAATCAATATAAAATATACGTTTTTAAATGCAAAAGACCAAGAGTAATTCAATATTTAAAACTGATTTTAATTACCTACTTCTCGTTTTAAGCATGCCCACAAATGTTTTAAAATGTTTCTAAAATTAATAACTGTTTAACCATTTTGTAATCATAATAATGTAAGAAAATTATCACTCAACATTTTGAGTAACCCAGTGTTGGCAACCGTTAAATAATTATTGTACAATTATGATAACTTTGGCAGATATATTAACGTACTATAGTAAATTTGAACGTACCATGAAACAAAATTTGCAAGAAGAATTAACTAATTAATTCCGATGACGAAATTGAGGACAAAACACATAATTGTCAGTGTTATTTACGATAACTTCACTGCTCGAGGTTGGCAACACTGACTGTCAGTTTCAATTGACAACAGACAGATGTATAAACTTAACTTATATTGTTTTTTTTTTTACAGTTTTTCGCATTGCCGATTTCAAATAAAACTTAATATGTACCTCGGCACTGAAGTTCCTTTTTATCACTCACATGGTTTATTTTCCTCGGTCCTACGGGCCTCGGCAACTAAATTCCATATTCGTGATAAAAAAAAAGAACTTCAGTGCCTTGATACATAAATAAATATTATTTTATTTCAATAAGGGCCGGTATTTCCAAACTCAGTTAACTAGAGAATACATTTACAGTACAGCTTTCTTGTGGTGCGGTTCACGTCACTATCTTCTTTCTCACTTTCTCCCACTATTGCTGATTTGATTCATACGAATGTGAATGATGACGTGAACCGTACCACAAGAAAGCTGTACAGTACTGTATCAATAGAATAAATAAAAAATATCGAATCAAAATCATAGCTTAAATGATGATTATTATTCTAGCTGTCATCTTTTGCTATGATATTTTTTTGTTTATTCCATTGATAATTTATTCTATAGTTTATCTGAAGTTGGAAATACCGGCCCTAAATTTGTCAGACTCATATAAAGTATAATATAATATCTGTAAATGTGTGTACGGTTTGCCGAATGTGCAAAAGTCTTACAGCGTGGTCGTGTGCTCGACGCAGGCGCACGTCGTCCGGAAGACGCTCCAGCGGTGTTATAAGCGCGTGCAGGCGTCGCGACGGACACACGACGCCACGAAGCACGCACTGCACAACACAACTCGGGACCTAGAGCGAGTGAGCCAGCGCTGTAACCGCCGCACTACCTACACACACACAGTGCCGTGTGTGATGGCTTAGCGCTTCCACATCACACCACACACACAGACACGCACACACACACACTTGGTGCTCGTGAGAACAACCTGTTGAAAACTACAGTCGCCGCGACGCTCGCCACTCAGTGAACAAGTGTGCTCTGTGCAGATAACTTGTCCGCTCAACGGTAAGTCTAAATGTTGCATGGATCTCCTGGACCCCTTGTCATGTTATTGTTTCGCAAATCAAATATTTACTGAAGGTAAAAATAATATTTTATATGCCAACAAAAGCTTTCTTTTTACAGCATATTTAATATTTTTTTTAATAATGAAATTGTATTATATTTTCTCATTTGAATATGCTGTAAAATTCACAATAAAACTCTGTACATTGAAATGGTTTAATTTAGAATATAAAATTTAATGTGCATTATTAAAATATATAGGCTACTTCTCGTTTACCGGCCATACAAGCGATTTAACTTCAACTAAACAAATATTTATCTCATGTTATTGAACTTGTCGTTAAATCGGTAATTTGATATTTATGTTTTCTTCATTTCATCGCGGAAGTCTAGTACATTGTAAGTAGATCACTAACATCTAAAACAAATTTTCTGTTTGGATTTGCAAGTTTTACAATACTTTATTATATGCAAGCCCAGTTAAAATCATACAAAGGAAAATTGTTTAATTCACCATATTTATCATTTTTTCTCTCGCACATACATACTGGATGGTCCATCGGTCTGTAATTTTTATTTTATGCGATTATTATAAATATTACCGAAATTTATTTCAGACAAAGTTTATTTTACATTAAAATGCCCATATATCTGCTGTATAAGTTTTTCTACTGGGTGTATATTTTTGCAGAATTTGAAAGACTTTTTGCTTCTTTTTAAAATAGTTCTTATTAATTATAGTCCTAAAGTGATCAGTACAGAAACTGTTCACGTTTTTATTAATGTAGAATCACACACAGAAAGTATGCCATGAAGTTAAAAACAAAAATAAATTTATAAAAAATTTACAACTACTAAACAAAATATAATAAAAAAATCTGATGTGGCCAGCACATAACCTCCCGCCCAATACTATTCTTAAACGGTCCAAAATAGTATTTGATGATACAGAAACATACCTTCTTATTTATTTTCCATTTATATTTAAGAATTTTAATTTTCTTTCGTATATTTATTTAATTTTTTGACATATATTTCACTAAGAAAACAGCTTCACAATCACAATGACATGTGTCACATTTCGTAAAAAATTAAAAATTTTTAAATGTTTCCATGGTGTACTAGGAATGCAAAATTTGAGAAATCCAATTTCTTTATATTTTATTATCTCTAAATCTAATGAAAATTAATAAAATTAGTGTAATCAAAACACATGTAGAATTAAATATTCTTCAACTTTCAAAATAACAAAAATTGTTGAAAGAGGAAATTTAACCGTGTTTTTCACGAAAAACTGTTAAGGGCTTCAAGTAAACTGCTACTTCCGGTCGACCAATTTTATCCAAAATCTAATCAGCTCTTCATTTAAATATAAGAAGCAATAATTCAAAAAATTGTATTTTTTGGTATTATAGTATTTGAGTTATGCGAGACGAAAAAATTGCCACAGACTACACACACACACATACATACATACATACATACATACATACAGACATCATCGCGAAAATAGTAAAATCGTATTGTAGGGACCCTAAAACGTGCTTATTCATTGAAAACTCACTACCCAATTTTCTGACCAAAAACAATACCTCCCTTACCTAGAGGTAGGCGAGAGGTAAAAATTAATAATTATTAAAGATCTGACAGCAACTAATCTGATTGTTAAAACATTCACACACAATTTTATAGCATATTTTCTGTGATTTTCGAATCACAAAAACGTAAATAGTTTCTCTACTGATCATTTTAGGACTATAGTGAATAAGAACTTATTTAAAGAGAAACATAAGATCTTTAAATTTTTGTAAACATTTTTCTATATTTTGTTGTCATCAGATTCAAAAACAGTGTTTGTAGTTCCAGCCAATATCTTTGTGCCAAAACGAATTTTATGTTACTAATTTTTGTTAATTTGTTATTATTTCAGTTATTATTTTGCCTTAAAATATTCTTAGAAATAACAATTTAAGATACAAATAAATTGAGTACAAACATTTTCCCTTTGTTAGATGAGAACAATTTTTTGAAAGACATTTTAAAATTCTTAATTAACATTCTAAAATTCTTTATTGGGACAAATGATATGATTCTGGGCTCGTACATATCTATTAGATTTACACAATTTTAGCAAACTTTTATTCGTATTATTAAACAAGTATACAGGCAGCACTTAGTGACAGCAACAAGTTAAAGTTTTTAATTGAATTTGATCAATTTATTGTCACTTATGTGAACTACATTAGCCAGTAATGAACACTGAAATAATTAAAAATATATATTCTTCAATTTTTAATTAGTTTTGTTATTATTATATAGACGCAAACATAAAATAAATATACCGTTAAACGGGGTGTCTTCAGACAGTTTCAGGATATTTTCTTTAATAACTGTATTTTATGAAATAAATTGGATATTTTTACCTCCCGCCTACCTTTAGGTAAGGGAAGTATAGTCTTTGTTCAAAACATTGGGTAGTGAGTTTTCAATGAATAAACACGTTTTAGGGTCTCAAATACGATTTTTCTCGATGATGTCTGTATGTATGTATGTGTGTAGTCTGTGGCAATTTTTTCGTCTCGCATAACTCAAATACTATAATACCAAAAAATACAATTTTGTGAATGATTGCTTCTTATATTTAAATAAAGAGCTGATTAGATTTTGGATAGAATTAGTCAACCGGAAGTAGCAGTTTACTTGAAGCCCTTAACAGTTTTTCGTGAAAAACACGGTTAAATTTATGTTATTTTAAAAGTTGTAGAATATTTAATTTTACATCTGTTTTGATTACAATAATTTTATTAATTTTCATTGGATTTAGAGATAATAAAGTATAAAAAATCTGATGTGGCCAGCACATAACCTCCCGCCCAATACTACTCTTAAACGATACAAAATAGTATTTGATGATACAGAAACATACCTTCTTATTTGTATATTTTCTATTTATATTTGGGAATTTTAATTTTCTTTCGTATATTTATTTAATTTTCTGACATATATTTCACTAAGAAAATAGCTTCACAATCACAATGACATGTGTCACATTTCATAAAAAATTGAAAAATTTTAAATGTTTTCATGGTGTACTAGGAATCAAAGATTTGTGAAATCTAATTTCTTTATATTTTATTATCTCTAAATCTAATGAAAATTAATAAAATTAGTGTAATCAAAACACATGTAAAATTAAATATTCTTCAACTTTCAAAATAACATAAATTGTTGAAAAATGAAATTTAACCGTGTTTTTCACGAAAAACTGTTAAGGGCTTCAAGTAAACTGCTACTTCCGGTTGACCAATTTCATCCAAAATCTAATCAGCTCTTCATTTAAATATAAGAAGCAATAATTCACAAAATTGTATTTTTTGGTATTATAGTATTTGAGTTATGCGAGACGAAAAAATTGCCACAGACTACACACACACACACATACATACATACATACATACATACATACATACATACATACATACATACATACATACAGACATCATTGCGAAAATAGTAAAATCGTATTGTAGGGACCCTAAAACGTGCTTATTCATTGAAAACTCACTACCTAATTTTTTGACCAAAAACAATACCTCCCTTACCTAGAGGTAGGCGGGAGGTAAAAATTAGATTTTATGTCTTGCATTCCTAGTACACCATGGAAACACTTAAAAATTTTAAATTTTTTGCGAAATGTGACACATGTCATTTTGATTGCGAAGCTGTTTTCTTATTGAAATATATGTCAAAAAATTAAATAAATATACGAAATTAAATTAAATTTCTGTAATATAAATATATAATAAATAAATAAGAAGGTATGTTTCTGTATCATCAAATACTATTTTGTATCGTTTAAAAGTAGTATTGGGCGGGAGATTATGTGCTGGCCACATCAGATTTTTTATCTCTTACCCGTGAAAGTGTTAGGATAAATATTAAATCGCAGCCACTAAATATATTAGTGTAAAAAGAGCTACTAAATTTATTAATAAATCTAATAGATTGTCGTATCAGCATTTGCATAAAATAGTATTGGCAAACAGGGTAAGGCAAAATGTGCTATATTGTCTATGAAAGATTTATAGAAAAAAGTGTGATTCTTTGATTCTATTTTATTGTTGAACATAAAATGAATTATGTTTATCTGTCTAAAGCCTTCGCACGCGTCTGCTAGAACGAATTAAACGCGAAACTCGATATAGGTACAGTTTATATCCACTATAATAAATATCCTAGCTGCGTTGTAAATGACTTGTATTATTTATTACATGACTGCAAATGAGACATTAAACGTACTGATTTGTTCTTCGCTTTTTAATCCATTTTAATCCAACAGCGAATACGAGAATTGAACAGATGAAGTATTTTGAATCGTAGGTAAATAAGAAATGTAATTAAGTAAACATTTATTTTGTATACAGCTAAACAAAAAATAAATTTGCTTTGGGCGAATTTTAAGTCTTTGTTTACATTGAGTTGCTGCAGCAGGACTTTTTACCTCCCGCCTACTTCTAGGTAAGGGAGGTATTGTTTTTGGTCAAAAAATTGGGTAGTGAGTTTTCAATGAACAAGCACGTTTTAGGGTCCCTACAATACGATTTTACTATTTTCACCATGATGTCCGTGTGTATGTATGTATGTATGTATGTATGTATGTATGTATGTATGTATGTATGTATGTATGTATGTATGTATGTATGTATGTATGTATGTATGTATGTGTGTGTGTGTGTGTGTGTGTGTGTGTGTGTGTGTGTGTGTGTGTGTGTGTGTGTGTGTGTGTGTGTGTGTGTGTGTGTGTGTGTGTGTGTGTGTGTGTGTGTGTGTGTGTGTGTGTGTGTGTGTGTGTGTGTGTGTGTGTGTGTGTGTGTGTGTGTGTGTGTGTGTGTGTGTGTGTGTGTGTGTGTGTGTGTGTGTGTGTGTGTGTGTGTGTGTGTGTGTGTGTGTGTGTGTGTGTGTGTGTGTAGTCTGTGGCAATTTTTTCGACTCGCATAACTCAAATACTATAATACCAAAAATACAATTTTGTGAATTTTGAGCTTCTTATATTTAAATGAAGAGCTGATTAGATTTTGAATAAAATTGGTCAACCGAAAGTAGCAGTTTACTTGAAGCCCTTAACAGTTTTTCGTGAAAAGCACGGTTAAATTACCTTTTTCAATAATTTATGTTATTTTGAAAGATGTAGAATATTTGATTTTATCCAACACCTCTCAATAAATGCTCTATAACTATGGCGATTTTAAACAGGGAAAGTAACAGATTACCCACTAGTGGGTATAATTTTGAGGAAAGTCACTAGTGAGTATTTTTTTATTTAACAATATTAATAACACAACACCTTGGTAACTACTTCGATTGACATTTTATTTTGAAAATTTATAGCAAATATCACTGTCAAATAATATACTTTTAATAATATTTCTTTTATTAAGAGATGTTGGATAAAACGTTATACTTTACACGTGGGCAAAGTGGAATTACCCACTCGATAAAATTATCACACTCAGCCTTCGGTATCGTGTGCTAAAATTTCTCTCGTGGGTAATTCCTCACTTTGCCTTCTTGTAAAGTAAATAACTATTATTCTCAAAATTTTATTAATTTTCATTAGATTTAGAGATAATAAAATATAAAGAAATTAGATATTATAAATCTTGCATTCCTTGTACACCATGGAAACACTTAAAAATTTTCAATTTTTTACAAAATGTGATACATGTCATTTTGATTGTGAAGTTGTTTTCTTAGTGAAATATATGTCAAAAAATTAAATATACGAAATAAAATTAAATTTCTCAAATATAAATA
Source organism: Poecilus cupreus (assembly GCA_963942605.1). Taxonomy (NCBI): domain Eukaryota; kingdom Metazoa; phylum Arthropoda; class Insecta; order Coleoptera; family Carabidae; genus Poecilus; species Poecilus cupreus. Next base: position 3,292,162 of record OZ012732.1, read on the forward strand.
GAAAATAAACAAATAAGAAGGTATGTTTCTGTATCATCAAATACTATTTTGTACCGTTTAAAAGTAGAATTGGACGAGAGGTTATGTGCTGCCACATCAGATTTTTTCTTACGAATTACGATGTGATATTTGAATTATATAATTTAAAACAAAGCGAAAAAGTTACAACTCGCGAATACATTTAATTTAAACTGAAACATGACGAAGTGAATATGTCATTTTGCAGAAAATGTCACAAAGCTAGTTCGGTTTGTCTCATAAAGGAACTGTCAATGGACGTCGCAATGACAGGCTATTTGTCAGGTGAGGCATATTTTCCAAATCATTTCATCAACCTTGAATTCTTTGATATGTTACTATTTATCAACGTATTTCATGACACAAGGATATTTAGCTTATCTTCTTAATTATAAACGATATTTTAGTACGCCCAATGGACGCTAAATTATCATTTTTAATTAAAAATATGCACTGAGGTCTTTCCCCATTAAAAAAAAAATTTTTTATGAAACTTTATTTAAATAGAAGACTATCTACATTTTAAAAAATTCTTAATTGTTATTCATTAAGCCACAATGATTTTTACCTCCCGCCTACCTCTAGGTAAGGGAAGTATTGTATTGGGTAGTGAGTTTCCAATGAATAAGCACGTTTTAGGGTTCCTACAATACGATTTTACTATTTTCACGATGATGTCTGTATGTATGTGTGTGTGTAGTCTGTGTTAAATTTCCTTTTTCAACAATTTATGTTATTTTGAAAGTTTAAGAATATTTATTTTTACTTGTGTTTTGATTACACTAATTTTATTAATTTTAATTAGAGTTAGAGATAATAAAATATAAAGAAATTAGATTTCACAAATCTTGCAATCCTAGTACACCATAGAAACATTTCAAAAATTTCCTTTTGTTACGAAATGTGACACATGTCATTATGATGGGGTCTTTCACCATTTTTTTTAAATTTTTTTTTATGAAACTTTATCTATATTGAAGACTATTTACACTTTTAAAAAGTCTTAATTGTTATTCATTATGCCAGAATGATTTTTAAAAAAATGTTGTGACGTCATAGTCCAGCAACACCTCTACTATGACGTCACAACATTTAAAAAAAATCATTGTGGCTTAATGAATAACAATTAAGACTTTTTAAAAGTGTAGATAGTCTTCTACATAGATAAAGTTTCATAAAAAAAAAAATAAAAAAAAATGGTGAAAGACCCCTTTGTGAAGCTGTTTTCTTAGTGAAAAAATTAAATAAATATAGGAAAGAAATTAAAACTCTCAAATGTAAATAGAAAATAAACAAATAAGAAGGTATGTTTCTGTATCATCAAATACTATTTTGTACCGTTTAAGAGTAGTATTGGGCGGGAGGTTATGTGCTGGACACATCACATTTTTTTTAAAATGTTGTAACGTCATAGTAGAGGTGTTGCTGGATCTAAAACAGCACAGATTGTAAATAATTGTAGTCATATATTTTTTACTTATTTTATTATTATTATTACAATAAAATAGAACATTTATGTGACAAAAATTATTTAAATCAATACTGTTTGAGATCCACCAACACCTCTATAATGACGTCACAACATTTAAAACCAATAATTGTGGCCTATTGAATAACAATTAAGACTTTCTAAAAGTGTAGATAGTCTTCAATTTAAATAGTTTCATAAAAAAAATTTAAAAAAAAATGGTGATGGACCCCCATTCTTGAGATGATTATTTTTTGACGTTTCTTTAAACCAATCAAATGCTTTATTGCATGTCAGGTGTCTGCGTTTTAACCAATCCTGTCATTATTATACTGAGAATAATGCTCTTGTGATTATTCCCGGCAATTTTCTCTGTAGCTTTTTTGTTTTTGTTGACAGATGTCAGATGTCAGATAGATATCATCAACACAAGTAAAAATGAGCAAAACAGATAGATTTAGTGACGTGCCCGATGATGAAATCAAAAAATAATCTAATTAAATATAACTCGAGAGTTCGATAAATTAGAAAATAATTCTCCAGTATCTTTCTCAAACTTGTCGCCATTTGACAATAGCCACTCAAGCCCTACGGGCTTTCGTGGCTATTGCCTGGCAACAAGTTTTCGAAAGATCTGTCAAATTATTTTCAATTTATTCTCACTCTCTTGTTATATTATTACTGAAAATAATTATAGCGATTAAACAGTAACTATTAGGTATTTTGTCTGCGTAAAGAAGAAAAAATTATCGTCAGAATTAACGCCATAATGAAAAGTAGCAATTAAATTTAAAATTCAAATGATACAAAATTGAATTAAATGAAACATATACAACGTGTTATTATCGTTCAAAACGTGGATGAATATGCGTCACTGGAAACAAATGAATGGCTGTTACCATCGCAACGCGCAACGGTATTATTATATTGAGACACAAAATTTTGGACGACGATGAATACCTACATCATATGTAGGCCAACTTTATTTTATCTGTATTCTTCAATAATGATCAGTGAAAGACAATTTATTTTAAGAACTGGTTTGTGGAATGTGTGGGGCGAAACGTGACGATTCATTAAAATCTCTAAATCTGTTTTCAATTCCATTAAAATTGCAATATTTGTTAGGCTTAAGTGCGATGATATTTAAATAATTCAAATGCAACAAATGTCGTATTCAAATTTAATACAGTTGTTTAATAATAAATATTAAAACGTTTATAATCTCCTTTTCCATTAAATATTAAAATACGAAGTTTGCAGATAATACTTTTTAATCTGCAAAAGTGTTAATCTCTCTTGATCTCAACCTACCTAAAATTTTCATTTCATAGTATATTTAAATTCTTTTTAAGATAAAAATTTATAACAAAAAACAATTTTGAAGACTTTTAAAATAATTTCCATCAAGAATATTACACTCTTGAGATGCGACGAGGAAAGAATTTTGAACATGTATTAAACTTTAGGCAGGTATCACGTAAACCATTTTTTATAAAGCTACTACGTTCTATTTTTCAATATTAAAGTGTTTCTCAATATTTGTTTTCAATTTCACTTCGTATTTGTTTCATGTTTATTAGTTGTTGAATATTTCATCTAATCTGAACCCAACTCGATGTTGAAGAGAGATCAGAAGTTAACAGAAGCAGTACTTGACAGAAGAGGTATTCATCTCAATCCTTCAGAATTCAGATCGTTGGAGAAGTGGTTTTAAACATTATTAAATTATTATGAATTTGTCTAAATATAAACCACTTATCCACAAATCTAAACTGATCAAATTTGCTTCAGATATTTTATAAAAATAATAAAATAATATTTATTGTTTTATATTTATATTTCACCTGAAGAAGGTAGCACTTTGCTGTCGAAACGTTGCGTTATTAATAAATATTTACAGAACTTAAACCAAGTTATTGTTATTTGTTTAATCAAATAATAATTTCAATATTTGAAACTTCAAATATGTACGGTTAAAGAATTAGAAATTGAAAAAACTTTTTAACAAAAAATTAAACCGACTGAAAAGCGATACATAAAATAAACCATTCTAGTCGTTCGTCGATTGTTTGTTTGGCGCAGACCCACTTAATTATTAAGACTAATAGTTATTTATTTTACAAGTGGGCAAAGTAAATAATTACCCACGAGAGAAATTTTAGCATCGAAGCCGAAGGCTGAGTGTGATAATTTTATCGAGTGGGTAATTCCACTTTGCCCACGTGTGAAGTATAACGTTTCATCCAACACCTCTTAATAAATGAAAAATTTATTAAAGAAATATTATTTGACAATGACATATGCTTTAAATTTTTAAATTAAAATGTCAATCGAAGTGGTTACCAAGGTGTTGTGTTATTATTATTGTTATAAATAAATAAATACTCACTAGTGACTTTCCTCAAAATTATACCCACTAATGGGTAATCTGTTACTTTCCTTGTTTAAAATCGCCATAGCATTTATTGAGAGGTGTTGGATAAAATGGTTTATTTGAAATCAGCAATAAAATGATAAAAAATCGTCATTAAAAGCTCAGAAATCATCACTAAAGTAACCCATAATACGACGATTTTGAGCAACCCAGTGTTGGCAACCGTTAAATAATTATTGTACAAATAGGATAATTTTGGCAGATATATTGACGTACTATAGTAAATTTGGACGTAACATGAAACAAAATTTGCAAGAAGAATTAACTAATTAATTCCGATGACGAAATTGAGGACAAAACACATAATTTTGAGTGTTATTTACGATAACTTCACTGTTCGAGGTTGGCAACACTGGCTGTCAGTTTCAATTGACAACTGATAGCTGTACAAACTTAACCTATATAGTAATTTTTTTACAGTTTTTTCGAATTTTAGATTTCAAATAAAACTTAAATGTACCTCAGCACTGAAGTTCCTTTTTACCACTCACATGGTTTATTTTCCTCGGCCCTACGGGCCTCGCCAACTAAATTCCATATTCGTGATAAAAAATTAAACTTCAGTGCTTTGATACATAAATAACTATTTCGAGCAATTTACCTGTAACAAGGCGAACATTCAGAATACGATTTATTGTTTTTACTGTCAAAACGATTTTAAAATATCAAGTTTCAAACTGCGTTGGGACTTGAACGCATCGAAAATCGTCTTGACAGGAGTTCTTGCTTTCTTGAGTTTAATTTATTGCTACACATGTGTGTTAGAATTTTAGTTACCATAAATAGTCATTTGAGTTTATCGCGGCAAATATTCTGAAATATCGGCTTGAGATGCCATCTGGGGTTGACAGATTTACGAAGAGGTCTGGTAACCCTAGATTAGGTTTTAGTTTTTTCGTAATTTTTGTGCTAGTTCTGTGGGAAACGTTCTCCCTTCCTCTGCCCCCACATACCCGCTTATAGGGTAGATGCGTATGTTTAGCTAGCATAAGAAGAGAGTTAGTTTTTGGTTTTTAAACACTGCAGACGTCTTTTCACGTCTGCAGTGCTCTACAAAATGTAGAAAGTTAAATAAATTCGTTGTTAAATATGTTTTGGTAATTGCAACTAAGTTAACATATTCATACGTTGTCGTCGTTTTTAATATTTGTATTTGTTTCTAAATTGTTCTATTCATCGTTTTACTACTTTATTAAATATTATTTTTTATCACCTTTAAAAGTGTTTGTGTCTTTATTTGACAGCCCGCCGTGCTACATACCTATTGCTTAGAGCAGATGTTAGTGGTAGGTAAAATTGGCGACCTTAAGGGAATCGAACTGCGGACCTCATGATATACGGTTTGATACGTTACCGCGATGCTATTCATTTTTCCAATGCTTTGAACTTTATAACGTTGTAAGAAAGTTAGATGGACACATGTGCAGACAATCTGATATGAATACAATGATAGAAGAGAGGACAGAGGTTGCATTGTAACCTGATGAGGTCGCTCTGAACTGGAAATACAGTTACGAGTACAATACTATGTCATGTCATCTGCATTTCCATTTTATGTTCTGTCTTTTGAAATGTTCGTCCAGTTATAAAACAACTGTGTATTTATATTTTCTTCAACGTACATTTTAATATTAGAGCAACATGTTAAACATATTAAATTACCTAAATTCTGTATTCTGTATTCTGTATTTATAGAGAGTTTCTCAGCATTTTAAATTGAATATTTGCTTACTTTGTAATGTTATAAAAATGTATTTTCATATGTAGCATGATATGTTATTTACATGTACATGCGAAATGTAATTATGCTGGTGGTTGAAAAGTAGAATTTTGACATTTAATTAAATTCTACAATAGTTAATTCACAACGACAGTCCAAGCTTAATTAGTAATTTGAACTTGAAAACTTATTTTTCTTGACTTGTTCTTTTTAATATTAGATTCTTGATTTATTTATTCAATACTTAAATGAATTTTCTGTTCTTCATTAAATTTTAATTAAAGTTAATCAATCGGAAGAGCAAATTTACTTTCAAAATATTTCTCGGAACGCAGTGATACACAAGGCCCTATCGGTAAATTCCCACAATATAGAAAAACCATTCTACCGTGCATATGATTCATCAAAAACTTTTAATTCTGAAATTCATTTATAGTTTGGGCCATTATAAGTTGCGCGGTGATATTCACATAATGCGGTGTGCTTGACCCCGAAAGGGTTGCCAAAGCTTTGACGCTAATTGATTTCCAAATGGTCTCGCACTCACATCAAGAATTATTACCGGAATCACGAGAAATTTCAGATTACTAACACTGCCATTAGTAATAATTGTATGCAATCATCGTTTTGACAATGTTCAAGGAGTCCAATGGGCCCATAAACTAATTTTTTTAAATGTTTATGAAACTTTATTATAATATATGACGATCAGTGAAAACCCGATGTGAAATTTCCATATATTACCGGAGATATGATTTTTTAAAGTTTGTGTGACGTCACTGGTACTGCCCCAGTGGCACTGAAACAACGATTTTTCATGATAATAGATATTACATATTTTTTAATGTAAAAATAATATTTACATATTGTAAGTCTTTATTTAGAACAATTAAACTTAATATAAATAAAGATATAATTCCTTTGACAACTTTAAATTATTTTATCCAATACCTCTCAATAAATGCTCTATAACTATGGCGATTTTAAACAAGCAAAGTAACAGATTACCCACTAGTGGGTATAATTTTGAGGAAAGCCACTAGTGGATATTTTTTTATTTATAACAATAATAATAACACACAACACCTTGGTAACTACTTCGATTGACATTTTAATTTAAAAATTTGAAGCATATGTCACTGTCAAATACTATTTCTTTAATAATTTTTTTATTATTAAGAGATGTTGGATAAAACGTTATACTTCACACGTGGGCAAATTGGAATTGCCCACTCGATAAAATTATCACACTCAGCCTTCGGCTTCGTGTGCTAAAATTTCTCTCGTGGGTAATTCCTTACTTTGCCCACTTGTAAAGTAAATAACTATTACTTGATATTCGAGTAAATAATTTTTCAACACAGCACAATAAAACAGTGAAATTACAAAACAAGTAATAGAAGCCCAACAAATATAATCTTAAATACCAAAAACAAAACAAATGAAATGACATTTCGTAGTTCTATTTTAGTCCACAATAGGCGTTGGGCGCCACGGCAGACGCGCGATTTGCATATTTCATATTTCTGGCCAATAGCATCAATGCGAGAACCCGTGACGTCAAAATATGTTCAATTCGTTATATCGCTTTTCTGCAGATTATTTCAAACAAAAATAGTTATTTACATACCAAATGCGGGAACCGAGTTCACGCAAGAGGTTTGTACAATATTTTTTGTATGAAAAGTATAAAACTAATAACAGTCCATACAAAGAAATGAAGTTCTTCAAGGAGTTATTTTGATAATTGTCAAAGTTGCACTATAAATATAAACACACAAATTAATTTGTCTAATATATTAGAAAACAATTAAAATATTTACTGTATTCACTTATAAATTTATTACATTTCTTATTTATATTGAAATAACTAACATTACATTTGTAGGTTATGTATTTTACAGCTGTCATATCGGGCATATTTTATTGCCAACATTGGTAACTAAATGCACTAAATTTCTTATTTTTAAATTCAATTTCATTCTTATTCCATCATTGTTTATATTAATATTATGTAAAGGGATGTTTGAAATGTTATATTTGTTTATTTTAAATATAATTTATTAATAACCGCTTTAGAAATAGGAATGTTTTCGTCGAAATTTCCCGGTTGTCTATCTGGTGGAGACCTGGGAAATAGACATTTCGGACGTTGCTTAGGCAACGCTAAACAACACATTTCAATGTGTTAGTACAAAAAAAATACTTTACTACTAATAATTCCATAAGTGTTACACGATTTTGATATAAACTTGTCATATTTCGTGAATAGTTATGCGCCCATTTTAATTCTTTTAAAACTGTAGACTGTAAGTTTGCAGGTATTATTGAAAAACTTGAGCACGCGAAGAAAGAACATCAAACATAACTTTGTAAACTATCTGAAAGTAGTTCACCCAACACAATCGTAACATCTTGTTAAACGCTGCTTCTGCTAAACGAAATTAATAAAACGATGTAGTGTAGTTACTCGTGCAAACTTTTATAATGAATCCAAACAGAAATAATTAAAATACATAAATCATTTGTAGCATATTCTAAATAAATGTAAAATTAAGCTGTATTCACATAGAACTTATTGCTGTTGCCTTGCGTTGCACGAGTTTGTGAACTCCAAACTCAAACGATGCAACGGTAGCAACAGCCAATCAGAGAGCACTATGAAAAAGGATAGATATACATTTATGACAAGTTGACACTTAACCTAAAATATTTTCTAATATTGTAACATTTATACAGGGTGTCCCAGATTTAAACGGCCTAACTTAATCCATAGATTAAACACCTAAAAATAAGGTGACAAGTTCATTTGAGCAAATGTCCGTAAATGCTTCATTCCAGAGATATTCATGTTTTTCTTATTGAGTAGCGCTACTTTAAAAAATCAACATCATAATGAAATATCTAATATTATCGTATTGAGATGTTAGATATTAAATTAAAAATAATTTGTTTATTACCTAATTTCAATACAAAATTTAGTTTGCTTGCACTGATGTCTGGGAAAAAATGAGAAACTATCAATGAATTTAAAGAAATTTATTGTTTAAAATAATAAAGTAATAACATAACTTCATAAACTATTTTTCTAAAGTAATATTTATTCAAAATGTTCACCTGCAACACGTAAACAAGCACTACAATGATCTGCCACTGCATTGGTTGCTGCGTGACATTGCTCGGGAGATATGGTTTCGCAAAGTTGAATAATTTTTCTACGTAGTGAGTCTAAATTATTTATCGGTTCTTCATAGACTTTTTCTTTTATGGCACCTTATAAAAATTTCTTATATTCATTGACAAGGAAAAACCTTGACATCAGTCAAGTCAACTAAATTTTGTATTAAAATTAGGTAATAACCAATGTATTATTAATTTAATTTAATTATTATATCTCACATCAATAAGATAATAGTGGATATTTCGTTATCAAGTTGATTTTTTAAAGTAGCGTTACTCAATAAGAAAAACATAAATATCTCTGGAATAAAGCATTTACGAACATTTGCTCAAATGAACTTGTCCCCCTATTTTTAGGTGTTTAATCTTAATTTTAAGTTAGGCTGTTTAAATCTGGGACACCCTGTATATGTAGGTGTAAGTACATATATTAGCAGAAAATAATTTTGTGCAATACCTGTACTATAAGTTACCCATTAATAACAAAATGTAAACACAGTAAGTGGAACTTTTATTGCACAATTGGTTTTCATGGTTACATCATTTACTTACCGTCCACGGTGGATGGTAAGTGAAACTTACCGTTCATGGTGGACGGTTAATAAATTTATATCATTCAAATTTTATTTTTAACCTCAATCTGACAACTGTTAATTTTGATACCTATTTTTCCTTTTCTTATATTTACACAGGTATTGCAAAAAATATCTTACTAACCTCGAACTGTAAGTGATTTTTTAGGTCTCGAATGTTTAGGAAATCTCGACCCTACGGGTCTCGACATCCCAAACTGCATTCTCGACCTAAAAACTCTCACTTACAGTTCACGGTACGTAATATACTATTGTAAGTATTTGTATTATAGTTGTACGTAGCCATTATTAAATTAATTATTACAACTTTCTAGTAAATTGACAGCCAAACAGTGCCGGTAACTATCAAAACTGTATTATTGGTAATAACGAAGTTAAGTCCTATATGAACGGTGTACATACAATAAAAATGCAACGCAACAGCAAGGCGGTTGTCTTGCCAAGGCAACAGCAATAAGTTGTTTGTGAATACAGCTTTAGTGTAGAAACTACAAGGGTTGTAAAAACATTTCACGGCTAATCGGTCTTCATTAGGGTGAAAATTATGTATAAAAATATAAGAGAGGTGTAGTGTGAAATCCTGTGGGTGATATTCTAAATATAATCATATTACGATTCGTGGAAACTTTGGTTTTACGACACACGCGCCCAATGCACAATCAACTAGAGTTGCCATCGTCACGTGTTCCGCCAACAATCAAAACAAATTAAATTAAAGAAAAGCCACAAAAATCATCAAGCTGCTATTGATTTTTCTATCGCTGGACTGTATTTATAGCTACTTGCTTTATTTTTATATCCCTTAGTAAAATCACGTACAACAATACGCTATTTATAAAACTATAAAAATCACGATGTTCTTAAACATATTAATCTGTATTTAAATAAATTATATTTAACACATGTTTCATATATACCGGTTTTAGAATTGAAATGTGGCGTCTTATTGGAATCTGACATGTAGCGATATGCCATTTAGCGGATTATTTTCGAACACAAAGTAGGGTGAAGAATACATTACGTCAAATGGTTATAACGATTTTTGAGATAAAAAATAACCGAAATTGTATTTAAACACCGCGAAAAATAAAAAAATTAAGTGTATTGTGCAGTAAAAGGGTGTAATAATAAACCCGTAAAAATCTGTACTTTACATTCCATTATTTTCCGAAGCTGGACAAACGTTTTATTTATAAAGTAAACCAATTTGGAGTGCGAAAAAACCTTGAAAAACTAACAAAAGTAAACAACATGAATGCGTTTACAATAAATAATATGCTCTGAATATTTTGTACCAGACGGTTATGTACATCTAAGTAAAATTTTAGGCTATAATACGAATTTGCTCCGAAATCTTTTCACTTTGTATTTAACAAAGTTCCTAAATTAAATTAAATATGTAGTCAAAGTTAATATTCCTTATATTTGTTCATTTTTAGTTATTTGTTTATTCAGTTGATTTAGATCAAGAAACGTACAACTAACTTATAACAGTACAACAACATAGCAATGCAGTTTTTGCATTTTTCACCCAAAACCAGCCATGCAGGAACAAACAACACTCATCACGTGTTCATCTCCTGCAATTTTCCTATTAATTTGATGAGGATCACCTCGTAAATTCGACGTTGACATATAGAAAGCCACTACACCCACAACCACTGTCAATTTCATTGAATTTTTTCCCGCATTTAATCAATTGTCAAGTATATTAAATGCGTTCAGCTTCTTTAAAATTTAGTTTTCAGGATCTGTTGTAGAGCATTCGCAAATTTTATTAAACGTGAAACTCATTTTTTATATTTTATACGCGAACAGTACTAATGTCACATTCGAATCTTCACCCTAATTGACGCCATCTTGGATAGGCCACGCCTCCATGTCAGATCTCAATAGGGTGCACATACAAAATTTGTTCAGAATTTAAAAATGTAAGCAATAAGGCCCATGTGGTTACCTAAATATTAGTATTTTACGATATATCAATCGCTTTAAAATCAATATTTATTACTGCCATGAAAAATTGAACAAAAACGAAATATGTTTGACATTTCATAAAACAGTTTTAGGGTTATTTATTTATTTACCAGAAAGTAAGGAACTCACAAATTCGCCTTTATATCATTACAATCTTCTATGAAATTTCCGCAGAAAATAATAGAATACTGTAATAAATAAATCTAAATTTGTTTTTAGAAATGTCAAATATTTTTCGTTTTTGTTTAATTTTTCTAATAAATATTAGTTATATCGTGAAATACTAACTTTTAGGTAACTATCTGGGTCTTATAGTAGATATACATTTTTTAATTCTGGACAACTTTTGTATTTACATCTTTGCTGTAAAGCGTAAAAATTTACAGCAATATCAAAAAAATAACATTGAAATGTGACGTATAGGGTTTCAATGCTATTTTTTACATTGCTGTATCTTTTTACCTATTCATTTGGCAGCAGAAGTTGTTCAAAATTTAAAAATGAATGCAATCCATTCTACAGAAAATAATCCAACACTCTAATAAATAAATCTAAATCTGTTCTCTGAAGTTTCAAATATTTTTCGTTTTTGTTTAATGTTTCATGACATTCTTACAATATTTCTAATAAATATTAATTTTAATTTGATTGAAATATCGTGAAATACTAATACATTTAGGTAACCAAATGGGCCTTATACATTTTAAATTCTGAACAACATTTATACTTTGGTGCAAAGTATATAAATACAAATACCCAGTAATTAGATTGAAAACACTTTATGCCACATTTAAATTCTACACCCTGTAGAATAAATGTTTGACTTATATTTCCTTCAAATAACAACTTTGATTATTCAAACATATGTTGAAGAAACAGAAAGGTACAAAAATTGGAAGTAAGAACTTTTCTACTCTACTTGAAACAAATTAAATTTGCTGTTTAATATATTTATAAAGATTCGTGAATACCTTTTCTCATGCATGAATTATTACACAATAGAATTGTTATAAGAGAGTATTTTACTTTCGTGCCAACCCTGTAGGGTGAAAGTGTAGGCTGATTCAGCAAAGGGTAGGTCTAATGTTCACAGAACACACTCCCACGAAGAAAGCATTGATCAGAACATAACGTCCCTACAGCCTGTTACATAAAGTTTCACTAATGTGTCACATACTTTGTACTTAAACACGCGTTACCTACTTGCAAATGAGACGTATAGTCGTATATGCTATTTTAGAACTTTATTGTGTACTGTCACATTAATCAAAATTACTCGTAAGTATTCAGCGTCTTCAGAGAAATTTTTTCACCCATTCTAATTTTCGTTTGGCTCCCACTGGAGTTGGTTTAATAACAGCGTGCTTATTATTTTGTCGTGGAATATATTAACACTGTACAAAGTCTGGAATATTGGAATATTTATAATTATCATCTCAAAGTTTTTTTTTGTAATATTAATTCCAGTCTACTTATTTGAAAAATGTTTTATTGTACATAATGCAACTTGTGTAAATTTATTCAACGGACAAATTTTGGTGATATGCGAAGAATTTTTAATTAAAACTGAGTATTTTGAAATAGGTTTTTACAGTATATTCGTAGTTGTATATGACACAGGCACACAAAAATAGTTATGTATGTATCAATGCACGCAGTATGTTTCAAATTCAAGGCTCACGCTTAGTATCTTAAGAATTATTTTAATAGGCGCATAAACCATAAACGAAATATGACAAATTTATATCAAAATCGTGTAACACTTACGGAATAATTAGTAATAATAGTTATTTATGTATCAAGGCACTGAAGTTCAATTTTTTATCACGAATATGGGATTTAGTTGCCGAGGCTCGTAGGGCCGAGTAAAATAAACCATGTGAGTGATAAAAAGGAACTTGAGTGCCGAGGTACATATTAAGTTTTATTTGAAATCGAAAATTCGAAAAAACTGTAATAGTATATTCTACAACAAGTAATGGAATGGCACATATTCCACGCGAGCAAAAAGTTTGTAGCCCGAGCCAAAGGCGAGGGCTACGGTTTGCGAGCGTGGGATAGGCCATTCCGTTACATGTTGTAGACTATACTTTCTATAAAAAGGTTTTGGAAATTATGCAAAAATACAAATATAAAACTGTTGAAAACGTCAAATTCAAATAAATCAAATTAAAACAAACAGACGTAACCATAGTAACTGAATCAAGATACTTCATATGTCGCGCTAATAAGCGGTTCTGATTCGTCGAAAATATTCCATACGCCGCGTATGGAATGTTAGTGATTCCATAACAGTTTTTAGTAGTGGAATGTCCAGTTTCCAAAACAGTGTTATAGAAAAATAATTACAATATAGGTTGTTTATACATCTGTCAGTTGCCTATTGACACTGACAGTCAGTGTTGCCAACCTCGAGAAGTGAAGTTATCGTAAATAACACTGAAAATTATGTGTTTTGTCCTCAATTTAGTCATCGGAATTAATTCGTTAATTCTTCTTGCAAATTTTGTTTCATGTTACGTCCAAATTTACTATAGTACGTCAATATATCTGTCAAAATTATCCTAATTGTACCATAATTATTTAACGGTTGCCAACACTGGGATGCTCAAAATCGTCGTATAATAGGTTACTTTAGTTAGAGCTCTAGAAGAATGTAGGTATTCTCGTCCGCCATTTTGGGTCCAGATGTCATAAATAAAATAAGTTATTGGAATCCAGTTACTTAAAAAAAAAACATTTAAAATTTGTAACTGTCAAATTTGAAAACATATTTCTTGAAATTCTGTAAAATCCAACTACACAAATCATACGGTAATATATTAGAAAGTATTCTGTACACTTACCTGTTAGATATGAAATATAATAATTAAGAGAATGATATATCACAATTATTAATCAATATCAACTTCAAATTTGACAGAAAAGAATTAAAGTAACTGGATTCCAATAATTTGTTTTATTTATGACACTTGGACCCAAAATGGCGGATGAGAATACTCATATATTCTAGTACCTTACTTTAGTGACGATTTCTGAGCTTTTAATGACGATTTTTGAGGACTTTTGTGCCGATTTCAAATAAAAATATATCATGACAACCATATTCCTATGTTATTTTAACTTAACGCTCTACAAACAATCTTGAATCTCAATAAATCGAATTAAATATAAACATTCAATTATATAACGCATAAACACAGAGTTAACATTACTTTCTATTGAAAATCACCTCCTTGATTGGGTGAAAACTACCTATTATACAACAGGAAATTTAAAAAATTTGCAGTGATTTTACTTTACTTTACACCATCTCAAACGTTAAAACATGGATGTTTGTATTATGAACTTCCATCTCAAATTTTACCTCATCTTTCTTTTTCTTGTCTGTGACGTCAAAATCATAACCCTCCATTGAAAAACTTCTTCGTCATATTTATGTTTAGCACAAACATAACACTGTTTACATAATTTCGAGTTGTTTCGCTTACCTCGTGTATATTGACTCGATCATCATGTACAGTATGTGAAGAATGCTCGTATAAGAGTTGCGTGGAATACAAATCCGTGTGCGTAGCCTGACTCATCACGCGTCACGCGTCTCTAAAGCTGTAGAGTCACAAGACGACGTTGGAGGATTACCTAGCCGATTGATCCAAATCTCCGTACGATGTGCGTGACACAAGGTCACTGTGACATCTCCATCAACAGGAAAACTCTCACAAAAATGTCTGTACGTAACGAAGAAATAAACACGCAATTGGAATTACGAGTTACTCTCAAAGAGAGTTGAATTCAAGGCAGGGAAGACTTAAAACGGAGAAACCTTTCTTTAATTATTGTTCTCTGGGACTTTTCAAAAGTTAAGTGTGGTTTGGTTGCTTCAACTTTATAAGAAAAAAACAAGATTTCTACAATGCAATGTTTCTCGTATATAATTATTTTTATATCTTTTGTATTCTTGTACGTAGTGCTTGTTTAAACGCTCCCTCTAAAGTCTGGAATACCAGGATTTTATTACGGAAAATTCACAAAAATTTAGAGAATACCTACTCTACATAGATGTTATTATTAATGTTATAAATAAAAATGTACCCACTAGTGACTTTTCTCAAAATTATACCCACTAGTGGGTAATCAGTAACTTGCCTTGTTTAAAATCGCCATAGTCATAGAGCATTTATTGAAAGGTGTTGGATAATAGTTATTTATGTATCAAGGCACAGAAGTTCAATTTTTTAGCACGAATATGGAATTTAGTTGCCGAGGCTCGTAGGGCCGAGGAAAATAAATCATGTGAGTGATAAAAAAGAACTTCAGTGCCGAGGTACATATTAAGTTTTATTTGATATCTAAAATTCGAAAAACTGTAAAAAAATTACAATATAGGTTAAGTTTATACATCTGTCAGTTGTCAGTTGAAACTGACAGTCATTGTTGCCAACTTCGAGAAGTGAAGTAATCGTAAATAACACTCAAAATTATGTGTTTTGTCCTCAATTTCGTCATCGGAATTAATTAGTTAATTCTTCTTGCAAATTTTGTTTCAAGTCCAAATTTACTATAGTACGTCAATATATCTGTCAAAATTATCCTAATTGTACCATAATTACTTAACGGTTGCCAACACTAGGATGCTCAAAATCGTCGTATAATGGGTTAATTTAGTGACGATTTCTGAGCTTTCAATGACGTATTTTGAGCACTTTAGTGCCGATTTCAAATAAAATATATTATTTGAAGCATATTTTATTGAACACGTAGATTTTGCAATACTTGCTAATTTGTACTATGAAGAGGATGAGGAACAAAATAAATAAATGTGTCTAACAAAAGTTGTGAGATTTAATAAAACAAACAAAATTTATTTGAAAAATTTTCTTGTATATTGAAAAATTGAAGAGGTATTACGTTAATACGAAAAATGGTGGAGGCGCGTATAATGCTTACAAATCATTAATTATTTTTTCTGTCATAAAATGAACCCTGTCAACCTATACTTGAACGTACTAGGTTATTAACCTTATTATTTCGAATTTTCAATAATACTTATTTTAATTTAGGTTAACTCAAACTTAACTAATACCATTAACGTTGTTGGCCAATCTAATCTAGTTAATTCTTACCACACACGACAAAAGTTTCTTAAATCTCACCAAAGTTTTCAAACTACAACTGTCGTTTAAATCTTCAACAAATGCTTAAAACTTTTCAGACATGATTAGCATTTATACAATGATTGCAAAAATATTTTTGTACTCATACATTGAAGTGTGTTGTTTAGCGCTGTCTAAGCAACGTTCGAAATGTCCATTTCCCAAGTCTCCACCAGATAGACAACCGGGAAATAACGTCGAAAACATTCTTATTTCTAAAGCGTTTATTATTAAATTATATTTATAATAAAATAATATGGTATTTCAAACATTCCTTTACATAATACTAATATAAACAATGATGGAATAAGAATGAAATTGAATTTGAAAGTAACAAATTTAGTGCATTTGGTTACCAATCTTGGCAATAAAATCTGCCCGATTTGACAGCTGTAAAATACATAATCTACAAATGTAATGTTAGTTATCTCAATAGGAATAAGAAATATAATAAATTTACAAGTGAAGACGGTAAATATTATAAGTAAAGTATAAAACTATTAACAGTTCATACAAAGAAATGAAGTTCTTCAAGGAGTTATTTTGATAATTGTCAAATTTGCACTATAAATATAAACACACAAAATAATTTGTCTAATATATTAGAAAACAATTAAAATATTTATAATATTTACCGTATACACTTGTAAATTTAATATATTTCTTATTTATATTGATATAACTAACATTACATTTGTAGGTTATGTATTTTACAGCTGTCATATCGGACAGATTTTATTGCCAACATTGGTAACCAAATGCTCTAAATTTGTTATTTTTAAATTCAATTTCATTCTTATTCCATCATTGTTTATATTAATATTATGTAAAGGGATGTTTGAAATGTTTTCGTTTAAATTTCCCGGTTGTCTATCTGATGGAGACCTGGGTAATGAACATTTGGGACGTTACTTAGGCAACGTTAAACAATACATTTCAATATATGAGTACAAAAAATATTGTACAAACCTCTTGCGTGAACTCGGTTCCCGGATTCGTTTTCACTCATCCGGGAACCAAGCGTTCCCGCATTTGGTATGTAAATAACTATTTCAGAACTAGGAATCTACGTATATGTGGTCGCTAAATTTATCTCTTTATTTTGTCTTAAACTGTTTGAATAAGCCTCTGTGAGTGACAGTGAAAAAATATGATATAAACCTGTAGTCGCAAATGAATGAAGGTAATATTGAATCGCGGCTCTTTTCAGCAGAGTGTGGTGTGCAGTGACAGCCTCGCCACATCATGATAAAGGAGATTGACATGTGACGTTATTCACACGTTAACTTCCATTCACTGCGCGAATCACCTGGGACGCGTGTTATTAGGCCTCGAGACACCCACGGAGGGTAATTACGCTTTTTACAGCTTTTCATCAACTTCCAAATATTATTTTTCGCGAAATTTGTGAAGTTTTTTTACACGGAATTCCCTACAACAATACACTGCTGAATAGACTTTGCTGTTTCAGTTTGAATTTAATTATCTCCTTTTATTATTTAAAATAAAATGAAAATACTTTAATTGGTTTTAAAACACTAGCTCTGAAATTTTGATTTATCCGCCAGTTCTTGTGTCTGTTAATAGTATATTACGTACCGTGAACTGTAAGTGATAGTTTTTAGGTCGAGAATGTAGTTTGGAATGTCGAGACCCGTACGGTCGAGATTTCCTAAACATTCGAGGCCTAAAAAATCACTTACAGTTCGTGGTTAGTAAGATATTTTTTGCAATACCTGCGTAAATATAAGAAAAAGAAAAATAGGTATCAAAATTAACAGCTGTCAGATTGAGGTTAAAAATAAAATTTGAATGATATATATTTACTTACCATCATGGGCGTAGACTTATTAAAATCTTGTCGGGGGCATGGGGCAAAATGGGGCAATGAGAAAAGTATAATTGATTTTGTATTATTTTATTACGTAAGCAAAAATAAATATCATTCAATATAAATACACCGAGTATAGAAATGAAATGTGGAGTATAGGGATTTAAATGCTATTTTTGATATTACTGTAAATTTTTAGCTATTCACTTTACAGAAAAATTATAAATACAAAGTTGTTCACAATTTCAAAATCCATGCAATAAAGCCCCTTTAGTTAGGTACCTTAATGTTAGTATTTCACGATGCATCAATCAAATTCAAATAAAAAAAATTTTTTTTTGGAAGACTGCCATAGAAAATTTAACAAAAACGAAAAATATTTGACATTTCATAACAGTTTTAAGGTCATTTATTTATTTAATGCCTGTTTTACACGACGCAATTTATTGGTCAAGTTTTCTTGTAAATAAATTGCCAAGAACAAAAATTTTGTTATTCATTTTACATACATCAATTTTTCCGCCAATTTATTGTGACATTATCATTAGTACTAATACGATATCAGCTGTCACCTATAAAATGACAAACTAACCAAAACACAAACAAATTTGAATAAAATTCCCTAAAAAAATTGTCGAAAAATAGAACATGTTCCAATTCATCAATTAATTGACCAATTTTTGTTGAAGAAAAAATTGACGCAAAGTCTCGTAATATACACAACAATAAATTGACAAAAAAACTTCGTCAATAACGGAAAGAAATGAACTGATATTCGACATTATATCATTACAATCTTCTACGTAATTTCTACAGAAAATAATACAACACTGTAATAAATAAATGTAATCTGCCTTTTGAAATGTCAAATATTTTAAACCTCCGTAGAGCTTATTAAGTACGCTTATCCCGAGACCAAGAATCAAGTAATTTCGATGAAAATGAACGGAATGATGTCAATTTAGTATGTCTTGTGTAGAATTAAATTGTTTACTTTAAAGAAAATGATATACCATAATAATCTCAAATATAGCGTTATATCTTTTTTCATTGTCGGGGGCAGTTTTATATGTTTGCCCCCTACAGAATGATTCATTGGGGGCACGTGCCCCCATGCCACCTACAACTCTACGCCTATGCTTACCATCCACCATGAACGGTAAGTTTCACTTACCATCCACCGTGGACGGTAAGTAAATGATGTAACCATGAAAACCAATTGTGCAATAAAAGTTCCACTTACTGTGTTAAAATTTTGTTATTAATGGGTAACTTACAGTGCAGGTATTGCAATATAGTTTACTTTACGTATGTGTATCGTACAAAATTTTATCTACAATATAATGAAAAACCACAAAAAATATAAAAAAATAATTTTTATTTATGAAGTAGGATCACAATATTAAATGAGAAGTTTGCCATGATAACAAAATTTTTGCAAATTTGGCGTGTTTAAAAATTTTAATCACTCGTTGCTTGGCAACCCGTGACTGCCCGTGACTAATGGGATCGTGTTACTAAACAACCGTTTTACAAACTTGAAACTAACAGTTAAACATCAATTTTACACACTATCGTAGATAAAGAATAGTATATTGTTCATACTACTTTTCCTATTTAACGTCAATAAATTCAATAAAAATAAAATAAAATTGTACGCCATGTTTAATATACCACTGGTCACCAAGGGGCTTTGCCCGCGGGGCCTATCGGGTCTCAGGATGCAACCCTGACGCAGGTGCTCCGATTCAATAATTTTACGTGAGCAATGATTGCCCCAAGTTTGACAGACTGTTAATTTTACAAATAATAAATTCCCCAAAAACAGTTGCACAAAATTCATTTTTGTAGCATTGTTTTTCAGAAAAACAGTGTCACAAAATTGACTTTGTGTACGTGAAATAGGAAAATATTATTATCTACAATTATTGTATGAAACATTGTCCTCTTACTGTCACCATTTTAAATTTAAAACACGTAAGAATAATTATATTTTGATATTTTCGTTTAAATGTTTTTTGAAAAACAAAACAACGGTTAAAAATGTCATTTTTTGACAGGTGTCATAATTTTTTGAAGGGATGAGCGTTTCTTGATAGTGTCGGCCCGTGTTCCTGCATTGTTCGATAAGAAATCTATGGCGGGAGGTATTGTGCTGCCCACAACAGATTTTTTAGAACAAATATTTAGATTGTAAATGCAGTAAATTTGATGCAGTGTTTGTGTAGTAAGCGCTTGAGCTTTGTACGTTCTCAAAGCTCAACCACACGTCCCGTTCTGAAAGCACAATTATGTTTGAGATAGCTTTCATACTTAGCTCTTTCATCAAGCCACATTTTAATTCACATCTTAAAATTTTCCATTACGAGATTGCATCGTCAAATGTACGAACTTCTTGTTCCTGACAGCACTGCAAATACAAATGCTAGCTTTATAAATTATAATATTCCGGGATAAATTCGAAATGCATACTTGCTTATCAGGCAGTTTAAACCATAAAAACTACAAAACTGTGAAACGTACTTCGAATTTTAACAACATAATCAATGTGGTTTCGTACATTTTAAGATTCTAGTCAAAGCGTTTGGCGTTTAGGTTCTGCTACGAATCATACAATTACCATCAAGGAAAACGGTCGATCTTTTCATCTCACATCATAAATTTTGATTTTTACAAATTGTTCTGAATTTAAATTTCTCATTGCAAGATACGTGACCCGAATAATGATCTGCGCTTCCTAACAAGCTCTGCTAGATAATAATGTCCCCCGTTTTTACATCGATCTAGCTTTTCAACATATTTCTACATCTTTATACAAATATCTTTTTTGCAATACCTGTACTGTAAGTTACCCATCAATAACAAAATTTAAACACAGTAAGTGGAACTTTTATTGCACAATTGGTTTTCATGGTTACATCATTTACTTACCGTCCACGGTGGATGGTAAGTGAAACTTACCGTTCATGGTGGACGGTAAGTAAATATATATCATTCAAATTTTATTTTTAACCTCAATCTGAGAGCTGTTAATTTTGATACGTATTTTTCCTTTTCTTATATTTACGCAGGTATTGCAAAATAGTTATTTACTTTACAAGTGGGCAAAGTAAGGAATTACCCACGAGAGAAATTTTAGCACACGAAGCCGAAGGCTGAGTGAGATAATTTTATCGAGTGGGTAATTCCACTTTGCCCACGTGTGAAGTATAACGTTTTATCCAACACTTCTTAATAAATGAAAAATTTATTAAATAAATATTATTTGACAGTGACATATGCTTTAAACTTTTAAATTAAAATGTCAATCGAAGTAGTTACCAAGGTGTTGTGTGTTATTATTGTTATAAATAAAAAAATACTCACTAGTGGCTTTCCTCAAAATTATACCCACTAGTGGATAATCTGTTACTTTGCTTGTTTAAAATCGCTATAGTTATAGAGCATTTATTGAAAGGTGTTGGATAATAGTATATTCTACAACAAGTAATGGAATGGCACATATTCCACGCGAGCAAAAAATTTGTAGTCCGAGCCGAAGGCGAGGGCTACGGTTTGCGAGCGTGGGATAGGCCATTCCGTTACATGTTGTAGACTATACTTTCTATAAAAAGGTTTTGGAAATTATACAAAAATACAAATATAAATCTGTTGAAAACGTCAAACTCAAATAAATCAAATTAAAACAAACAGACGTAACCATAGTAACTGAATCAAGATACTTCATATGTCGCGCTAATAAGCGGTTCTGATTCGTCGAAAATATTCCATACGCCGCGTATGGAATGTTAGTGATTCCATAACAGTTTTTAGTAGTGGAATGCCCAGTTTCCAAAACAGTGTTATAGAAAATATCTTACTAACCTCGAACTATAAGTGATAGTTTTTAGGTCTCGAATGTTTAGGAAATCTCGACCTTACGGGTCTCGACATCCCAAACTACATTCTCGACCTAAAAACTATCACTTACAGTTCACGGTACGTAATATACTATTAGAAACATTTTTATATAACACTTATCGTAATGAAAATGTCCATAACGACGTGATTCGTGAGGATGTATGATTAATAAATGATTTCTCAGAGTTACAAATCATAACCCAAAGGGCTTAGCTATCTGTCAGTATTCGCTCCCATTTGTTACAATCTAATCCAGAAATTATTAAAGCCAAACCCAAAGAAATGAGGGCCAATCTATTTTTACGTTCCGCACATACATATATGTTAGTATGGTATTGTGACGACTTAAAATTTTATTTTTACGTTAATGTCTGTTTGAGTAACGATTTTTCATCCACGATAACCTAAAATTTAATAAATTTATCAATATTCATGATACGAGCTGTTTAGATTATGGGTACAAAGCAAAAAATCAACCCAAATGGTAGTTTATTTGTAGGCCTATCAGGTATTTTGAACATATCTCAGTAAATAAATGAGTTTTTTTTTTATTATTTCCAAAAATACTACAATTATTATTTGAAACTTATTTGTGTATTTTGTGGCGTTTATAAATAATTTTTTCTACGACCACTTAGAAATCTGCTCATTGTATGTTTATTGTTGCTAGGGATATGAGGTACATTGCAAGCATCGTGCGCAATGAATTTGTTTTGTGAGTATTTCAATACAGGTCAGTTCATTTCAGTACAGGTACAGATACGAGGGCAGTTTGATAAGTCAGTGACTTTTCAAATTTCCCGTGTAGTAACTTTGATGGTAACACTGCTCCCGTCAACTAACATCTAGTAATAGACTAAAGTCAAAATTTGAGTAAGCTGCGTCGTTGCGTTTTTGTTTGTCAGCCATTTAAAGCAACCTACCTCGTGAATTTTAACGAAAATGGAAGAAAGTAAATTTCATGTGCTGATTAATCATTAATTTTTGCGTAAAAAAAACCAACACCGAAACCAAGGAAAAGCTCAATAAATATTATGGGGACTCTGCACCATCAATTTCAATGGTTAAGAAGTGATTTACTGAGTTCCGTTGTGGTCGTACCAGTAGAAATGACGCCGAACGTTTAGGTCGCCCAAAAGAGGTCGTCATGCCAGAAATTGTCGATAAAATTCATGAAATGAAATTGAACGATAGGATTATGAAATTGCGTGAGGTGGCTGAGGCTGTGGGCATTTCAACTGAGCGGGTACATCACATTTTACATGAATATTTGGACATGAAGAAGCTATCTGCGCGATGGCTGCCGCAATTGCTCACATTCGAGCACAAGCGCAACCAACTTTACCATGGCAAAAATTTATAAATTAGGCTATAAACTGCTACTTCATCTAGAATATTCTCCAGATTTAGCCCTCTGTGAGTATTTTCTTTTAATAAACTTGAAGAAATGGCTGGGTGAAAGGAGATTTGGGTCTAATGAAGAGGTCATCACTGAAACAAACGCTTATTTTGAGGGTCTTGAGAAAACCTTTTATTTGGAAGGAATTAAAAAATTGAAAAAACGGTAGACTAAATGTATTGAGCTAAAATAGGACTATGTAGAGAAATAAAACGCTTTTTCGCCGAAATTTTTTTTTTATTCGAAAAGTCACGGACTTATCAAACTGCCCTCGTATTAATTTAGAATTGTCAAGTATTAGAATGGTGAAAAAGCGGGACATATTTATTATTAAATAGTTATTTATGTATCAAGGCACTGAAGTTTAACTTTTTATCATGAATGAACCATGTGAGTGATAAAAAGGAACTTTAGTGCTGCGGTACATATTAAATTTTATTTGAAATATAAAATTAGAAAAAACTGTAAAAAAATTATTAGGTATTATTGTACAATAATTATTTTATGGTTGTCAACACTGCGTTGCTCAAAATCGTCGCATAATGGGTTACTTTAGTGACGATTTCTTAGCTTTATTGACGATTTTTGAGCACTTTAGTATCGATTTCAAATAAATTATATTAATTAGGAAATAATATCGTGGTCGTAGAAAATAGTTATTTACTTTACAAGTGGGCAAACTAAAGCGAGAGAAATTTTAGCACACGAAGCCGAAGGCTGAGTTTTATCCAACACCTCTTAATAAATGAAAAATTTATTAAAGAAATATTATTTGACAGTGATATGTTTTAAATTTTTAAATTAAAATGTCAATCGAAGAAGTTACTAAGGTGTTGTGTGTTATTATTATTGTAATAAATAAAAAAAACACTCACTAGTGATTATTCTCAAAATTATACCCACTAGTGGGTAATCTGTTACTTTCCTTGTTTAAAATCGCCATAGTTATAGAGCATTTATTGAGATGTGTTGGATAAAGTATGTTGTACAACTCGCATGGAATGTCCATTTCATACCTGTAGGAAATGAGTACCATTCCATGCTCGTTATACAATATACTTTTTGGGATGATGCTGGTAGGGCACATAAGATTCTATGAAAATATCATGTTAAAATTTTATATTTAGTTCTTAGAAATTAAAATTACGAGTTGATTAAATATTGGTAGCATCCTATCAACTGAAAATTAAAAATGTAGCATTTTCATGTTGGCAATATGAAGAGGTGATGACGTGCGAGTGAAATGTAATCTGGTATTAATCTAAATCGGTTAGTCGTCCTTTCAATTGTTTTTCTGTTTCCGTTTCCCATCAAACAGAATCCATTTTGCACGATTCTTCGCCCATCTTTCATCTAATAATATTTCTACGTGTCTCATACGAAACCTTTTTGATTTCGTAGCTCTGTTTATTATTACATTTCTTTTATATATACTCTAAGACATTTCCGATATTGAAAAACAAATATACGAGTTTATAACAGTTGGCAATGGCAATGTATTTGGATTAAATATAATTCAGTATAATTCCATGCAGTCCAATTTACGTTTATGATCTCTGGTGCATGTAACGCGTACAGCGAGTACTCTCAGTGTAATGTCAACAGTTCTCTGCAGTCGTCTGCTCCCACCGTTTGCTCCGGCATCGTTGAAAATGTGAATGCGTCATTAGAACTTTCAGCACGCTTCACTACATCTCGAATTAAACTTTAAACATTAATTACCAGGTGTAAACTTGGTTGATTTACACGACACCATCATCAAGCATTTAATTTGTTACTGCAATCCGCGATGCGATGGCTTTAGTTTACTTTATTCCTACTGAATCAACTTCCACGAAATTCATTTTCCAAGCAAACAAATTTGATATTTAACATTATATTTCAATTAACATCGGTCACCAATATAATTGTTTTTATTTAGTTCAGAGTTGTCTCTTGAGAGATTACGTTTAAAACTTTTCAACAACTCCCTTACCAATTATTTATTTACTATTGTAAACAACAGGAAATTAATCAGGCAGACGTGTTTCCGGTGAAATTTGAAGCAAACTCTACCAAGGTACTACAACTCAATTCGTTGCTTACATTATACTTATACTTATATTGATAGGGCTTTGTGACAATCGAGTCGAACAACCCCCTTAAGAGAGGATTTTTTGGAGCTACAAGCCTTCAAACTTTGAGATTTTTCATTGCTCAGACATGACATCACATAAAGCGATTTTTCAGGGGGTCGGGGGGACCGAATCTCTTCGGGATTTTTGGAGAACCTAGAGGAGGAATGTATCTCCAGAGGGAATTTCCAGATTTTGGTTTACATGTCCTTGAAAGAAATGCCCTACATTTAAAAACATTTTCTTGGTTCGGCCAAGCGGATCGATTTTTTTTTTTGAGCAGTGTATTATATGTTACTAGGACAATTAATAATTTGGTTAATAATAGTATATTACGTACCGTGAACTGTAAGTGATAGTTTTTAGGTAGAGAATGTAGTTTGGGATGTCGAGACCCGTAGGGTCGAGATTTCCTAAACATTCGAGACCTAAAAAATCACTTACAGTTCGAGGTTAGTAAGATATTTTTTGCAATACCTGCGTAAATATAAGAAAAGGACAAATAGGTATCAAAATTAACAGCTGTCAGATTGAGGTTAAAAATAAAATTTTAATGATATATATTTACTTACCATCCACCATGAACGGTAAGTAAATGATGTAACCATGAAAACCAATTGTGCAATAAAAGTTCCACTTACTGTGTTTAAATTTTGTTATTAATGGGTAACTTACAGTACAGGTATTGCAAAAATTTTATTTGTTTACCGGTTTCAGGAGATTAAACCTATGTTTACATGCACAAAAGTATACAGTATGTCCAAAGAGCATATATACTCTTTGGTATGTCATAACTCTATGTTGTAAAACAGTCAAGAAAATGAAAATAAAACAATGATAATATAACGCTATTTATTAATACACACGGAATTAAGCTGTTCAGAGCTTCACCTGCTGCGTTCCAAATACATTCAGGCAATTCAGCATCGCTAAAATCCACTTTATATCTAGTCATTTTGAACACATTTGATGTTTAAGTAAGTAAAAAGATTATTTATAAATATGATACAAAATAAGTGTAACCATGGTGTCAAATAAAAGCAAACAGACTTACTTGATCATCTTCTAAAATTATGACAGACGTTAATCATAAAAGAATTTCAAAATAGTTATTTGTATCACAAGGTTGGAAACTGCTATTTTGAGAGTGCGAGTTTATTTTGATAGGACGAGCCGTAGGGGAGTCCTACAAATACGAGCACTCGCAAAATAGTTTCCAACCGAGGGATACACAAGATTTTTCGCGCCAACATTTATGTAAATTTAATAAATAAATATAATTTATTACTCATTTTCTTAATGACAGGGAATTTTTTTATGTTGCTAACTTCACAATATTTGAATGTCAATTATGTTTATTTTCCAGTATCATAACCAAAAATATCTACATATTTTTATTTGTATTTTATACTGCAAATACAATTATAATTACTTACAAATATGTTTAAAATCCATAAATATTCTGTTTTCTTGTATTGTAAATACTCAATTGTAGATATATTGCCATAATATTTTTATGTCAATGTAATACATTTCTAGCGTCAGAAGTTAGTTAAAATTAGTGAAGTGATGCCAACATATAACCATAAAAAGTTATCAATTTTTGTCGAACTAGTACGACAAAAACATGATTTCCGACCGATTTAGAGATATGTAATTGTATCAATGACGGACGGCGGCGCGAAAAATAATATTTATTAATGACATTAACGTCTTCATATTCTGAAACCGGTAAACTATTGAACAAACCAAGGATGTTATGAACCATAACATCGCTAGGAATGTTAATAGCTATAATTCAAATGTAAATTTACAAAATTACTATTTAATAATATTCGCCATGGAACAAAACAAATTGACAAACAAATGTATAATGTTTTCTTGTCAAATATTAGGACATTATTTTTAATAGGAAAACATTATACATTTGTTTGTCATTTTGTTTTATTCCATGGCGAACACTATTAAATAGTATTTTGTAAATTTTCATATTTTATTTCTGCAATTACAATCCATAATAATAATAATTAAAATAATTATTAAGATCCCAAGGGTGAGCCTTGAATTTGAAACATACTGTGTATCATATACTGAGATATAGTCTAAGTAAAATACCACACCCACAATGAGTATATGGCGTTATGATATATTTATTATTAATGAGTTGTCACACCCACAAAAGGAGTGATGACATATTTATTTTTATTATAAAACATCGTTATAAAATATCAATATCTTGTCATTATTTTTTTGTACAAATATTTGTACAAGATAGTGGATAGAACCAGGGTTATAAATGAAAATTGTCAACACTAAAATGTTCCGTAGTAAACAAAGTTTGTTACTTTTGTTTGTTTACAAACTCTAAGTTTATTCTGCAAACTACTCGTACACTTTAAGACCTAAATA
This sequence comes from Poecilus cupreus, assembly GCA_963942605.1. NCBI lineage: Eukaryota > Metazoa > Arthropoda > Insecta > Coleoptera > Carabidae > Poecilus > Poecilus cupreus. The sequence goes on from OZ012732.1 coordinate 3,320,364, forward strand.
TCTTTAATGTTATAATCAGTTTAGCATATGTTACATATTTATTTTGCTACTTTATAACTGGTTCACTGATAAAGTAGTTCATATGTTCATTGCAACTTTGAATTGCAATATTGTTGCAAAAAGCTCCGTTACTGTCTATGTATTTTCTTTTAGAAGAATATATTGAAAAGGTTTTTAATTACAAGTTTATATTTGTTTCGAGTAGCGTACAAAGTTCAAAGAAAACTCATGCGGGTGCACAGAAATATTTTTTAAATTAATTTCAAACAAAACGCGAAATGTAGCACAAAGAATTCATAACCAACATTACATTATAATTGTTCAGAAGTGTGTTTATAAATAGCTTCAATTTACCAGATGTCAAATGAGGAGCTCCAGTAAGAAGTTTCTTTAAATAAAAAAAAATGTATTGATCACAACAATGCGCTGATTACAAAAATACACGGATTACAACAATGTACCTATTGATTACAAAATTTTAAAAAATTGTAATCACAAGCAACCTAAAAATACGCTCATCAAATTGGAATTAATATAACTAGTTCTTAATTTGAACATGCAAGGTATAAATATTAAGCTAGAAAATGGTATTGTATTAGAATCTGATGTGGCCGCCACATAACTTCCCAAAAATTTTAATTTCAAAACGGTGCATAATATAGACAAAAGTTTCAAATAAAAATTGTAACCAATGCTATTTATTATACATCTTTTTTCCTCCCGCCTACCTCTAGGTAAGGGAGGTATTGGTTTGGTCAAAAAATTGGGTAGTGAGTTTTCAATGAATAAGCTCGTTTTAGGGTCCATACAATACGATTTTACTATTTTCGTTATGATGTCTGTATGTATGTATCTATGTATGTATGTATGTGTGTGTGTGTGTAGTCTGTGGCAATTTTTATGTCTCGCATAACTCAAATACTATAATACTAAAAAATACAATTTTATGAATTTTTCCTTCTTATATTAAAATGTAGAGCTGAATAGATTTTGGATAAGATTGGTCAACCGGAAGTAGCAGTTTACTTGAAGCCCTTAACAGTTTTTTAGAAAAACACGGTAAAATTTCCTTTTTCAACAATTTATGTTATTTTGAAAGTTGTAGAATATTTAATTTTACATGTGTTTTGATTACACTAATTTTATTAATTTTCATTAGAAAATAAAATGTAAAGAAATTAAATTTTATAAATCTTGCATGGAAACACTTAAAAATTTTAAATTTTTTTTACTAAATGTGACATATGTCCTTTTGATTGTGAAGCTGTTTTCTTAGTGAAATATATGTCAAAAAATTAAATATATATACGAAATAATATTAAATTTCTCAAATATAAATAGAAAATAAACAAATAAGAAGGTATGTTTCTGTATCATCAAATACTATTTTGTACCGTTTAAGAGTAGTATTGGGCGGGAGGTTATGTGCTGGCCACATCAGATTTTTTTAAATATTGTGACGTCATTGTAGAGGTGTTGCTGGATCTAAAACAGTACAGATTGTAAATAATTGTAGTCATATATTTTTTAACTTATTTTATTATTATTATTACAATAAAATAGGACATTTATGTGACAAAAATTATTTAAATCTCTACTGTTTGAGATCCACCAACACCTCTATAATAATGTCACAACATTTAAAAAAAATAATTGTGGCTTAATGAATAACAATTACGATTTTTTAAAAGTGTAGATAGTCTTCAATTTAGATAAAGTTTTATAAAAAAAATAAAAAAATGGTGAAAGACCCCATGGTTCAGAAGTGTGTTTATAAATAGCAACCTTTTACCAGCTGTCAAATGAGGAGATCCACCAAGAAGTTTCTTTTAGTAAAATACAAACTTTCGCCAATGATTAAGTTACATAAAATTTTAATTTTATTTCAGCTATTCCAAGTGACAATCGAGTTAGCTTTGCATACAGAAATATGCAATTTAATTATAAAGGCAAATGAATGAGCGCGGATTATACCGTCAGTGGCGTGCAAGAGGGGCGAGGGGATCCCTCGTTAGTGATCATCGAACGTATCTAATGAGTGTCGAGTCTGACTGACAGGTTTAGTTTTACAAATTACGTATTTACGTTAAATGTTGTCACATCACAATAACACTCCTATCAATTCATATATATCGCGACACGGTTCACTTCGAATCAATCGATATTTAATTATGATATGTACATTGGAATTTATTAATTATTCATTGGAATTATTATCTTATTCGAAAATGAATTTCGCTCATTTTATACATACATGTGGGTTGACAATTCACATTTAACAAGCACTAATTCACATAAGTTTGTCCGTTTCAAAATTTTCGTTTTATTGTTTTACAATATCGAAAGAGAAATATTATACACTATACAGCCTGTGTATCTTAATATTTGGTAAATGGGGGTTTTCCTTTTGTATGCATTCGTTAATGAAAATTTTATTAATCTTCTTTTTTCTGCATTGAAAGACAATGAATATTTTAAATTTTGTTTTTAAAAATAATGAAAAAGAAGTTGTTTTATTTAAAATGATATCATTTTGAATTAAAACTACTCTTATTCAAATTACTTCGTCCCCATAATGAGTCTGAGTCATACAAGAATATTGATTAAACCTTCAAAAGTTTTTTCCGTCGACCTATGCGAAAAATGAAATTTTACGTACTTATTTCCGAACGAAAAATGTCACATTCTTGGGCGCTATTATTTTTCGTCCGCAAACCTTTTTCGTCCGCTAAGCTACAATGACAGAAAGTGAAAAAACAATACAAAATGTTTATGAACTGGTGTGAAGAACATAAAGTCAAGAATTTAACAGAAAATGGGTTTCTGGCATACTTTTCATCAAAAGCATCAAAATACAAATCTTCTACGTTATGGTCTTCGTACTCAATGCTTAAATCTACATTGGCGATTAAAGAAAATATTGACATTACGAAATATGCTAAACTTCGCGCATTTTTAAAGAAAAAAAAATGTTGGATATAAAGCAAAAAAATCTAAAATATTTACTAGAAATATGATTGAAAAAATTGTGTAATATAATAAACCATTAAGGGCCAGTTTTACAATCGAAGGTTAACTAAGAGTTTGTAGTAAACTAGAAGTTAACCAACACCTACCGTTTTACAAATAAAGATTATGGGTTAACTTGTAGTTTACTTTTACCAAAACATTAGGTTGTAGTTAACTTGAAGTTTTACTTTGACTATCAGCTTGTAACCTCGAATTGTGACATTTTGAATATATGAGTATAAAAATGAATGATTTTGAAGTAAGTGCGTTTAGTGACGATGAAGATGAATTAATTCGACGCACAAAAATAATTAGGCATAGACCAAACTCCTTTGAAAAATACGATTATTTGGATTTTTTTAATCAGTTTGGATTGACAAAAAGATCTTATAGAACAGATATTAGAAGAAACTGGAGGTTTTGCAGCATCCAACGTAATTATCAAACATTTGTAACAGCAGTTACATTAAATAATTTTAGAAATGATTGTCTTTCACCAATAAATCGACACTGACATTTCGATTTTATATATATATCTATGGAAGTTTTTTGAGCATTGCAGTAGATTTTACAGGTGTCAGTGCAGTTTTAGCTAATTTAAGACTACATTATATAAAAAAGCCTCAAACAGAAGAGGAATTCACAATTTGCAGACAAAAGTTTTTCGTAATTGATATTTCGTTTTCAAATATGTTGCAGTTCTTTTTGTTGTACGGGAAGAAATTTCTTCTTTAATTATCTTCCACGCATGTGCTTTCTGCTGCCAATTTACATCCCCTGTCTTTTTGTTTTAATAACATCTTTATTTTTATCTACCAAAGAAATTAATAAATCCTCTTCATATTTATTGAAGTTATCACATCCTTTATATTTATCAGTTGATTCGTTCATCTAGGTATATCATATTTTAATTAATATACTCAGTTCAACGTTACATTATTAATATATATATATATATATATATATATATATATATATATATATATATATACCGGGTGGAGCATCATACCTGTGTACATAGGCGATTAACATGAAAAAACAGTTTTTCCGTGCGCATTGCTCCCCAAATTATTTTAGGAAAAATGCTTCAAATACATGTTGTAGAGCATAAAATTCTGCATCTAAATCAATAAACAGAATTACTTTTACTTGCTTTGTAACGACAGAAATTAAATATGAAAACATGGAAAATTACGTTAAAAATATCAAATAGCCATGGAATTGAAACAAAAATAAATAAATGCTTCTCGTTTTTCTGTCAATTTGATATTTTACCCGTCAAATTAATCATTCATCTGTCAAATGTCAAGCATTTATTTATTTTTGTTTCAATTCCATGGCTATTTGATATTTTCATCGTAATTTTGCATGTTTTCATATTTAATTTCGGTCGTTACAAAGCAAGTAAAAGTAATTCTGTTTATTGACTTAGATGCAGAATTTTATGCTCTACAACATGTATTTGAAGCATTTTTGCCTAAAATAATTTGGGGAGCAATGCGCACGGAAAAACTGTTTTTTCATGTTAATCGCCTATGTACACAGGTATGATGCTCCACCCGGTATATATATATATATATATATATATATATATATATATATATATATATAATTTACAGAGTACCAACATTCGGTAAACTTGCAGTTAGTAAACTTTCATTAATAAAATGATTGAAAAACACTTCCCAAGTTAACTCGAAGTTAACTTGCAAGTTAGGTTCAGCTTACCAAAAAGTTAACCATCGATTGTAAAACCGGGCCTAAGTGCGTTTCACTTAAAAAATTGTGCATATTTTATTTCCTAAATCTATGAGTATTAGTGAGGTCGACGGAAAAATGTAATATGTACCTCGGCAAAAAAGGCATATCATAGCCTTACCTGTTTGCATGCCTCGGCTTTGCCTCGGCAAGCAAACGCAGATTCAGCTATAATATGCACTTTTTTGTCCTTGATACATAAATAACTATTAACGAAAATTAAATCGGATTGGCACTATTCAAATCAATCTTTCTCTTTATTTACAAGGAATCTGTTTGTCCCAAGAAAACATTTTTATCAGTGCAGATACTCTTCAATTTAGATAAGGTTTCTTAAAAAATGGTGAAGGACTCCATTATTTGTCTCAAATAACAAAATAAATCAACAAAATAAAATATGTAAAATATAAAGAAAACGCATAAATAACTAGTAGGTGTATTAAGTAGGTGTTTCGTGAAAGTCGGAATGAAATATGAAATACATTAATGAGGTTGTGACGGGGTTCACGGAGCGGGGCAGGGGGAGGAGGGATGTTGTCGTTGTCATTCCGGGCAGCTCACCACAGATGGAAAGTCACCGGGGCGCATCTTCTCGCCGCTGATAAATAGAATCATTTAAGTGGATGGATTATTACACGACGCTACAGCCAAAACATAAATACGCGCTGCTCCGCTGACATTTTAAATTACGAACATTTCATTTTATAAGTGCTTATTTTTGTCTATAATGGAATCATCCATTTATTCAAATTACTACGTGGAAATAGATTATCAATAGTAATATATTAAGGGAACATTATTGTGCCGGTAAAATGTGCATTTCGAAAGATTGTTGCTTGGTAACATTTCGAGACAAATCATATGATCAAAATCACGAGCCAGAGGCGAGGGATTTTGTCATGGGCGCGTTAGCCGAACCTAGCAGCTCGATTGCTAACCTAGCGGTCACAGCTGAACGTATCGCTAAGTAACCGCTAGATTTCAGCAGCTAGACTAGCGACCTAGCGAAATAAATTTGGGCTAGATGAGCTAGCGAACCTTCTAGAACTGTCAACTGTCAAAAATTCATTTATAATATGCATTTATGAAGTATTTGATATCTATTTATTACCAATTTTAAGACAGTTTTAGATTTGTCTTTGATCAAAATTTGAGGTTAATTCCACCAAACTTGACTGACATAAAATGACAGCTGTCTTTGATCAAAATTTGAGGTTAATTCCACCAAACTTGACTGACATAAAATGACAGGAACAGCAAAATTCCGTTCATGTTTATGGTACTTTTCATCTGCTAGAATCTATAACTAGCAACGCTAGCTAGCCGCTAGGTTCGGCTGAACGCGCCCATTACATTTGTCGAGAAATGTTAGCTAAACGCAACAATCTTGAGAACAAATTTTACCAGCAAAATAATGGACCCGAAATATATTTTATTAGACTATTTCCCAAATAAAGTAACACAAATAGTATATTACGTACCGTGAACTGTAAGTGATAGTTTTTAGGTCGAGAATGTAGTTTGGGATGTCGAGACCCGTAGGGTCGAGATTTCCTAAACATTCGAGATCTAAAAAATCACTTACAGTTCGAGGTTAGTAAGTTATTTTTTGCAATACCTGCGTAAATATAAGAAAGGGAAAAATAGGTATCAAATTTAACAGCTATCAGATTCAGGTTAAAAATAAAATTTGAATGATATATATTTACTTACCATCCACCATGAACGGTAAGTTTCACTTACCACCCACCGTGGACGGTAAGTAAATGATGTAACCATGGAAACCAATTGTGCAATAAAAGTTCCACTTACTGTGTTTAATTTTTGTTATTAATGGGTAACTTACAGTACAGGTATTGCAAAAAATATTTTATTAGACTATTTCCCAAATAAGGTAACACAAAAAATTATTATAATTAGATTGTCTCATGTTGTATGCACAATCCATTAAAATATTAGCAAGTGTACTGACCTCTGTGTCAGCATTTAGATAATATTTTTTTCTTTGCAGAATTTCTTGAACTGTTTCCAAATCGAATTTTTTGATGTTACTGTATTTTTTGGAGTTATCATCAAAATATTTTTATGAATTTCATTAATACATGCAGTCCCAAAACGACTCATGTTGACGTTTGAAAATAATTGTAAATAAAAATACAAAAAGCAATCAATATTTTGTCACACATGGTAGTCATGGATACGTAACGGGAAAATTGTCAGTAATAATATAACAAGAGAGTGAGAATAAATTGAAAATAATTTGACAGATCTTTCGAAAACTTGTTGCCAGGCAATTGCCAAATGGCAAGTTTGAGAAAGATACTGGAGAATTATTTTCAATAGTTATATCACGAGTGCTAAGAATTTAATCGGTTAAATTTGACATGTCTAGCTTATGCATAAAATTTTGCTTAAAAAGTGTTTGAGTACATAATAATTTGAAAAAATCCCGAGACCGCAGGTCGAGGGGTTTTATCTTAAATTATTATGTACGATAACACTTTTTTAAAAGCAAAATTTTATAAATAAGCTAGACATCAAATTTAATCGATTCAATTCTTTAGCACGAGGGGTATATGTCAAGATTATTTCATGAATTTATAGCATAAACTTTAATACTTGCCGAAGAAATTGCACTATAATGTTGATTTTGACACATTTTCACATAAATAAACCGGTACACTTACTCACAAAATGCACCATAAAATTATGTTGTTGTAGTGTAACTATAGCAAATTGATTGTTTTTCTTTTTACTTGTCAATTAAATGTCAAAAATTTGTAAATAAAAATAGCTTGAATTGAATAATTCAGCATGTTTAAAGACATAGAATACCAGTAAAAGTAAAAAACATGTAAGTATTTTGCTTCTGCAACTAATAATCCGGCTAAATATGCCTTCAAAATGTCCAAAATTTGCATATAAAAGCTAGCTTCAATTTACTCGCGAATAAACAGCATGGTGCTGTTTATTCACTTATCTAAAATGCACAACAATGGAAAATGAGACATCCTGATTGGTCATATTTGTAATGAGTGAAATAATCAGTAATAATATAACAAGAGGGTGAGAATAAATTGAAAATAATTTGACAGATCTTTCGAAAACTTGTTGCCAGGCAATAGCCACGAAAGCCCGTAGGGCTTGAGTGGCTATTGCCAAATGGCGACAAGTTTGAGAAAGATACTGGATAATTATTTTCTAATTTATCGAACTCTCGAGTTATATTTAATTAGATTATTTTTTGATTTCATCATCAGGCACGTCACTAAATCCATATTTTTTGCTCATTTTTACTTGTGTTGATGATACCTATCTGATATCTGTCAACAAAAACAAAAAAGCTACAGAGAAAATTGCCGGGAATAATCACAAGAGCATTATTCTCAGTATAATAATGACAGGATTGGTTAAAACGCAGACACGTGACATACAATAAAGCATTTGATTGGTTTAAATAAACGTCAAAAAATAATCTAATTTATCGAACTCTCGAGTTATATTTAATTAGATTATTTTTTGATTTCATCATCAGGCAAGCCACTAAATCAATCTTTTTTGATCATTTTTACTTGTGTTGATGATAACTATCTGACGTCTGACATCTGTCAACAAAAACAAAAAAGCTACAGAGAAAATTGCCGGGAATAATCACAAGAGCATTATTCTCAGTATAAAAATGACAGGATTGGTTAAAACGCAGACACGTGACATACAATAAAGTATTTCATTGGTTTTAAGAAACGTCAAAAAATAATCAGTTTAATTTTTACATTTTAATTTTGCCGCTGTAATAAGTACGTGATTGGTCAAAAGTGACGAAATGGAAGCAAATGATTGATTTGTTTTATATATGGGTAATAGTCTATACAAAATATTGATCAGTTTAAATTTAAATTCCAGTAATTGACAATAAAGCATAAACAACTATTTGTAATGCATGACAGTGATATGAACTACATGATAAAATGTAATTGAAATAATGTTAAACAGCGTCACATCTGTCAGCAGCAGCATCACACCGGACCAAAGAAGAGACGAAACTCTACACAAAATGAAAATAAACGAAATATATTTTACATACATTGACTTCGATGTTTCTCTTATTTAAATGTAAATATGACGCAGAGAATCCGATTTGTTTATATTTGTCTTATGCTTGGACGACTTTTCTATTAACTCTATAAATATGAACAAAAAATATATCAATATCATCTTTTGTTTATACAGAAAATGTTCAAATGCCCACAAAAATCAGACGCATAAAGTGAATTATGATCATTTTGCATCATTCTGTAGGCGTTTTACTGCCGATATATTGCCTATTTCATATTCATATCAAATTTTAGCTGTTAAACCTGTTAATGCTATTACTTTAGAGTTGTATAGAGTGCTTTAATAATAACTTTTTAACAAAACATTAAACTGATAGAAAAAAAATGAAAAGCGAATAATAAAATAAATTTTTTCCGAAATCGATACTGAAGTACACGATATTACTCCGTGAAGATAGCCAAAATAATAGCTAAAGTTAAACTTTACAGACTCTTATGTCAAACTTGAATTACAAACCTAAAATAATAAACAAATTATTCTATAATACTATTGGTGAATTTATTTATTATGTACCTTTATTTGATTTAATGCAGATGTCATATAAAAAATAATGAAAATTATAACCAAATTTGACATTTCACAATATTTTGACCTTTTACAAATACATAATGCTGATTATCTAACACCTCTCAATAAATAGTCTACAACTATGGCGATTTTAAACAAGGAAAGTAACAGATTACCCACTAGTGGGTATAATTTTGAGAAAAGTCACTAGTGAGTAATTTTTTATTTATAATAATAATAACAAACAACACCTTGGTAACTACTTCGATAGACATTTTAATTTAGAAAATTTAAAGCAAATGTCACTATCAAATAATATGTTAATAAATGGAATTACCCACTTGTAAAGTAAATAACTATTATTTATGTTTTTAATTAATAATTTAGCAATTTAGGAGAAAATATAATGTATACCTCGGCACTAAAGTATTTTTTATTACTCATATGGTTTATTTTCCTCGGCTATCACCTCGGAGAATAAATTCTATATTCGAAATAAAAAATTATACTTTAGTGCCTTTATATACAAATAACAATTTTAGTCTTAATTACTAAGCTCATAAATTAATCTAAATTACTAATTTTGATTTTGATTCAAAACTAGTTCAAAAAGGTTCATATTATTTTTCGCTTTTAAAATGTTTTGTTAAATGTTTCTATTTTTTGTAACTACTTATTTTTCTACCCTTACGCATGAATTTTTTTTCAAATTCAACTGGAACCAACTACGGTGTATACCTTATTCATTAAAAAAAAAATCTAAATCGGATAACCCAGTACAAAGTTATGCGTGATAGAATCGGTTAAGAGATAAAAATTCAGTAGGTGAACAAACAATTATCCCCTATTTTCCTACCTTCAGGGGTGGAGTTTTGTTTTAAAATTTAAATAGAATCAACTTCGATGTATATTCAATAAATAAAGAATCATCAAAATCGGACTACTCTATAAAAAGTTATACGCGGTCATGCATAAAAAATATACGCGTGTACTTGAGAATCTCAACCATTTTTTCGTTAGTAAAAAATATTGAAAATATCTAATCTAATAGACATCATTAAAAATCCTACCTTAAAACGATAACGAATAATTATGTAGATTGTGCTGACACATACCTGAAACAAAAAAATAACTATTAAAATATTTATTTTCAATTTATAAAAATATTTAGTTCATTTTGATTTCCCTTCATTTTGAAGAAAAGTTTATTGCATTTTTGGTGAACCCAGGAACACGGAACACAAAAGAACTGTTGGATGTTAAGGTCAACCATACGGGCTGAAGATAGCGCAAGATGAACATGGCTTTTTAAAAATAATATATCATTATTATAATAAATAAAACATATAATATTTGTAGATAAAAGTCCAAAATTTTGTAATAAATTTTAAAAGGCTAATTTTGTTTACAAATTATATATGAACATAGTTTTCAAAGTAGTAAAATTTATGCCACACATTCCCATGGACGACTACAGTAATGCAAATAGTTTGTATATTCATAAATATGATCGTCTATAACATACTAAAATTATTTTTCATTTGAATTTACAGTTTTTGAGAAACAAATAAAAATATACCATAAGTGTGTTTTTTGGTATATTTTTATTTGTTTCCCAAAAACTGTAAATTAAAATTGAAAATAAACTTAGTATGTTCTAGATGATCATATTTACAAATATACGAATTATTTTCATTACTGTAGTCGTTCATGGGAATGAGAAACACAGTATCAAAGTTCTGAATTTTTGACCAACTAGACTTCAACGAATATTTTTTTATAGTTTAATGTTTCAGTTATGCTTTTCATCCACATATATAAATACTAGAATGTTCAAAGACCTTACTGTAATAATTGTTTAGTTTTTCGATAAGAACAATTGTAAAAAATAATTTATTCAAATTTGAATTTGCAAAACAAAATTCATGGGAGTGAACGAACCCAACGAAAATATGTACTTCATCTGACATTGCAATGTACATATCACTGTAAAAAATCCATGAATTTTTGATAGATGGAGGTTGTTGGACCATAAAGAACATGAAAATAAACGAAGAATACATAATTTGCTGTTTAAAAAAAAATAAAGGATTCGTTCTTTCGACGCGTATGTTTGACCTTAATGAAAATTGAGTAAATTGAAACAGCACGGAGTAAGACTTGTAATTAAGCAATAAAGCAATGATCAGCAATTAGCGGGTCAAACAAATTGAGTTAATGAAACGACTGAAATCACTTAGAATCTCTGGCTGTGAAAGCGTTCTATTATGCTACATTCTATTGAATAATGCAATCATTATACTTTGGGTTGTTTGCCAGCGGCAAACATGCTGTTTAGTGTTTAGCTTTACATATTCGTATTTACTAACTAACACATTTCACTTAACCCACTACAATACAATTGAATGTTATCATATGTTACAAATTTATCTTTTAGCGGAATTAGTGTAAGAATTTCCTCACTAATGTTAACTTTATGGAAATAAGAAACTTGTGCGGTCTCCCACTAAAAACCAACAGTTCTGCAAAAACGACCAAGTCAGAAGTTCTGTAGCTTCTGCTTTTGCAAAAAACACTCATTTCGCTATTTGAATACATAACAGGATTTGTAAAGCAAATGTTTTGTAGGCAAAAAATACAATAAGTAGAATAAGCACTCAGTTATGTGCAAAATTGTATATTACACCTTTTTATCTTTGCAGTGCAATTGTAAAAAATATGTTGTGGGCACCACAATACTTTCTGCCATAGATTTTTTATTACATAATGCAAGAACACGGACCACAACTATCAAGAAACGCTCACCCCTTCAAAAAATTTAGTTTTCACACGGTAAACTATTACTGAAATATGGTCATTGCACATCACTAGTAATGCTGTGTGATATGAAAGCTCGTAATATGATTTTATCACACGCTGTGATAGCTGAGCGAACTAACCTAAAAATTTGTATTTAAAACTTTGACAGTTGTAGGTAATTTGCTGAATTTTCACGGATTAAGAAGGTTGGGCCCTGATTTATCAGATTTTAACATAATTTTTGGTGTATTCTGAGAGCAATGATGTTAACATAATCTGTTTTAATATTTTTATGTAAATTTTAATTGTTTTTTTTTTTTTACTTAATTGTGGTCGACGGAAAAGTATCGTGTACAACACAACAAGAAAGTGAGAAGAAATTGAAAATAATTTGACAGATCTTTCGAAAACTTGTTGCCAGGCAATAGCCACGAAAGCCCGTAGGGCTTGAGTGGCTATTGCCAAATGGCGACAAGTTTGAGAAAGATACTGGAGAATTATTTTCTAATTTATCGAACTCTCGAGTTATATTTAATTAGATTATTTTTTTATTTCATCATCAGGCACGCCACTATATCTATCTTTTTTGCTCATTTTTACTTATGTTGATGATAACTATCTGACATTTAACATCTGTCAACAAAAACAAAAAAGTCAGTATAATAATGACAGGATTGGTTAAAACGCAGACACGTGACATACAATAAAGCATTTCATTGGTCTAGAGAAACGTCAAAAAATAATCGTTAGTAAATTGTGACAGTATGAGAAAAGTGTTTCTAACAACAATTGTAGATAATAATATTTGAAATATTATTCTAATAACAAAAATTATCATAAAACCATAATTTACAGAGATATTTCAAAGTAACTTGATAGAGATTCAAAAAAACTACCACTTTCGGTTATTGGATTATCACCAAAAACTAAACAGCACTTCCCAAGGGGATACAATTGATATACACAAAATATAAAAATTTTCAGTTTTGTAGTTTTTGAGAAACCGTAACACATACAGACATCATCGCGAAACCATTAAAATCGTATTTTAGAGACCCTAAAACGTGTTCATCCACTGAAAACTCACTATCGAATATTTAGCATGATTTCTATACCTCCCCTACACTCAGGTAACGAGAAGTAAAAATGGCGGATGCAGAAAAGCAGAGTACTGTACTCAGCAAAATAAAAAGCGTGATAATTTGTTTATCCAAAATGCCTTTTAAAATAAAGTGGAGTTAATTGCATAGCACAAAGATAATAAACAATATTGCATTTTTGGTGTGGGATGATGCCGCCATTTTCTTTTTATTTCTGTGAGATGAAGCTAAATAGCGTCACAGTAAGATAAAATTTCTCGAGCGGAGATAATGTCGCAGGTCTCAAAGAGGCGGTGATTAATTCTATAAAATTTTAATTTCCTTTTAGGATAAAAATGTTTTGCCTACATAAAATAAATTTCCGTTAATTTTTCAGGGACTGAAATTAAGCGAATAGCAGACGCACAATACTAAAGTTAATTAATGACCATTTGCACCAATGAAATAAACTAAATGTACGAAGCTACAAGAAGACATATTTTCCTCCCCATTTCTGTAATTAGGCCCTCTTGTTTTCCTCCCCTTATTTCAAATTTACACCTTAATTGTATTTAGCACACGCCGACAACGTTTGCAAATCGTCCTGATATCGAATTTGTAAATAACGTTTTATATTTATATTAGAATATCTCTTTATGGAAAACCGATTTCAATTTGAGTCGCGAATTTCGCTCACTAAATTATATAATTAAATATCAAAGGACCATTAACTTAAAAAGGTACCTACACTATGAATAAAATTGTGTTTTTCCTTTTATTAATTATATATCATGAAAACGGTAATAAAAGTAAATAAAGTTTAATTTTTAATTAAATTCAATTACGATGAATATTTCCTTTGTTGTCGTTATACGCAAATATATCGTTTTACAAAAGATTTTGTACACAATACATTAAAGGATTTCATGATACAATGCGAAAAGTATCTACGACAAAATATTTTCTGACAATAATTAAAGCCACTATTTCTGATGCGTCAAAATTCTAATTAAGATCGTTAGAGAAACCGCTGTTGTGTTTCAGAATTTTTCATTTGCGCGCAGCAGCAAAAACTGCAGAATGCATTTTTCTCCCTATTGTACGATTTCCTTTATTTACTTTATCGTAAAAAGAGCGTAAAAACAATTTGATTTTATTTCTGTTTAATGCTGCATAATAAGTTTAAAAAGTCATTTACTTCCATAATGTAATTGTATGGGTGTGGCCTAGGAAAAGATAGCAAAATGTATTCTGATTTGTCGAATCTAATATCAGTTTATTGAAATCTAGGTGGTGAACTGCATTGCAGGACCTAGCGCTACTTTTTAGCCACTTTGCATTCAAAGCAGATTGAAACAAATTTGTATTACATTTTCTCAAATCCAATATAGGATATATGATGAAAGCTTTGCAGTGCTACAAATTTACTCTTATGGAGTGAAATATTGTTTCCATATAGTTATTTCAGCTGTTCAAAGTGTTTATATAGTATTTTAGTACTTTTGTGACATTAAAAATAAAACTCAATTTTGATTAGATGTTTGTTTGAACATCAAATATTGACTATAGCTTGTGTACAAGAACTAAATTAGGTCTTAAGACAGTTACGAGTTTGCAAGAAGCCCTTTATAGTCAAACACAATCAAATTGCTTTGGTAAATCTTATCAACACGTCAAAAACAAAATATAACATCAAGACCATAGAACTAGTAAAATGTATGGAAGGAGTATAGAAAAAGATAGACTGTAACCAGCACGTGACCGGGTGGCAAGATGGCAAGAACTTGGTTTGACGTTTGACGTGTGAGTAGAATATTGTTTTGATAGACTTTTGTGCTTCATTTAGAATTTTGTTAAATATTTATGTCATATTTAAATATATCAAATATGGTAAAATCCTGTTGTGCATATAATTGTAAAAAAAAAACAGGCTATGAAAGACGGTGTTCTATTTGACAGGTGAATATGCCACTTTAGGTTAGAACGCTGTATATACAGGCTGTTTCACTACTTCGAGTATATACGTTAATGGTATATGTTGTTTGATATGCTGATTACGAATTTAAATAATTTTTTTTTAATTCGAAAAATTAAGGATTGTTTACCTAAAACATTTTTTGTAGTACTGCACTGGATTCGCTTTCCTATTAAACACAAACAATGAAGCAGGTAATCAACATTTTAAATTACATAATAATAGTAAAATAAACAAACAAAATTTAATTATTTTTAATGAAACGATAATTATTAACATAATTATCCACCCAGTGGCAGTGACAACGAAAAATTTTGGACTGGAAAACATGGAAAATAATTTTGCGATTAAAAAAAATTCTTTTTGATTCGTAATCAGCATATAAAATAACATGCCATTAACGTATGTACCTGAAGTTATGAAACACCCTGTATACATATTTATTGCAGATTTTCGAAAAATGTGGATTTAAGCAAGAAATAGATATTATTTTTCAACCTAATGAAACTACATGAATTTGTGGGAAACATTTTCTTAATTTCTACATACAGCAGTTTAATGCCAATATAAGAGAGAGATAGTCATATCTAAAATGACGCAGTGGGAGAAGAACAACACATGTGTACCACGTGTTCGGTGGCATGAAAATGTGCTGTGCTTCTCCCACTGCGTCATTTAAGATATGACTATCTCTCTCTTATGTTGGTTACAGATTTCTCTATTAAAAGCATAGCCAACGCTTCATCCATATATATTATTAAATCTATGATCAAGACTCTATTTGCACTACCAAGTTTAGCTAAAGCTTCTATCAAAATATGTACAAAACGCAATATCTCGAAATGTTGACTTGCAAATACAATACAACAGATGAAACAATGAGTAATAACAACTGACGGTAAAGTTTTCAACTTCATATGTCAACTGTCATTCGAGAAGTTTGTTCTAAGTTACAAAATGCAAAATAGCAGGAAGTTTACTAACTACTTTGTCACTACGGCTGTTTCTAATTGCTTGTTTGTCAGTCTCTTTCACTCAGTACCTTCATTTTTTATATATTTTCTTAATAATATTTATAAATATATTTTATAGCATTCGTATAGACATAAAGCTTTATTTATTTATAGGTTAAATATAATTGGCTTGGTATATATTTGCTTTGTTTGAAAAATAATGAGAAATAAATAATAAGGACCATTTAATTATAATTTAGATACACAATATTTTTTCCTTTTACGTTTCATTAGAAAATATAATTGTCCCTCATAAAAAATAACTAAATATGAGACCAACTTCGAATATGTTCGTACTACCTAAAAAATATACTACATATTTTCAAAAGTAATTATTTTTTACCTCCCGCCTACCTCTAGGTAAGGCAGGTATTGTTTTTGGTCAAAAAATTGTGTAGTGAGTTTTCAATGATTATTTCTTTCTTTACAAATTTGGTCAATCAGAATGTCTCATTTTCCATTGTTGTGCATTTTAGATAAGTGATTAAACAGCACCATTCTGTTTATTCGCGATTAAATTGAAGCTAGCTTTTATATGCAAATTTTGAACATTTTGAAGGCATTTTTAGCCGGATAATTATTTGCAGAAGAAAGATATTTTTTATTATATATTATCATAATCAGTGTTTAAAACACGCTACAGCGTTCATAAACGCAAGATTAAAACACGACGTGCTTTGAAGGTTACTAAGCAACAACAAAAATATTTACTATCAATATCTGTCAAAACTGTAAACGTAAACAACAAATGCTAACCAGTCTCCATGTAAACGGCATACGTCAAACGTCACACGCGCAAAATTATTAAATGAATCAAAATCAAAATGTTGCTTTCCAGTTTTTTCCAGAGTATGATGCAGGTATAATAAAAAATAGCGTATGACACACGTGTATAAGTGCTTTTAAAGCACTAGCGACGTTAAAAGCACTCCGCTTCGCGTCGTGCTCTTAAACTCGTCGTACGTGCTTTAAAAGCTTACTTATACACTTGTATCATAATATACTATTATGGTGCTTTTTGTGAGTGAGTGTAATGGTTTATTTATGTGAAAATGTGTTAAAATCAACATTATAGTACAATTTTTCGGCAAGTATTAGTTTATGCTATAAATTCATGAAATAATCTTGACATAAACCGCTCGTGCTAAAGAATTGAATCGATTAAATTTGATGTCTAGCTTATTTATAAAATTTTGCTTTTTAAAAAGTGTTATCGTACATAATAATTTAAGATAAAATCTCTCGAACTGCGGTCTCGGGATTTTTTCAAATTATTATGTACTCAAACACTTTTTAAACAAAATTTTATGCATAAGCTAGACATGTCAAATTTAACCGATTAATTTCTTAGCACTCGTGATATAACTATTGAATAAGCACGTTTTAAGATCCCTACAATACGATTTTACTATTTTCGATATGATGTCTGTATACATGTATGTATGTATGTATGTATGTGTGTGTATATGTGTGTGTGTGTGTGTGTGTGTAGTCTGTGGCAATTTTTTCGTCTCGCATACCTCAAATACTATAATACCAAAAAATACTATTTTGTGAATTTTTGCTTTTAATATTTAATTGAAGAGCTGACTAGATTTTGATAAAATTGATCAACCGGAAGTAGCAGTTTACTTGAAGCCCTTAACAGTTTTTCGTGAAAAACACTGTTAAATTGCCTTTTTCAACAATTTATGTTATTTTAAAGTTGTAGAATATTTAACTTTACATGTATTTTGATTGCACTAATTTTATTAATTTTCATTAGATTTAGAGATAATAAAATATTTGTACACCATGGAAACACTTAAAAATGTTCAATTTTTTGCGAAATGTGACACATGTCATTTTGATTGTGAAGCTGTTTTCTTACTGAAAAAACATTTTGGACGTTGCTTAGGCAACGTTAAACAACACATTTCAATGTATGAGTACAAAAAATTATTACAATTTGATTATAACATTACACATATTATCATTCACTCAATTTGGGTATGACAATCTGCATATTTTAGTGCATACCGTCAGTAATTGTAGATGAACGAGAAACCATATTTAAAGTTAATCTCAGAATGTTATTTTTACAATTATTAAATGACAGTAAACGTTCCACAAAAAAATAAAATTGAACGACACGGTTAAACACTTAACAGAATATCCTTTCCGTTCTTTTGAACTCTAATCCATTTTGTGGAAATCTCTTTTGATCGCCGACGCAATTGTAGCAACTGTTGCGCTGCCACCAATGTTCACATTATGTAAATGATTCTGCACGGTCGACTGAAATTGTATTATCTCATTATTACCCACTGCATTTATTGATATAAGTTTATTAATATACAAAATGTTTTTGAATCTAGTTAAATTTATATAATATAAATGTAATATGAATATATTTAAATGTAAATATTCAATTTGATTTATATATACACCGAGTATAATTAGTAAATTTTAATTTAATATGAATAACAAAACGTTGTTTATTTTCATTGTTAACACAAGTATTATTTAGTATAAATTTTCTTTGTTTTTTATATAAGCAGATTACCTATTGTTTCGATGTTTGCACAGAAATAAAACCTTTCATTCGTTTAAACTTTTGTCTAACAGCAGTGAAGTATTTAGTTTTAATTAAAAATATTTTTGCGTTGCATATTTATTATTTACTAATTGTTACCTCCCGCCTACCTCTAGGTAAGGGAGGTATTGTTTTTAGTCAATAAAATGGGTAGTGAGTTTTCAATGAATAAGCACGTTTTAGGGTCCCTACAATACGATTTTACTATTTTCGGTATAATGTCTGTATGTATGTATGTATGTATGTGTGTATGTATGTATGTATGTATGTACGTGTGTGTGTGTGTGTGTGTGTGTGTGTAGTGTGTGACGATTTTTTCGTTTCGCATAACTCAAATACTATAACACCAAAAAAATACATTTTTGTGTATTTTTGCTTCTCATATTTACATGAAAAGCTGATTAGATTTTGGATAAAATTGGTCAACCGGAAGTTGCAGTTTACACATTTTCGCGAAAAACACGGTCCAATTTTCATTTTCAACAATTTATGTTATTTTGAAAGTTGTAGAATATATAATTTTACATGTATTTTGATTACACTAATTTTATTAATTTTCATTAGATTTAAAGATAATAAAATATAACGAAATTGTATTTCATAATTCTTGCATTCCTTGTACACCATGAAAACACTTAAAAATTTTAAATTTTTTAGGAAATGTGACACATGTCATTGTGATTGTGAAGCTGTTTTCTTAGTGAAATAAATGTAAAAAAATTATATAAATATACGAAATAAAATTAAATTTGTCAAATATAAATAGAAAATAAACAAATAAGAAGGTATGTTTCTGTATCATCAAATACTATTTTGTACCGTTTAAGAGTAGTATTGGGCGGGAGGTTATGTGCTGGCCACATCAGATTTTTATAATTAAATATTAATGCAAGATGTGTTTGATTTAAATTCCTTCTAAAAATTATTTATAGGGAATCAAAAGAAAGGTCTCGAAGAGACGAGATGAATTAGAATAAGGCTGGATTGTCGATTGTTTTCCTAAATGTCATAAAAATATACCGTGTTTGGTATAAATTATAAAATGAAAAGTCTTTGATAGAAATGTTCTAACCCGTTGTCAAAAATATGAACCGACAAATATTTTTTAAAACCAATTGAAGTATTTATATTTAGTTTTAATTAAAAATATCTTTGCGTTGTATATTTATTATTTACTATTTTTTCTGAAACTGTGTTATGAAAGTCGTGCAGCGTTCACAGCTTTACAGAACATCGGAACTCGATTTGAAAATAAAAAGTTTAGTTCATATCAGACAAATATTGACTGCAACGTTGTTTGCTTTTCTCTTCAAACACTGAGAACTCGCTTCTAAATCCGATTCTTTTCAACTCTTTTCTTGCCTTTTGTTTCAGTCTAGTTTCAATTACATTGCATTCATTAAAATATTTATAGAAATAATCACTGCGTTAATGATACAGCAAAGAATAGAACAATACGAGAATAATTTACATATTTTCGCTATTAAATATCATTCCAAGTATTTACATTATATTACAAATATTCATTATTCATTTGTGTAGAGGTGACGAGTACAAGAGACCAAATGGCAAGTCAGCGAGGCTCCAACGTGCCGTCTTGTATATAAGATCGTTTCACTGCCGGTGCTTTGCTCACTGGATACAGGAACACAATTATAAGGATAATTATTCCCTGGTGATCGCTTCACAGAATGTCGACATCTCAACGAGGTGCGCAGCGCTTTAAATCTCAATTCAGATAACATTCTAACTGTTACATACAGTGCAATCAACAGGCATTGCTTTAACAGAACATTATCAAAGTATTTGAACAGTTTGTTCGTTAATTATTCTACGTATTTTTCCTAAAAAGTCTTCTTTCATACAATCTTAGCATTTCAAAAAGCAAGGAAAGGGACACAAACGAATTGTTTGGATATTTTCAGTAATAATATAATGTAGCACGGCGGGCTGTAACTGAAACTTAGGGTTTTACAAAATAAAACACAAACACTATCTAAAGCTGATAAAAGAATTATATTTAATAAAAATGGTGAAATGGTGAATTGAACAGAATTGAAAACAAATTACAAATATTACAACGACGACAACGAATGAATATGTTAAACTTAGTTGCAGTTACCAAAGCATATTAAAATGACGAATTTCAAAGTACTACATTTTGTAGAGCGCTGCAGACGTCTGCTCTGTTCAATAACCAACAACCAACTCCCTGTCTTATGCTGGTCAAACATATGCATCTACCCCATAAGCGGGTACGCGCGGGGAGAGAGGAAATCTCTTGAAGACCAACACAAAGATTGTATAAAAACTAGAACACTTAAAAACTGAAACCTTATCTAGGGTTCGACCAGGATCTGTAAATCTGTCAACCCAGATGGTATCTCAAGCCGATATTTCAGAATATTTGCCGCGATAATCTCAAATGACTATTTATGATAACTAAAATTCTAACACACATGTGTAGCAATAAATTAAACTCAAGAAAGCAAGAACTCCTGTCAAGGCGATTTTCGATGCGTTCAAGTCCCAACGCAGTTTGAAACTTGATATTTTAAAATCGTTTTGACAGAAAAAACAATAAATCGTATTCTGAATATTCGCCTTGTTACAATAACAAGAGAGTGAGATTAAATTGAAAATAATTTGACAGATCTTTCGAAAACTTGTTGCCAGGCAGTAGCCCGTAGGGCTTTCATGGCTATTCGAAAGATCTGTCAAATTATTTTCAATTCATTCTCACTCTCTTGTTGTATTATTACTGAAAATATCCAAACAATTCAAGAACATTGCTTGAAGGTAACTGTGATAAAATTATTTTGAATTATCAATGGCCTAGGGATATTATAGCTGAAATTTTTTTGGTTAAAAAAACATACAATCGAATCTCTGTATTTTTGATCACGTGTGCAAAAGTAACCAATCAGGTCACACCTATGGGCTTGAGTGGTTATTGCCTGGCAACAAGTTTTCGAAAGATCTGTCATATTATTTTCAATTTATTCTCACTCTCTTCTTATATTATTACTGATTATTTTTTGACATTTCTTTAAACCAATGAAATGCTTTATTGTATGTCACGTGTCTGCGTTTTAACCAATCCTGTCATTATTATACTGAGAATAATGCTCTTGTGAATATTCCCGGCAATTTTCTCTGTAGCTTTTTTGTTTTTGTTGACAGATGTCAGATGTCAGATAGTTATCATCAACACAAGTAAAAATGAGCAAAAAAGATAGATTTAGTGACGTGCATGATGATGAAATCAAAAAATAATCTAATTAAATATAACTCGAGAGTTCGATAAATTAGAAAATAATTCTCCAGTATCTTTCTCAAACTTGTCGCCATTTGGCAATAGCCACTCAAGCCCTGCGGGCTTTCGTGGCTATTGCCTGGCAACAAGTTATCGAAAGATCTGTCAAATTATTTTCAATTTATTCTCACTCTCTTGTTATATTATTACTGCTAATTTAATAATAATAATTTAATAAATAAAGTAACAGTTGTTGACAGCTGGTTGACAGTTAATTCAATATTTAATTTGTTTATTTCAAAATGTTATTTTCACGGTTAGAAAATGAAAATAATAATAATAATCGCAAAAAAATTTCTCACCGAATATCCCTCGACCATTGATAAACACTCATAATTTGATCACAACTACCTCAAGAACGTTGCTTGAAGGTAACTGTGATAAATTATTTCGTAGTTATCAATGGCCTAGGGATATTGTAGCTGAAACCGGGAAATTATCACTTGTTGCTAAGTAACAGTTGTTGACAGTCGGTTGAGAGTTAGTTAAATATTTGACTTATTATTTCAAAATGTCATTTTCACAATATGCGTCGGGCGGTTACCAAGCAACGTTCTTTCGGTAACTGTGATAAAATTATTTCGAATTATCAGGCTGCAGTTTATTAGTTTATATTTCAGAAAATGTAGCCTCTTAAAAAATTATAAAATATCTGAAAGCAATAGAGATATCCTGTTTTAGAATATTGAAATACGTCGGGTCGGTTTGTATGTATGTAGTTCAGATCAGGGATAGCAAATGTATTCAGATCAGATTTGAGTATTTTCATCTGGGAGCGCTCGATGAAAGCCTCACAACATACTAGAATGCATAAAATATCAAAGACGGAAACATACCATCTACTAGTTTCCAAGCTTTTGCAATTTCACTGTAAATAACTCATTAAATGCAAGTACCGCTAGGTCAATGCACCGATTCTCAAACTAAATAAACTAAAAAGCATTTTTCATTAGTAAAAAAATAGAAAAGCTATTATCCACGTTACACGTTACAGTCCACGCTTACGAGTCTCCGGGATTTTGTGGGAAAAAAGCAAAAACGGATTTAAACTCTGACCTTTCCCTTAGCTAACATCCAGTCGTGGGGGTCGCGATATGTTTGCCAGACAACTGAATGGCGTAGTCGTAGCATAGCTAACTTCCTTGCGTAACTTGATTTGCCAATTTTCATATATTCTGTATCTACGAGCCCAGAATCATATAATTTGGTCCAGTTAAATCATACAAAGGAAAGTTGTTTAATTCACTTTATTTATCATTTTTACCTCCCGCATATACATATATGTAAGGGAGGTATTATGTTTATGTTACGAATTAATTTTGGAAACAATTCATCAACAGTAAGTGGTAGATTGTTTGAAGGTATATCAGCGTTCTTGGGCATATTTTTGTAAATCTAGAGATAGAGTAAATTTCAATGGAATCAAAGAGATTTTATAAGAAACATTTTTTTATATTTTGTTGTCGTCAGATTCGAAAGCAGTGTTCATGGTACTACCTAATAACTTTGGGCCAAATAAAATCTTTATGTTAGTGTAATTATTTCAGTTGTCATATTTCCTAAAAATAACCTTAAACATAACAGAATTTAAGACAAAAATTAATTGACAACAACAATTTGTTCTTTGCAAGATCAAAACATTTTTACCTCCCGCACATATATGTAAGGGAGATATTATGAGGGGTCATAATTTTTGGTAGTGAGTTTTCAACGGATAAGTACGTTTTGGGGTCCCCAGATTACGATTTTACTATTTTCACGATGACGTCTGTCTGTCGGTGTGTGTTAGTCTCTGTGGCAATTTTTCGTCCACGATAACTCAAAATCTAATAAAAATTTCATTTTGAAATTTCATATTTAAAATTTTTATATTGAGGTTACGAGCTGATTAGATTTTGGTAGCAATCTATAAACCGAAAGTGGTAGTTTACTTGAAGACTTGTCAGGTTTTTTAAGTATATCTCAGTAAATAATTGAGTTGCAGCAAATTTTGTCATAATAAAAAAGATGTATAATAGCATTTGCTACAATTTTTACTTGAAACTTTTTTTCTATTACACCGTTTTGAAATTGAAATTTTTGGGAAGTTATGTGGTGACCACATCAAATTATACAATACCATTTTCTAGCTTAATATTTATACCTTGCATGTTCAAATTAAGAACTAGTTATATTAATTCCAATTTGATGAGCGTATTTTAAAGTTGTTTGTGATTAATTTTTGTAATCAATAGGTATATTGTTGTAATCAATGTATTTTTATAATCAGCGCATTGTTGTAATCAATACATTTTTGTCATGAATACACTGTTGTAATTTGTATATTAGTGTAATCAATTATTATTTTACAATTTATATATATTATATATTTGATTACAGTAATGTACAGTGTATTGATTACAACAATGCATTTACTGATTAATCAAAAAGTATATTTATTTGTATTTCCTTTCAAAATTATTTTAATATTTTTCAAGTTTTATGCGGGAGGTTATGTGCTGCCACATCAGATTTTTTTAAGTTATTCTAAAAGTCTTAATTGAGCCAAATGTTCAGATTCTAAGCTCGCATATCTTTTGGGGTAGTTATCTGACAAATTATTATTACACTGACTACTGAAAATTAGCAGTTTACAAAATGGTTAAAAAGGATAACATCCAACGCACAAAATTAAAAAATCGTTTAACCAGGCTTTGATAAAATAGCGATCAAATTGGTTCTGTAATGAGTTACAAAAAAATGCATCGGTGCGTTTTGTGCAGCGCGGTACTTTAACTACAGCCTTCAATTTGGGTCAGCGGCCGCGGCCGCGTCCACGAATCAAATAAAATCCATCGGAGAACGAACCTCACAACCTACTGCACACCATGCAGCCATGTGGCGATGTATAGGGCTAGAATTAATGGAAATCAATGGCCTAATAAGCTCGTACAATCGTCGCTGAACGTGATGCATTCGTGGTGGATTAGCCGCGGGTTTATCTGCTTATGATTTATTCAATACCGCTTCTCTTATTGCCTAATTATAACTTAATATTCATTGAATACATTACTACACACACAATCATTCTATTACCAACATGTTTATGCTTACAGCCGATAATTCCAATTCCAAGAAACAGCTTTATTTTATCATTAATTATTGTGTTCATGCTACAATTCATAAATCCTATAGCGATGAAGTACTTGTTGCACGAATGAATAAATCTACGAGACCAGAATCATATCATTTAGCCCAATTAAAGCTAGATTTATGCAGAGATTTACATTTACATTTCATTGTTAATTTAATTTAATTTTCAATCTCATTTATACTTTTTAAGATCAACCGTACGGGCTGAAGATAGCTCAACATGAACATGACTTTTTTGACTTTGATAAATAGTATATTACGTACCGTGAACTGTAAGTGATAGTTTTTAGGTCGAGAATGTTGTTTGGGATGTCGAGACCCGTAGGGTCGAGATTTCCTAAACATTCGAGACCTAAAAAATCGCTTACAGTTCGAGGTTAGTAAGATATTTTTTGCAATACCTGCGTAAATATAAGAAAAGGAAAAATAGGTATCAAAATTAACAGCTGTCAGATTGAGGTTAGAAATAAAATTTGAATGATATATATTTACTTACCGTCCACCTTGAACGGTAAGTTTTACTTACCATCCACCGTGGACGGTAAGTAAATGATGTAACCATGGAAACCAATTGTGAAATAAAAGTTCCACTTACTGTGTTTAAATTTTGTTATTAAAGGGTAACTTACAGTACAGGTATTGCAAAAACGTTATATTTCACACGTGGGCAAAGTGGAATTACCCACTTGTAAAGTAAATAACTATTATTTATGTTTTTAATTAATAATTTAATGATTTAGGAGAAAATATAATGTATACCTCGGCACTAAAGTATTTTTTTATTACTCATATGGTTTATTTTCCTATTCCATATTCGAAATAAAAAATTATACTTTAGTGCCTTGATATACAAATAACAATTTTAGTCTTAATAACTAAGCTCATAAACTAATCTAAGTTACTAATTTTGATTCAAAACTAGTTTCTTACATTAGTTTAAGAGCTTTATTCTACAGAGTAAAAAGGTTCATATTATTTTTCGATTTTAAAATGTTCTGTTAAATGTTTCTATTTTTTGTAACTACTTATTTTTCTACCCTTAAGGGTGAAATTTTTTTCAAATTCAACTGGAACCAACTACGATGTATACCTTATTTAATAAAAAAAATTATCGAAATCGGATAACCCAGTACAAAGTTATGCGTGAAAGAATCGGTTAAGAGATACAAATTCAGTGGGTGAACAAACAATCATCCCCTATTTTCCTACCTTCAGGGGTGGAGTTTTATTTTCAAATTTAAATAGAATCAACTTCGATGTATACCCTATTCAATAAATAAGGAATCATCAAAATCGGACTACTCTATAAAAAGTTATGCGCAGTCATATAAAAAAATATACGCGTGTACTTGAGAATCTCAACCATTTTTTCGTCAGTTAAAAATATTGAAAATATCTAATCTAATAGACATCATTAAAAATCCTACCTTTAAACGATAACGAATAATTATGTAGATTGTGCTGACACATACCTGAAACAAAAAAATAACTATTAAAATAATTATTTTCAATTTATAAAAATATTTAATTCGTTTTGATTCCCCTTCATCTTGAAGAAAAGTTTATTGCATTTTTGGTGAACCCAGGAAACGGAACACAAAAAAACTATTGGATGTTAAGATCAACCATACGGGCTGAAGATACCGCAAGATGAACATGAATATATCATTATTATAATAAATGAAACATATAATGTTTTATAACTACTTTTTTAGATAAAAGTCCAAAAGTTTGTAATCAATTTTGAAAATGCTAACTTTGTTTACAAATTATACATGAACATAATTTTCAAAGTAGTAAAATATATGCCACACATTCCCATGAACGACTACAGTAATGCAAATAATTTGTATATTTATAAATATGATCGTCTATAACATAGTATAGTATATTGTACAACGAGCATGGAATGGTACTCATTTCATTCCCTACGAGTATGAAATGGACATTCCATGCGAGTTGTACACTATACTTTTTCTACGACCACGATATTATTTCAAAATTAATTTAATTTTAATAATAAATTTGTCCCGCTTTCACCATTCCAATATTTGACAATTCTTAATAAGTATCCTAACAATGGCACCTGTACTTAAATGAAGTGACCTGTATTGAAATTCAAAACAAATTCATTTCGTACGATGCTTTGCAATGTACCTCATATCTCTAGCAACAACAAACACAATGAGCAGATTTCTCAATGGTCGTAGAAAAAGATAATTTTTTATTTAAATTTACAGTTTTTGAGAAACAAATAAAAATATACCAAACAGTGTGTTTTTTAGTACATTTTTATTTGTTTCTCAAAAACTGTAAATTCAAATTGAAAATAAACTTATGTTATAGATGATCATATTTATAAATATACGAATTATTTTCATTACTGTAGTCGTTCATGTGAGTGAGAAATACAGTATCAAAGTTCTGAATATTTCACCAACTAAATTTCATCGAATATTTTTTTATAATTTAATGTTTTAGCTATCCTTTTCATCCACATATATAAATACTACAATGTTCAAAGACCTTATTGTGATAATTGTTTTGTTTTTCGATAAGAATAATTGTAAGAAATAATTTATTTAAATTTGAATTTGCAAAACAAAATTCATGGGAGTGAACGAACCCAACGAAAATATGTACTTCATTTGACATTGCAATGTACAAGTCACTGTAAAAAATCCATGAAATTTTGACGGATGGAGGTTGTTGGACCATAAAGAACATGAAAATAAATGAAGAATACAGAATTTGCTGTTTTTTTTTAAAATAAAGGATTCGTTCTTTCGACGCGTATTTTTGACCTTAAGAATAAATGCTACTAAAATTGGTTTCAATTTAACGTAACATATTTAGTGGACTTCTAATCGAATTCTATTTTTGTTTCCCCTGATATTGATTTAATGCAACATTCATTCATTTGCTTAATGAATTTTTATGTAAATTTTATCCAATTATTTTTGAGTTATTATTATTGAATACACAAATTCTAAAAACAACAAAACGAATTGATTTCATAGAACTGATCATATTTATGTTTGCATAAATAAATGAACATTAACGAATTATGAAATTGAGATATCAAACATGACAGACATTCATGTAGGGGTGGTACACGGTATACGCCTTGTTTATTGCTCAAAGGTGAACTTCTAAGTATGTAGGTTTTAAATGAATTTTATTGTTGGCGTGTGCATAGTGAGAATGTAGTTTTCTAAACGGAATAGTTGCACGCGGTGCTTTAAAGCGCCGGAGAATTTCAATGGCATTCCGGTCGTCATATTTGGGATTCCGGGCATCCGCTGCTTCATCACCGGCTCCCACGCCCGGAAACAACATCACCAAGTATTCTTTAAGATGAAAGATTCACTAAATTCTAATTAAACAAGAATACTTCTTTCTATATTGTACAAAGGAAAAATGTTTCATTTCGACTTTAATTCTGTCTGTCTGCACATTACTGGTTCCTATATTTCAAACAGTAATCAGTGCGTAACATATTTACAATTATATTGTCTATGTTGATGTGATGCTGCATTAGATAGACCAGTTGCCAATGGGAGCAGTTAGGC
The DNA here is from genome assembly GCA_963942605.1 of Poecilus cupreus. Taxonomy (NCBI): domain Eukaryota; kingdom Metazoa; phylum Arthropoda; class Insecta; order Coleoptera; family Carabidae; genus Poecilus; species Poecilus cupreus. Next base: position 3,349,215 of record OZ012732.1, read on the forward strand.
AAAACTTTTTCCAGATGTCAGCACTATAACATCATCCTTTTTTGTGAAATTTTCAGTGTAGATTGTAATAAACAGTATTTGCGTTTATTACGATTAATGATTGCAAACGATATTAAGAGATTTCAAACTAAGTAAATGGTTCATTGTTAGTTGTTCGTGGAAAATTCCACTTCTTTAGTATTTCAATTCAGTTCTCGCCTAATCAGCGGAAGTCAATATGTTCTAGGAAATATTTAACCAGAGTATTATGCGAGAGTAGTGCCCAGTGAGAGTTATTTTGAGTGCCACTGTCCCATCCCTTAAGTAATAAATTGTGAACCTTGGGCAATGAGCAGACACTTGCATTTTGGCTTTTCTTGTGAAATGTTGAAAGAATTACTACACAGTTTACGAGCTCCTCTCGATTGTATGCATAGTTTTTGTGAAGTTTATTTTGTGAGTTCATGTAAGTAGATTTGAGTTTTATGTATGAGTATTGTTAATAGCAAATGTTATATCAGTTTCGATCTTTGAAAGTTATTGTAAAAGTTAGTGAGTAAGCGATGCTTTGGATTATAGCGTCGAATTATTCAGCTCGTAAAAGTATTTGATTTATATAATTTATTTTGCTTGTTCGTTATTAAATATTATATAATTTTGTTATTGTTGAATACGTGTTTGATTCAAGCTTGCGCGTATATTTCCCGCCATTTGATCAGAAGTCTTTTTCTAAATACTCTTCGGAATCGAGTTAAAATATTCTGTGGTGGCCAGAGAATATGCTACTCTTGGTTATTAATTTAATCAAGTGAAACCCTTTCGTATGTCAGTTACCTCTTGGTACCAACACCAAGTGCGAGGTACCTGTTACAAGATACTGTTACAAAAAAGTTTATACTTTTCCAATTTTTAGTTTCGCGCATGCTTAATATGGTAATGTTTCATTAAAAATTTAATATTCATTCAAAAATGGATTATGGAATGTGGAAATTATCCAATATAAAAAATAATTACGGAATCGAAATGCCTTTGTACAAGGAAAAAAGATTTTCGTTATTAATAATTTTTTTCGGCCTATGGCATCTAGCCATGCCTTAACATTCCATAATTTGGAGGAAAACTATGTCTGTTTTATTTAAGCACTTTAGCACACAGCACTTCCTTATTATTTTAAGTTAAAACGACATACAAATGTCAAAAATTTCGTATTTAAAAACAGAATGAAGCGGGAAAGACATATTCAGCTCATAAATAAACTACATAAACCATTGCATTAATATATTTTTGCAATACCTGTTCTGTAAGTTACCCATTAATAACAAAATTTAAACACAGTAAGTGGAACTTTTATTGCACAATTGGTTTCCATGGTTACATCATTTACTTACCGTCCACGGTGGATGGTAAGTGAAACTTACCGTTCATGGTGGACGGTAAGTAAATATATATCATTCAAATTTTATTTTTAACCTCAATCTGTCAGCTGTTAATTTTGATACCAATTTTTCTTTTTCTTATATTTACGCAGGTATTGCAAAAAATAACTTACTAACCTCGAACTGTAAGTGATTTTTTAGGTCTCGAATGTTTAGGAAATCTCGACCCTACGGGCCTCGACATCCCAAACTACATTCTCGACCTAAAAACTATCACTTACAGTTCACGGTACGTAATATACTATTTCATGCCATTTATTCATTTCTGTTTAGAGCAGTGTGCTGTCTAATTATATTCGGCAATTCCACTTGAAGCTGATTTTATTATAGTAAGATATCAAATAGTAGGATAGCACAGGGGTGAAAGTTATTGGATACCGGTGGATACCTTAGCAATATGCGACATAGCAATTTAGTCCATTCCCGCGGCTCGCGGCGACAACTAGCGACTCTCGCTTTAATCTTAATTAACCGAGGGCGGAGGCTCCACTACCACACTGCGGCGCATCAAGCTGCCCCCGCACACCCCCTGCCCTGCAGCGGTCACACTGACACCGCCACCTAGATCAGATTATCACCTGATCGCCCCAACACTATTATTATACAGGATGGTGAATCACCATAGTGCTTTCAATGCTATTTTAGAAATGTTCAATTACTGGCTTCCCTAATTATTTTACATACAAAAAGTTAGTTAGTTTATTTGTAGAGGAAGAATTTCTGTATTTTTTAGCACTGACATTTATAATTTTACTCTACCTGTAACCGGATAATTAACGGAAATGCATCAATTGAAAATTATTTGTTTTATTTGAAAACAGCACTAAAGTGCTCAAAAAATCGTCATTAAAAGCTCAGTAATCGTCACTAAAGTAACCCATTATACGACGATTTTGAGCAACCCAGTGTTGGTAACCGTTAAATAATTATTGTACAATTAGGATAATCTTGGCATATATATTAACGTACTATAGTAAATTTGGACATAACATGAAACAAAATTTGCAAGAAGAATTTACTAATTAATTCCGATGACGAAATTGAGGACAAAACACATAATTGTCAGTGTTATTTACGATAACTTCACTGCTCGAGGTTGGCAACACTGACTGTCTGTTTCAATTGACAACTGACAGATGTATAAACTTAACCTATATTGTATATTTTTTACAGTTTTTTCGAATTTTAGATTTCAAATAAAACTTAATATATACCTCGGCACTGAAGTTCCTTTTTATCACTCACATGGTTTATTTTGCTCGGCCCTACGGGCCTCGCCAACTAAATTCCATATTCGTGATAAAAAATTGAACTTCAGTGCCTTGATTCATATATAACTATTATCTGTCATGTGCTGTCATTAATGTTTGATTTCAAGTGCCTTAATTAAAAATGTATAATTTGGAAGATAAATTAGATATAGTGAAATGGTTTTATGCTCAAAATAGTGCTCCACAAAAATGTATTAAGAGCCGATATTTCCATGTACGAATAAAATACCGAATAAATTATTCGTCACATAAATGAAAAATGTCGCATCGAAATCATAGCTCAAATGATAGTATCTAATGTTCTAGCTTTAATTTTTTTAATGCTTAATTTTTTATTTATTTGACGAATAATTTGTTCGTAAGATGGATAAACCGGCCCTAAATAAAATAAACTCTTAATTAATTTCATAATTATTTGGTTATATTTCATGGCACTAATGATTTTAAGAAAATTACCAAAAAACATGTCCATCATTTTTTGGTTTCAGATGGAGTAAAATCAATAAATGCAGAAATTTGTCTCTACAATAAGCTATTGAACTTTTTTTGACATAAGTAATTATATTAATTATTATTAATAGCACTAATCTAAAACAGTAGAGATTTAAATAATTTTTGTTACATAAATGGTCTATTTTATTGTAATAATAATTATAAAATAAGTAAAAAAATATATGACTACAATTATTTACAATTTGTACTGTTTTAGATCCAGCAACACCTCTACTATGACGTCACAACATTTAAAAAAAAATCATTGTGGCTTAATGAATAACAATTATGACTTTTTAAAATATAGATAAAGTTTCATAAAAAAAATAAAAAAAAATGATGAAAGACCCCAATGAATAAGGGAAAATAGTTGAAAAGAAATTGAAAATTTCTTGTGTTTCGGAAGTGTGGCCTTGTATGTGATTTGTGGGTTTACGAAAATCGGATTGTATATTTTCGGTTGTTTGTTGGGTTGAGCGAAACAAAATCTTTTATTTATTGTTTTTAAAGCTGTATCTCTATTTCCACCAAGAGAGTCGTGTTACTGTTCTCGTGTTCTAAATTAAGGAATAATTGTAAATTTGTAACAAACAGCCACACAAATCAAATTTTCAAATTTGTTTAAGGATTACACTCGAATTTCAACTTATAAATTATATTTAGCGCTAATTTATCAACTAGATTTTAAGGCCAATGTAATTACAAAGTTATTTAATTAATTTAAATTGAGTAAAGGCGGAAAACCGGTCTGCTGCTACAATCAAATCACCGGCTTCAAATCTATAAAACATTAAACACTTCACTACTTCGAAAATATAGCAATAAAATACACCTTCAATCCGTTTACCCATTTCTGGAAGTGACACTGTGTTTCTGCTTAGAGCAGGTACTAAATTTATTTATTCTACATAGTTGTCTAATTGTTATCCTATTTTTGAACCATGATGTAGAGTAGACAGTTGATATAATTTCATCCCGAAATATATTTAATCAAAATAAATGATCTTGTTTACAAAATAATTGTGTCTACAGGTTTGGGTTCAGATAAATATTTTTTAAATTTAATTTTTCGTAATTCGATTTCGATATGAATCAACGCAGAAAATTCGCACAAAGTTGCAATCTTACCCAAAACTTAATTTACTGATACCCATCAATCCAATCAAAGTTGATTCCTTTTCATACTGATAATAAAAATCAATAGTCGCGTCATCGTTACAGAGTCACCATCGCTAACAAAGGTAATTGATGCATGTGTCTTTGCGGTGAAAATGGCGTGCGAAATGCTGGAGAATCCGCACATGGTTGAAATCCGGGAAACCGGAAAGTGCGATTCACGGTTGCAAACCGCAGCACACAAATCGCACCTGTGATGTGCGGGGACCAGCATGTAGCATCATGTGCAACTGATAACACTGATAACACCTGATCAAAGAACACTATTATTTTGTCACTGGCGGTTAATTATTTTTCGCGCCGCCGTCCGACATTGATGCAATTACATATCTCTAAGCGGACGGGAATCATTGTTAACTTTTGATGGTTATATGTTGGTATCACTTCACTAATTTTAGCTAACTTCTAACGCTAGAAATGTCAAAGTATTACATTGACATAAAAATATTATGGCAATATATCTACAATTGTGTATTTGCAATACAAGAAAACAGAATATTTATGGATTTTAAAAATATTTGTAAGTAATTATAATTTAATTTGCAGTGTAAAATCCAAATAAAAATATGTAGATATTTTTTGTTATGATATGGGAAAATAAACATAATTGACATTCAAATATTGTGAAGTTAGCAACATACAAAAATTCCCTGTCATTAAAAAAATGAGTAATAAATTTAATTTATTTATTAAATTTACATAGATGTTGGCGCGAAAAATATTGTGTATCCCTCGGTTGGAAACTATTTTGCGAGTGCTCGTATTTGTAGGACTCGCCTACGGCTCGTCCTATCAAAATAAACTCGCACTCTCAAAATAGTAGTTTCCAACCTTGTAATACAAATAACTATTGAGATCCGATAAAATTAAGAAAATTAGTGTCTTAAACAAATAATAAATAATTTTTCTGTTTATATGTTTTAGTATTTCTCGTGATCTTAGGGTGTAGAATTGAAATGTGGAATATAAGCGTTTTATTGCTATTTTCTGCTGTAAAGTATACTACGATTTTGAGTAATGCAGTGTTGACAACTGTACAATAATTATTGTACAAGTAGGATCATTTCGGTAGCTGTAGGATGTACGATAGTAAATTTGTAAGTGAAATAAAGCAATATGGGCAAAAAAACGAACTAATTAATTCCGAAGAAGAAATTGGGAATAAAACACATAATTTTGAGTGTCTCGTTAACTTCAATGTCCGAGGTTAGCAACACTGAATGCAACAGATGTGTAAATAAATTCCAAATTCACTTCAGTGCCTTGATACATAAGTAACTATTATTTGAAAAGGGAATTTTTATATAAAAGCAAGAAATTTTAACATGCGAAACGGGAAATTTGATTCCAGGTAGTTGGCAACACTGTACATATAGTATCTTGACACACATTTGATTTTTTAACATCAAGTAATGATCAAACAAATTATTTCGTTGTAAATCTTCTGCGGATGTTATCAGAACGCGGACCAAAAATAGAACTGAAAATTAAGTTCATTTGCACCTAAACCTGAATACTTCAGTTTAAGTCTAACGAAAATAATTTTCCGTGCTTTTCAATTAATGAACACAAATGTTCTCTACTCACGTAACAATATAAATAAATATATAGTTTGTCACTTTGTCTGATATTATTTATTGTACAATTATTATCAATCATTTCTCATGTTAGAGTTTTATTGTCTTGAGTATTTTCCTGAAGCAATCAAATATCAAAGTGTCTATAAAACCACACGTGGAATTATCGATTAGAAAGTGTCATTCGTTCCGTCCAGTCACGTTTTAGAATTCGTCTTTACTAATTCTTGAACTTTAACATACTCGTAGTCGTATGTAGTTGAAAACTCCGCGGGTAATAAAAGTACGATTTGACAAGTTGTCAAATAAACCTGTCGAGATGTCTCCACCGCGAGAACTGATAAAATTTTATGAGACTGCGAACAAAACATTAAGGACAATACCTCAAAATCGCATTCAAATTACGAATTCCTACCGCTGTGATGGCTGTTTACTTTTCATCTCATTTGTAAATAATCGTAATTAGTAATAACATTTGCAGAGTTTACAACTGCGTACAATTTTCAAATATTATTTATTTATCTTTTATGAATAGCTTAAAACCAATTTATTTAACAGTGAATATTGGATCAATACATACACGATTTTCGATGATAACAGAGATTTAACTAAATGTGGACAACACATAAACTCTCGCTTAAACAAATTTTAAAAGGTACAAAATATAAATAAACTGCTGTCTTATCAAACAATGCAAATAGATATAAAATTAACAGCGGGCACTAATTAATTTTTTTTTATAGTTGATTGTCCGAAATTTTTTTTTAATTTTTTAATTGAATGTTCTTTACATAAATCAGTGTTTTTTATTGGATACGAGGCTCGTCGCTATGCTCCTCGCCTGGCATAACCTTATTTCGTATTGATAAACACTTAATCTTTTTCATTTCCATGGAAACCACAATTATTTGTATCTATGGATACATTGTAAGAACATATGTTTTCATGGTAATGGTATAGGTATAAGTTCGTTGTCATAGAACCAACTGAAAATTCAATGAGAATATAATTTTTGAAACAAATGTTTTTTTTAATTTTTTGTATTAAAAGCCTTGTAAATGTATAAGTTGGATACGAGGCTCGTCGCAACGCTCCTCGCCTCGCATACTTTTATTTCGTATTGATAAAGTCTGTATCTCTTTAATTTCCATAGTAACCAAATTAATTCTTATCTACGGATATATTTTAAGAACATATGTTTCTATGGTAATGTAATAGTTATAAGTGTGTTTCCATGGAAAAATAGAAATTTTTCATGAATTATTATTATTTAAAACAGATATAGATTTATGAATAATATATTATAGAAATATATAATTTAAATGTATTATCTAAGTACGAGGCTCGTCGCTACGCTCCTCGCCTCGAATACTAATATTTTATATTGATTATTTTTTGACGTTTCTTAAAACCAATGAAATGCTTTATTGTATGTCACGTGTCTGCGTTTTAACCAATCCTGTCATTATTATACTGAGAATAATGCTCTTATGATTATTCCCGGCAATTTTCTCTGTAGCTTTTTTGTTTTTGTTGACATCAAATTTCAAATGTCAGATAGTTATCAACACAAGTAAAAATGAGCAAAAAAGATATATTTAGTGGCGTGCCTGATGATGAAATCAAAAAATAATCTAATTAAATATAACTCGAGAGTTCGATAAATTAGAAAATAATTCTCCAGTATCTTTCTCAAACTTGTCGCCATTTGGCTATTACCTGGCAACAAGTTTTCGAAAGATCTGTCAAATTATTTTCAATTTATTCTCACCCTCTTGTTATATTATTACTGAGAATAATGCTCTTGTGATTATTCCCGGCAATTTTCTCTGTAGCTTTTTTGTTTTTGTTGACAGATGTCAGATGTCAGATAGTTATCATTGACACAAGTAAAAATGAGCAAAAAAGATTGATTTAATGACGTGCCTGATGATGAAATCAAAAAATAATCTAATTAAATATAACTCGAGAGTTCGATAAATTAGAAAATAATTCTCCAGTATCTTTCTCAAACTTGTCGCCATTTGGCAATAGCCACTCAAGCCCTGCGGGCTTTCGTGGTTATTGCCTGGCAACAAGTTTTCGAAAGATCTGTCAAATTATTTTCAATTTATTCTCACTCTCTTGTTATATTATTACTGATAATATTTTTCCTTTTTTTATTTCCATGGTAACTAAATTAATTTGTATTTATGAATATAGACAGATACACACACAGACATCATCGCGAAAACTCACTACCGAATGTGGCGGGAGGTAAAAATATCAAATAATAATTGTAGCTAATATTAATTTACATCTTTTTAATTATAACGACATTTACACTAACTAACTAACGAAATTATTACCTGTTTCAAAAAATATAAACTAGAACACAGCAAAGAAATATAGAAACATAATTTTAATGCTAGTTACGGTATGTTGTGGTCGAGATTTCTCTCATTAAAGGTACAGAAAGAACAAAAGCGGTAAAGGCAAATGAAAAATAAAGTTTATACGATTTGAAATATGATGGGATTAAGTGATGTGATACTCTGTCCCAATCCCAATGATAATCCAAGCCAGCAGGCCAGGTTTCTCCTAGTAGGCTTAGGCCACAATGTGCTTTGAACAAAACCGTAAACACAATGAGTTCATTCAGTCCCTAACTTTAATTAAATCCATATCTACAGCCCCGTGCCCGTGTGGCTACCGCACTTATTGGAATCTCAAAATAACTTGAATATTCACAAGAGACTAAGTTCGGATTTTATTATTTCACATGAGTTAAATAAAAATGTTGTAAACAAGCCCGCACCCTCTATTAACTGTATACACAAAAATAAATTAGTCTAAGATAAAGGAAATGTCAACCAAATTAGGATGGCATCATTATAATTATACGATTCGTTAAATAATTGATCAAAGACCTCCGCTAATCATTGATGACGCCCTTAGCAATCATTAGAACTTGGATACAAGTACAAGCTACTATCAAATTATAATGGGCGCATAAACCATAAACGAAATGTGACAAATTTATATCAAAATCGTGTAACACTTACGGAATAATTAGTAGTAATAGTATATTCTATAACAAGTAATGGAATGGCACATATTCCACGCGAGCAAAATGTTTGTAGTCCGAGCCGAAGGCGAGGGCTTCGGTTTGCGAGTGTGGGATATGCCATTCCGTTACATGTTGTAGACTATACTTTCTGTAACAAGATTTTGGAAATTATACAAAAAATGCAAATATAAAACTGTTGAAAACGTCAAACTCAAATAAATAAAATTAAAACAAACGGACGTAACTATAGTAACTGAATCAAGATACTTCATATATCGCGCTAATATGCGGCTCTGATTCGTCAAAAATATTGCATACGCAGCGTATGGAATGTTAGTGATTCCATAACAATTTTCAGTTGTGGAATGCCTAGTCTCCAAAACAGTGTTATAGAATAGTATATTCTACAACAAGTAATGGAATGGCACATATTCCACGCGAGCAAAAAGTTTGTAGTCCGAGCCGAAGGCGAGGGCTACGGCTTTGCGAGTGTGGGATATGCCATTCCTTTACACGTTGTAGACTATACTTTCTATAACAAGATTTTGGAAATATTCAAAAAATACAAATATAAAACTGTTGTAAACATCAAACTCAAATAAATCAAATTAAAACAAACAGACGTAACCATAGTAACTGAATCAAGATACTTCATATATCGCGCTATTATGCGGCTCTGATTCGTCGAAAATATTCCATACGCGGCGTATGGAATGTTAGTGATTCCATAACAATTTATAGTTGTGGAATGCCTAGTTTCCAAAATAGTGTTATAGAAACTATTTTATCCAACACCTCTCAATAAATGCTCTATAACTATGGCGATTTTAAACAAGCAAAGTAACAGATTACCCACTAGTGGGCATAATTTTGAGGAAAGTTACTAGTGAGTATTTTTTTATTTATAACAATAATAATAACACACAACACCTTGGTAACTACTTCGATTGACATTTTAATTTCAAAATTTAAAGCATATGTCACTGTCAAATAATATTTCTTTAATAAATTTTGCATTTATTAAGAGATGTTGGATAAAACGTTATACTTCACACGTGGGCAAAGTGGAATTACCCACTTGTAAAGTAAATAACTGTTTTTTGTTTTAAATATACTGCAGTAAAGCGATATAACGAATTGAACATATTTTGACGTCACAGGTGCATTGATGCTATTGGCCAGAAATATGAAAATTGCAAATCGCGCGTCTACTGTTGCGCCCAACGCCTATTGTGGGCTAAAGTAGAACTACGAAATGTCATTTTATTTGTATTGTTTGTTGATATTTTTTTTTACGAAGTTGGGAGGCGGACTAACTACTATGGTCATATGCCGCCTTATGAGGGGGTGATAATGAATTTGTGTGAACACAAACGACCATGCTCTGCAGTGGGATTCGAACCCACGACCTCTGGCGTGCTAGGCTAGTGACATAGCCACTACGCCACCGAGATCGGCTTGTTGATATTTAAGATTATATTTGCTGGGCTTCTATTACTTGTTTTATAATCTCACTGTTTTATTGTGCTGTGTTGAAAAACTATTGAATAAAATTGTGTGTTGAGGTTAGGTTACCTTACTACCAGCGCCACTGTTCTCAAACTTTTGTATATTATTTACTCGAATATCAAGTAAAATACTCTAAAGTTGCCAAAGGAATTATATCTTTATTTATATTAAGTTTAATTGTTGTAAATTAAGTCTTATAATATGTAAATATTATTTTTACATTAAAAAATATATAATATCTACTATCATGAAAAATCGTTGTTTTAGTGCCACTGGAGCAGTACCAGTGACGTCACACAAACTTTAAAAAATTATAACTCTGGTAAAATATGGAATTTTCACATCGGGTTTCCACTGATCATTATAGAATCTAATAAAGTTTCATAAAAAAATATATGTTCCCATTGTAGGTAATATTTATTTTAAATAATAAATTTCGATAAATTCTGCTCTCTGCAAATCCAGGAATCGCAGAGAAAAATGGCGGAGAATGTTAATAAAGCGTTAAATGCTTAATGAATATTTTAATTTCTTTATAAACTACTTGAAATGTTATATTAGACACGTTTATACTCTCATGAATTTTAATGGTATATTAAAATGAACTATGGCTTTATAACATCTACATTTTTTAATTTCAATCTACGTTTCCATGCTTCAATATTTTATAAACAACAATAACTATACAGAAACTAATACAACAGTTATATTGTAATAAAATAATTTGTTATTTTCAATTTTGCAACAGCGGCACGCGCGAGTGTATGTTTTTAAAAATATTCATTTCATTTTATGTTCATTTCATTGCGAATACATTTTGTCATGTAAATAAAAATCATGTAATAAGCGAGGAATGTTGACTGTACGCTACATTAAACTGCACGACGAAAAAACCTCGACACAACCAGCTTAAAGCTCTGAACACGTCTGTCGTCTTGAGCAGCTTATGTTGTCACTTTACAAAATCTTACGGCAGAGCTTAGTTTTAAAATATTGCGCTAACTCCACTATCAACTAACTTTATATTAAGGAACTACTGTGCTAAATATCACACTTACACTGCCCACAAACTTAATTAAACTGCATCATGGATATTTAGTAGAAAATATTGAAAAATTATTTATCCAACACCTCTCAATAAATGCTCTATAACTATGGCGATTTTAAACAAGAAAAGTTACAGATTACCTACTAGTGGGTATAATTTTGAGAAAAGCCACTAGTGAGTATTTTTTTATTTATTACAATAATAATAACACACAACACCTTGGTAACCACTTCGATTGACTTTTTAATTTAAAAAAATTAAAGCATATGTCACTGTCATGTCAAATAATATTTCTTTAATAAATTTTGCATTTTTTAAGAGATGTTGGATAAAACGTTATACTTCACATGTGGACAAAGTGGAATTACCCACTCGATAAAATTATCACACTCAGCCTTCGGCTTCGTGTGCTAAAATTTCTCTCGTGGATAATTCCTTACTTTGTCCACTTGTAAAGTAAATAACTATTATCCTACATCTCTCAATAAATGCTCTATAACTATGGCCATTTTAAACAAGGAAAGTAACAGATTACCCACTAGTGGGTATCATTTTGAAAAAAGCCACTAGTGAGTATTTTTTTATTTATAATAATAATAACACACAACACCTTGGTAACCACTTCGATTGACATTTTAATTTAGACAATTTAAAGCATATGTCACTGTCAAATAATATTTCTTTAATAAATTTTGCAATTATTAAGAGATGTTGGATAAAACGTTATACTTCACACGTGGGCAAAGTGAAATTACCCATTCGATAAAATTATCAAACTCAGCCTTCGGCTTCGTGTGCTAAAATTCCTCTCGTGGTTAATTCCTTACTTTGCCCACTTGTAAAGTAAATAACTATTATTCTAAAAATTATAGTTGGACTAAATGATATGATTCTGGGCTGGTCGACTATAAAATAAATAAATTCAATCGAATCGTGTCCAGAAGATGAATTAGAAACAAAGTAGTAATCGGAATTTGGACAGGAAATAATCAAACATCAATGATCATTGCCGACGTTTCGGAAAGTTATATTTCCATTATCATTATCCATTTGATAGTACAATTTTGCTCACATTTAGCACATGTATTTCTGTATAAAACAATGCTTTAAATGTAAATTATGTGATCTTCTAATGGTATGTACCACAAACTTTGTTGTTTGAATTTTGTAATTTACAGAATGATGTAACAAAATAGTATATTGTACAACGAGCATGGAATGGTACTCATTTCCTACGAGTATGAAAGTTTGTAGCATGAGCCGAAAGCGAATGCTGCAAATCATACGAGTATGAAATGGACATTCCATGCGAGTTGTACACTATACTTTTTCTACGACCACGATATTAGTTCCTAATTAATTTAATATTAATAAAAAAAAATTGTCTCGCTTTCATCATTCCAATATTTGACAATTCTAAATAAGTATCCTAGCAATGGCACCTGTACTTAAATGAGCTGAACTGTATCGAAATACTCACAAAACAAATTCATTTTGCACGATGCTGGCAATGTACCTCATATCCCTAGCAATATCAAACGTACAATGAGCAGATTTCTAAGTGGTCGTAGAAAATAGTATATTGTACAACGAGCATGGAATGGTACTCATTACCTACGAGTATGAAATTTTGTAGCATGAGCCGAAGGCGAATGCTGCAAATCATACGAGTATGAAATGGACATTCAGGGAGTTGTACAATATACTTTTTCTACGGCCACGATATTATTTCAAAATTAATTTAATTTTAATAATAAGTTTGTCTCGCTTTCACCATTCCAATATTTGACAATTCTAAATAAGTATCCTAGCAATGGCACCTGTACTGAAATGAGCTGAACTGTATCGAAATACTCACAAAACAAATTCATTTCGTACGATGCTTGCAATGTACCTCATATCCTTAGCAACATCAAACGTACAATGAGCAGATTTCTAAGTGGTCGTAGAAAATAGTATATTATACAACGAGCATAGAATGGTACTCATTTCCTACGAGTATGAAATTTTGTAGCATGAGCCGAAGGCGAATGCTGCAAATCATACGAGTATGAAAAGGACATTCCATGCGAGTTGTACACTATACTTTTTCTACAACCACGATATTATTTCAAAATTAATTTAATTTTAATAATATGTTTGTCTCGCTTTCACCATTCCAATATTTGACAATTCTAAATAGGTATCTAAACAATGGCACCTGCACTTAAATAAACTGATCTGTATTGAAATACTCACAAAACAAATTCATTTCGCACGATGCTTGCAATGTACCTCATATCCCTAGCAACAACAAACATACAATGAGCAGATTTCTCTGTGGTCGTAGAAAAATAATATTCTCTTATAGTCTTGATAATAATACAATAGGTTTGTTCCAAGTGGTCATTTCTGACAAGTTTGTGACATGTTTGTGACAAATTTCAGTGCGCCTGCGAAAAATGTAAACAAGTTAAGTTTGAAACATAGACTGGAACGCCGAATGGAATGAAGCGCATGTGCATACTCATTTTCTGTTTTGACAGATAACCTTAAATATAAATATAAATAAAGAAATTCATACATTTTTCGCCACAAAAAAGAAATATTTCAAAGTTAACTTGTTTACATTTTTCGCAGGCGCACTGAAATTTGTCACAAACTTGTCAGAAATGACCACTTGGAACAAACCTAACCTAATATAACTATAACTTTCCGAAACGTTGGCAATGATCATTGATGTTTGATTATTTCCTGTCCAAATTCCGACTACTACTTTATTTCGATATAAATAAATTAATTAAATCCGAATTCGATGAAGACGTGGGATGTCTGTACATAGCAATTTATAGTTATAATAAATTATTGTTAGCAAAATTTGAAGCCGCTATAAACAACAAATAAACTTCTCACAATATTTTATAAACTTTTAAATTGCTGCATATAAAACTGAAATATAGCATGTTGTTATTCAATTTACATTTTTCCTCGTCTTCATCTCTACACGAACATAAACTGTCTACGTGTACATTATGCTGAGAATAAAGTCTTGGTAGCTCACAGTTCAGTATTTCGTATGCGTAGAACAACATAGCTCCTGAACAAACAGCTTATCCTTACAGGAAACATAAACAGCGTCTATCTAATCTACAGTTTGTGTTGTATGATTCCAGAAACCCGAGAACCATGACGCTGTTGCACATGTTCGTGGTGTGCTTGCTGGCCGTGCTGGTGTCGGGTGCACTGGGGGCCCACCTGGATCTGGACAGCGAGGCGCCGCCCGACTCGGCCCCGGCGGGCCCCATGCCCCTGCCAGACATGTTCACGTATTTGCTGCCCCGGCTCAGTGGACAATACAGGCCGCAAGAGACCTGGGGCCCTCTGTTGGACCAAGACTTGTATCTCGATGCTAATGCACTCAATGATCAGGTACGATAATAACTTAAACAAAAATTGATACTGGCGAAAAAAGAAACTGAAAAGTGCAGACTCAAAAGTATAGTTACATTCTTACATTAGCTTATGACCTTAGTCATTCAGACTAAAAAGGTTTTTGGGTTCAAACGTCAAGGCTAACAAATTTTCGATATTATGTTTTTCTTCCTTGGAGGCCGTGATTTAACGACTGGTAACCGCCCTTCACGAACAAAAATATATCAATACCGAGATCTGCTTTGAGCAGAGTACCACACCCAGAAATGGGTAAATGCCGTGATGATATAGTCAATAGTTATATCACGAGTGCTAAGAATTTAATTGATTAAATTTGACAAGTCTAGCTTATGCAAAAAATTTTGCTTAAAAAGTGTTTGAGTACATAATAATTTTAAAAAATCCTGAGACCGCCTTAAATTATTATGTACAATAACAATTTTTTAAAAGCAAAATTTTGTAAATAAGCTAGACATCAAATTTAATCGATTCAATTCTTTAGCACAAGGGGTATATGTCAAGATTATTTCATGAATTCATAGCATAAGCTTTAATATTTGCCAAAGAAATTGTACTGAAACCAAACTAAAATGTTGATTTTGACACATTTTCACATAAATAAATCAGTACACACAAAAACAAAAAGCACCATAAAATTATGTTGTTATAGTGTAACTATAGTAAATTGATTGTTTTTCTTTTTACTTGTCAAATAAATGTCAAAAATTTTGTAAATAAAAATAGCTTGAATTGAATAATTCAGCATGTTTAAAGACATAGAATACTAATAAAGGTAAAAAAACATGTAAGTATCTTGCGTCTGCAACTAATTATCCGGCTAAATGTTCAAAATGTGCATATAAAAGCTAGCTTCAATTTAATCGCGATTAAACAGCATGGTGCTGTTTAATCACTTATCTAAAATGCACAACAATAGAAAATGAGACATTCTGATTGGTCAAATTTGTAAAGAGTGAAATAATCAGTAATTATACAACAAGAGATTTGAAAATAATCGAATATTCAGTTGAGAGGACGAGATGTGTTTCCTAGGAAACACAACGATACCGTAGGTGGAGATGTGTTTTGTAGGAAACACATCGTTCGAAATGCCTCACTCGCTGCGCTCATGAGGCAAACTTCGAACTCGAGGCGGAAAAAGAAGCGCTTTTCTCTCTAGTTTGACAAATGACTATTCATCAACAATAGTATATTACGTACCGTGAACTGTAAGTGATAGTTTTTAGGTCGAGAATGTAGTTTGGGATGTCGAGACCCGTAGGGTCGAGATTTCCTAAACATTCGAGACCTAAAAAATCACTTACAGTTCGAGGTTAGTAAGATATTTTTTGCAATACCTGCGTAAATATTAAAAAAGGAAAAATAGGTATCGAAATTAACAGCTGTCACATTGAGGTTAAAAATAAAATTTGAATGATATATATTTACTTACCGTCCACCATGAACGGTAAGTTTCACTTACCATCCACCGTGGACGGTAGGTAAATGATGTAACCATGAAAACCAATTGTGCAATAAAAGTTCCACTTACTGTGTTTAAATTTTGTTATTAATGGGTAACTTACAGTACAGGTATTGCAAAAAATATCTTAAAAGATATAAGTATGCTCTACAGAAAACTCTACGCAATGTACTCGTAGGTCTAGGAAGATACTTTAAAGAAGCCTAGATAAATTGCTCTCTCCCACTAAGATCTTTGAACGTGATGGAGTTGTGGTTACTGCTACTTAGATAAATTAATGTCACCTACCAGTCTACCAGCACCTATAGAGATAAAGTGTAAAACGTAGACCATTTCATATTTCAGAACAAAATCTATTAAAAGTTTTATAAATTAAATTAGTTATACTAAAAATGTTGGAATTTTTGATACATATTTTTTAGTTAATCGGGTTCAAAAAGTAATTTAAATTTAATTACATTTTAACTACCTACAGGAGTAAATTTAATATACGGAACTTTATCAAAATATAGATATACTTTTAATAATAAATGTCATTGTAATAAATCAACATTATGTTGAAACAAAACAATCGATTGACGTCCAAGTTATTAGAATAATGACGTCATCAATCACATCCTAAACAAAACGCCCGTGTGTATTTTCCCAATTTTCCTATTATAAACATCGTTTAATACAATTAGATTAGTGTGATATCTAGTAAATTTATCAAATGGCACGGAAAATACCCGTAACGCTAAACTAACTTTTTTACCCATTAAAAGTTTCATGTGCTAAGCTTTCTTTAAGTCTGTTAATTCCTGGCCAAAATGAGTTTCAATTAAAAGTTTTTTACCTTTTTACCTGGCTATGATTATATTTCATTCTTAATTAATTTTATTCACTTACTAGACAAACAATTAATATCTCAGAGTAATAATTTATAAATAAATATAATTACTAGAATACACTACGTGTATTTATATCGATGAGATAATTAAAAAGTTATTGATTTCAATTGTTTGTATATGTAGTACATGTTAGTAATTAACCGAAGCTTTGAAATAAAATTTTTAAATTGGCCCTTGTAGGTTTAGCTTGTAATAAAAACAAAATAAACAGAGCACATCATTAAAACCATTTCAGTTTATTGACCTATGCTGACCTGGTCTGCAGTGCATTTGTCAAAACAACAAACAACTTTATTTAAAATCAGCTTTCAAGAACGCTAAAATTGTCATTAAAAGCTTTGAAATCGGTATTAAAGTAAACCATTTTGCGACGATTTTGAGCAACGCAGTGTTGACAACCGTAAAATAATTATTGTACAAGTAGGATAATTTTGTCAGATATGTGACGTATTGTAGAAAATTTATACGTAAAATGTCCAAGAAGAATTAACTAATTAATTTCGATGAAGAAATTGTGGACAAAACACATAATTTTGAGTGTTATTTATGATAACTTCAATGTTCTATGTTGGCAACACTGAGAGTCAGTTTCAACTGACAACTGACAGATGTATAAACTTAACTTATGTTAGAGCTGGGAAAGATACTTTTAATAAATATCTAGATACTTTTCTAAGATACTTACATAAATTTGTTATAGATACTTAAGTATCTAGATACTTTTTATTCTAAGTATCTTAAGATACAAATATTTCTAAAAGTATCTAATAGAAATACTTAAAATACTCTTAATTATTTAAATACTTTTTAATATCTTAGATACTTTGAGATGTTTTAGAAACTTTTAAATATCTTAAATACTTTAAAATATCTTAGTTAGGAACTTGTAAGAAATATTTAAGTAACTTTTTAATATTTATACTAACTGTAAGCTTAAACATTTAAAAATGTTTCAAAATATTTCACTGGCACATACCTTAAATATTTGCAAATAAGATACTTTTTCTTAATAAAAGATACTTTTTAAGACAAAAGATACTTTTTTTAAGTTAAAAGATACTTTTTAAGATGAAAGATACTTTTTTTAAGATATAAGATATTTTTTAAGATTAAAGGTACAGATGCTTTTAAAAAGTATTTAAATAAAAGATACATCTTACATGAAATAGAATGTATCTAAGATAAAGTATCTTAGATACTTTTAGTGTCTTAGATACTGTCGAATATCTTTTTATGTAAGATACTCCCAGCTCTGACCTATGTAATAATTTTTTTACAGTTTTTATATAATATATAATATTTTTTTCGGCAACTAAATTCAATATTCATGATAAAAAGTTAAACTTAGTACCTTGATACATAAATAATTATTAATTTGCAAACTACTTTCAAATATACAATAAAAAACGATGTGTGAAATATGGTGGAAGCGCTCGTGTGTGTTTATAGGTTTCCTATAAAAAGTTATGAAACTTATTGCTGTCATGTTTGTGCTGTCAGCTGACAGAAGTTGAAAGAGCTTTCAGTTTAATGAACAATATACTCGATGTTTACTTTTATATCGTACACAAGAAAACAGTATTCGATTTTTGATTGAGCTTACAAAACAGCGTTTAAATTCCGAAATAAATAGTTACTAATAAATGATACCTAGAAGTTATGGTAAATGTGTTAGCACTCCCCACACACGTATAGATTGAACTGACAGTGAGCAAACAAAAATATCCATAAAGTTTCCGTCCTAATTATATTTACAATATGACACATGATGGTGTATGATTGATGTTGTGTAGATGCCAGAGGAGCGGTTCAAGCGCGCGGGGATGTCGGGCAACGGTCCATCGCTGTCCATCATCAACCCTCTGGACGTGCTGCGCCAGCGCCTGCTGCTGGAGATGGCGCGGAGGCAGATGCGCGAGTCACAGAAGCAAGTCGCTGAGAACCGCAAGCTCATGAAAACCATCGGCAAACGTGGGAGCTTCTTGCGACAGCCGCAGCCCTACGGAGCTAACCGTCTGTGAGCTGTGGGCTACACTAGCGCCACACACCTGCGCGGTGAAACCTTGCACCATCCACCTGTCAAATGCTAGGTTAGGTTGTGCCATAGATATCATACTTTAAATAGATTACCAGTGCGTACAAGACGAGAAAATAAATAGTGGAAAATTCAACATTTTCCCGCCGTAATCTGTATGCGTTAGTTATCTATATTTATACGTGTATATCTGTGGATTGTGCAAGTTTTCATGTCATACTCTCTGGCCGTTCAAATTAGTAATCAAAAACAAATTCTCGCTCTTCTAGTTACTGATGAATGAACTGAACATTCCATTTCACTAATATCTATGAGTAGTAAATCATTGAAATGAAACAAATCAAAACATCATTCAGCTGTCATAGCTAATTGCTTAAAAAGACATTTCAATACTTGACTGTGTGTTATTCTATTTATTTATTTGTTTATCTATAAAGACAACTATTTTCTAGTCATTTTGAATTGTGTTACTTATGTATTTGTACAGTATTATTTAACTTACGGCCTACACAGTATTAAAGAATCCTAACTTCGATACCTTAAGTACATAGTTCTTATAAATGAAGCTAAATGTTATATTTTTCGAAATTATAAGTGTCCACTTAGTCCTTGTCCTTGCCCTGCCCCGATGGTAAATGTATGTATGTACAACGACTTCGAGATCAAGACATGCCAGACCTAACAACCTCTTGGATATTTATTTTCTCAACGATTATAATAAGAATGTAAAAATTGTCTCTCATTTGATCCCTATATGATGTGTTTCATGTTTTAAACATAGGCTATTCATAAAACAAATATTTCTTAGAATTTTATGTATTTAAAAATGTATATCATACAATGTACAAACATCAATGGAATAAATTTATCTAAATGCAGCATCAAATACTTTATTTATAACCCTTTAAATAAATTATCACAGATATCATTAAATTATTTTATTTTTCAATTATAATCATATACATTCAATAAATATATAATACATGATAACTGATAAATAATAAAGTTATTATCAAATAAAAGCAATATTCTGTAAATATCATTTGTGTTCACTTTGTTTTAGTCGTACTATATTTTATTCTACTGGTGCAGGCTTCAGTTCACTGGTGGCGTGACATCAGGTACCAACTTCAAATCTAATAACTTATTTCATTAATATTTTTATTAAAATGCACATTAGTTTTCCACGAAATATACGTGTTCCAGAAAATAGCAACAATTTGTACTAGTAAAACTTGATAATTTAACGGTATTAGATAAAAATTGGCAAGTTGAACCCAAGGCCAAACCTTGTAATTATTAATTATAACATCTGGATAATCCCTCTTTAAATTATTTATATTATCATCTAGAGTTTGTCCTTGCATTCCACCTATTGTAACGAGTAAAACGCCTATAAAAATAGGTGCGAATACAAATTGATCTAAGGCCACTTTCTTCAACACTACTGAGGTTCCTTGACTTCCAATATATTTGTTGAGTAATCCGTACCAAGTTCTCAGACCAGGACCCTATATTTATTTAAGTTAGAAACGAACACAAACACTGAATATAATAACTTACGCCAATAAATAAACCAACAGACGCAAATTGAGCTGTACGTCCCCAGTTTATATTCGACAAGGATTTCTTTTCCACAATCGTTTGCGATATGACATCACCTGTACCCATTAATAAACCAGTTTGTATTGCTTGTGTTAAAATGGGATACTTAATCAATGATTTTTGATATAATTTCCACAATATACTCATAATTACAACGCTGGTTTTATAGGTTAGTCAACACTTGTACTTCTGTATATGGTGCGACACGGCGCCACTGATCAAAGAGTACAGCATTGACATCCCATATTTATCATCCATTGTGTCAAGTGTGTTTTGAACCGCAAATTTATTTATTATTATCTGTTTGGCCGTATTAATTAAAAATTAAGGGCATAAAGTAAGTAAGTACTCGCATAGCTATAAAGTATTCAAATTACTAGCATAAATGATTGTTGAATGACAAATAAAATTTAGGTTATTTTTGAAAAAGAAGATGAGTGTCCCAAAGGAAGATATGGAAATGGAAGTGGAGTCTGCTGCTGGCGAAATGGAAATTACTAATAATTCAGAAGCTTTTCCTTCCAAAAATGTAATGGCTACCTCAGGAACTGTTGGTTCTGTAACTGTTTCTTTACACCCTTTAGTTATAATGAATGTTTCTGAGCACTGGACGCGGCTTCGAGCTCAAGAAGGCTCAGCACAACAAGGTTGAATCATTATTATTTATTATTTGTACAACTAAAAATGGATACACTTTATTTTGTAGTTATTGGAGCTCTTATTGGTAAACAGAAAGGAAGAAATATCGAGGTTATGAACTCATTTGAATTAATGTTTAGCGTAATTGGTGGAGATGTTGTTATTGATCGAGATTATTATAATATTAAGGAAGAACATTGTATGTATAACCTATATTTATTAGAGCTAAATATAATTAAAATATATTTTAGTTAAACAAGTATTTAGCGATATGGATTTCTTGGGCTGGTATACGACAGGCGAAATGCCAGACTACGGTGATGTTAAAATCCACAAACAGATCTGCGAAATTAACGAGTGCCCGATTATGTTGAAACTGAATCCAGTCGCGAGAAATGGTGACGTATGTCTACGAACACTTACAAAAACTCACACATTAAAATTGTATTTTAATTTCAGCAACTTCCTGTTTCTCTCTACGAATCTGTGATTGACTTAGTTGGGGGCGAAGCAACCATGTTATTTGTTCCTCTATCTTATACACTTGCTACAGAAGAGGCTGAAAGAATTGGCGTGGACCACGTCGCCAGAATGTCCTCGAACGAGGCGGGAGAAAGTTCATTAGGTACTTATATTGTTATGTATTTATGTATTGTATTATATATTACTTATTTTTTAGTTGCTGAGCACTTGACAGCACAACACAGTGCAATTAAAATGTTACACTCACGAGTCAAATTAGTGTTAGCTTACATGAAAGCGGTACAGTCCGGCGAAATTTCATCCAATCATGAGATTCTCAGGGAAGCGTACTCACTTTGTCATCGACTTCCTGTCATCCAAAGCTCCAGATTTGGGCAGGACTTTTATAATGTAAGTTATTTTTACCGGTTTCAGGAGATTAAATCTATATTTACATGCACAGAAGTAGGCAGGGTAAGTATGTCATAACTCTATGCTGTACGGTAATATTACCATACTGATCTGTCAAAACAGTCAAGAAAATGAAAATAAAACTCAATGATATTATAACGCTATTTCTTAATATACACGGAAGCTGTTCAGAGCTTCGCCTGCTGCATTCCAAATATTTTCAGGCCATCAGCATCGCCAAAATCCACTTTTTATTTAGCCATTATGAGCACATTTGACGTTTAAGTAAAAATATTATTTATAAATATGATAGAAAACAAGTGTAACCATGGTGTTAAATAAAAACTAAAAGACTTACTTGATCACTTTCTAAAATTATAACAGACGTTATTCATAAAAGAATGTCATAAACTAATATTTTTATTAATGACATTAACGTCGTCATATACTGAAACCGGTAAACTATTGAACAAACCACGGATGTTATGAGTCATAACAGGACTTAGATGTCTTAAAATCCTCGCTCTACGAGCTCGGATTTCAAACTGACAGCTGCGGCAGTTATGATACTCATAACATCGCTAGGAATGTTAATAGCTATTACTTCACAATTGTCAAAATTGTTAATAAAAAATACACAACAGTTGTAACCATGGTTACGAAACTGACGTTTCGCTAAAACAAAAAAAATTGTAGGTTATGAACTATTCAAACTGTAATTTTTTTTCTTCTAGCAATGTAATGACGTGGGTTTGATGACGTATCTAGGAACAATAACGAAGGGCTGTAACGACATCAACCAATTCGTGAACAAGTTTAATATCTTGTATGACAGACAGGGGATGGGCCGAAGGATGCGTGGATTGTTCTTCTAGTTTAGTTTTTAAGATTTCTCTAGTTTCTATTTCAGTTTCTTTGTGATTATTTATTTGAAAATCTTCATAAAACAGTCCAGTAACAAAATATCACTCGTAGTCTTTTGTTCAACCATATATTCTTTAACAAATTGTTTATTGACTACATAACAGCGCTAAGAAAACAATATGTGTATGTTTTATAATAATATCAGTAATATTAAAGCTGGAATCACTCTGAAAATGTATAGTATAAACATTATATTTACACATGAGCGTTTGGAAGACAAATAAGTACCCTTATTCCATTGCCCAATTTCGTTTTTGTTCAAATCGTAAAAATAATAAATTAATTTTTATTTACATACCAAGTGTTCATATTTATTTTATTCCCCATAAAGTTGACACTTTATAAATGAATATTTATTTATAAAGCAACAAATTTAGTAACTTTCATGAACACATGCACCGAGTAAACGTAGATTTATTCACTGTTTCAATTCATTTGAAATATTAACAGTAAAATAAATCATTCCGTTCTTTCAACCCCAATGAGATCCTCAAAAAGCGTAGCCGTTGGCTGGTGCATTTTTCCATGCAGGTACCCAGTGGAGTACGTCAACATCTCCTGCACCAGGTCCTTGACAGTCCAGCGCCTGTCCACCAGGATACGCACTAAGGTGTCGAGAGATGACAGCTGTGGGTGAGCTGCGGTGTAATACACCAGGGCTGACACGCCGGACACGCTCGCCGCCAGCCACTGGAGGATCACCTTCAGCTGGACGTCACCACAGCGGGTTGAACCGCAGCCCCAGTTACCTGAGGAGATGAGCTTCAGGTCGCCCTTGGGCTTATTTGCAAGCTGGGAAACCTAACACACGGATGAATATTTATATACACAAACCAGAGCTGGGAGTATTTTACATAAGAAGATATTCGACAGTATCTAAGATACTAAAAGTATCTAACTGGCAGATTCATCAAAAGAATTAACGCTAATTCCATTTTTTTCAACCTCTGTAACTTTATTTCTAAATTAATTAAATTAACAAAATGTGTCAAATTTTATGTTAACCTATCGTAACTACAACCTTAGTTAACATAAATATGTTTTGAGGATGGTAACTGAAGTTATGACTAATAATAAAAATAGGATTAGCGCTAATTCTTTTGATGAATCTGCCTGTAAGATACTTTATCTTAGATACTTTTTATTTTATGTAAAATGTATCTTTTATTTAAATACTTTTTAAAAGTATCTGTATCTTTTATCTTAAAAAGTATCTTATATCTTAAAAAGTATCTTTCATCTTATAAAGTATCTTTTATCTTAAAAAAAGTATCTTTTGTCTTAAAAAGTATCTTTTATCTTAAAAAGAATCTTTTTTTAAAAAAAAGTATCTTATTTGCAAATGTTTAAGATATGTGCCAGTGAAATATTTTGAAATATCTGATATATTTTTTAATGTTTAAGCTTACGGTTAATATAAATATTTAAAATTTACTCAGATATTTCTTAAAAGTACCTAAGATATTTTAAAGTATTTAAGATATCTAAAAGTATCTAAAACATCTAAAAGTATCTAAAATATTAAAAAATATCTTAAGTATTTATATCAGATACTTTTAAGAAATATTTGTATATTAAGATACTTAGAATAAAAAGTATCTAGATACATAAGTATCTTTAACAAATTTATGTAAGTATCTTAGAAAAGTATCTAGATATTTATTAAAAGTATCTTTCCCAGCTCTGACACGAACCCAACCCCAAATATATTTTTTTCACGCTGTTATTGTAACTATACGAGTCTAAATTATTACGTCATCTATGTATTGCATTGTGCTCTTATATAAATGATAAATTTTCGAGAGATATTTATAAGATTTATTGTAGTAATGGGATCACAATAATTCTAATGCTCTTCCACGAACCAAAATGAAAATATTTTTCAACTATATGTATAATGTTGAATGTGTAATGATTAAAAACAATATTCATTTACTTGTTGACAAAATTTTTCCGTGGGCTAATAAATTAGATCTGTTTTAATGTAAATATGTATTTTTTACTACCGGAAGAGAAACTAGTTTTTTATGATACCAAAATCATTACAGAAACAGCCAATTTTGTATCTCCTGGAGTGAAAATGCTCAAATAATGTGAAATATGAACAATATTAAACAAATGAAAGATATATATCATAAATTACATTACAATTCAAATAATTTTGAAGTGTATTTTCTCCCTTGTCATATTGTAGGATCGTGCTTCAATTTACTCCGTAGAAAAAAAATCATATACTTCTCTCCCTTAATGTATAATATACTATTATTTCCACCTTCTATGTAAATGACACTTTACAGGTTACTTCGGTAATTAAGTAAATGAGTATAATTACAGCGCATAGACCTGTTATAGTAATTTACATTACAAGCAGGGTAAAACAGTTTTTACTGTTGAATGGAGGAAATGACCGGCGAGCCTGTCACCTCCTTGAAGCAGTAAAACGGTTATCTTGCGTGTATTGTACAACATTTTACTTGTTACTCATTTGTAAATCAAAATAAAATTATAACCAAGTCCTGTCAGTTACAAGCAACTGTTCTGTCAAAAATTATTTGAAATGATTTCGCATAAGCCTTGTAAGCATTACTATGACAACATGCTTTGTTTACCTTGTTTACTAACTTGTAAAATGTTTACAATACAACTGTCAATTAGTAACTTGTAAAGATTCATTTTCAAAGGCAATAGAGGGCTTGGGTAAATAGTGTTTACAATTGAGTAACAAGTAAAATTTTATAAACTTTTAAAAATGCCTGTAAAGTTTTACAGGCTTATAGAAGAGACCTGTAAAATTTTACAGGCTTGTTAAAGAGACTGGTTAAAATTTAAGAGCTTATATTTTAATAAAAATAATTTTAAACATACTATGAAGGTGGAAATAAAACTTTGTACGCGGCAATTAAGTATTATTTTATGCAGAGTAATTATTTTTGAACTGCGCATAAAATATTGTTCTAATTGAAAATTTGTTAATAAATGATAATTTCAGAGTGTACTGAAACTGAATATATTAATTATTGGGAAATTTATTATAACAATATTCTAGGCATGGTTCAGAAATAATTAACTTGCGTCAAATAATCAAATATATTCGTATTTACATTAAACAGATCTAATTTAATAGCCCACGAAAAAATCTGCTGAACAAGTAAATGAATATTGTTTTTAATCATTACACATTCAATATTATAAATATGGTTGAAAAATATTTTCATTTTGGTCCGTGGAAGTGCGTTGGAAGTATTATGATCCCATTAACCCATTAATGCCCAGAACTATTTTTCTTTAAATATTGAATTCATATTTCTGTATATTTGTAACTTGTAAGTTTAATTATGTATAAATTATTTTACATTTAAGTATACAAAGCAATATGAAACGAATAACCTGACATAATTGATCCAGTTTGAAATGCCATAGCCTAGCGGAAACATGATCTTATCATAGGTTGGCTTTAATGGGTTAAGACAGTAAATCTTATAAATATCTATCGAAAAATTATCATTTACCTAAGAGTGCAGTGCAATACATAGATGACGTAATAATTTAGACTTATATAGCACCAATAACAGCGTGAAAAAAATTATAATTATATTTGATTAAAGCATATTTTTTGGTGGATCAAATGGATTTGGGATTGGTCTCGTATATATATACGGATACAGCGTTTGCGTTAATTGGTAATAGCTGAGCTGTTAGTAAATTTTTAAGACACAAAATTCATTTTTATGATCCACTTGTCACAATTATTTTCCGTAAATTATGAAAACAGTAGAATTTCAATCTGATTGATAAACAAACCAAAGAAGTAAAGATATATTCGACAGTGAGATAGTGGAAGTAGATTAAGTAACACAGATAGAAAAAAGAAAAATATGTAGCGAACAGATAGCAAAAGTACAGTCTAGTTAGAAGATAGAGCAAGAGAGTAAAGCATCAGCGAATTTACCTTTTTGTTTCGTTTTTGAGGCGGACGCAAAGTAACTGTGATTTCATCAAGGACTTGCACTACGGGTTCTATCTCACATGTGATAGTCCATGCTTTAGGCTTGGCTTTAGTGTGCTCAGCTTTGGAAGCTATGTTGTTTTCAATCTAACAAACATACACGGAAAACTAACTAGACACTGCTTTTCTTTTTTCTATGAGAGTATTTCCACTATCTACACTAAAATCAATCTGATGTCTTAAGTATTAAATATTAGTGACTACAAAAAGAAACCATACCATCATACCAAGCAAATAATAATCTATTTATTGGCTAAACCGTAGTTTACGGCCACAAGAGAAGTTAGTTGCAGATCCAAGTTTCTTTAGCCGGTCATAGTTAAAGAAACACAATTTAAAAAAGGAAGAAACTCAGATTTATTTTAGTTTTGAGGTTGAATAAACACGAATTTGTTCAACAGCATTTTCAGAATACAAAACTAGGTTTTTGTTGTTTGACTTGCATCACCCCAAACTGTCATATCTACCAAATATCATTGGCGATCCGTAGCTAACGTCACAATTGGCCGTAAACTACGGTTTTACCTATTTATTTACCAGTTGTGCAGCCAATTTATGTTTCTGCCTCGCTAGTTCTAAACTCAGTGATCTGGCACTTAAAACTAGTCTATTATTTTTCTTAGATTGTTCGGTGGGATTCGTACATTCTATCGGATGTTCGCCATCTGTTGTCAGAGGCATACCAGCAAATGATTCACTCAGAGTTCGCTTTAAAAGCGAACCAGCGAAACGCACTACTGCTAAATCCCGCGCATCTAATTCGCGCTTCGAATCGTCGTTCGTTTCTAATATCGGATCGTCTAGCCATTTGGAAAATTGTTCGTAAAGTTCTTCTAACTCGGAACTAAAAATTAGTTGTGTCAATAAATATTAAAGGAATTATATTCAATTGTTACCTATATTCTGTGCTAAAACTATATTTGGAAGAATTACCAGTATCGTTTCTATTTAACCCTGGGTGTCTACTTTTAAATTTATCAATCCATTCTTGTCCATGTTGCAAAGAATCTTTTGCTAGCTCTTCATCGAGAGAATCTGATTCTTCTTTTAACATAAAACCTCGTGATCCACCTCTTCGCAACCTTTAACCATTTTATTTTATACAATTTATTTATTTTTACACTGTACCGTAAAATAGGGGAAATTGACCACTGGGATGAATTTGACCGAAAAGTTGAACAGTTCATACATTGATTTTTATAAAATATTTTTCGTTACAATATTCTTTAAAAAACACTACACTTCTTCACAACATATAAGTAAAAGTAAAGTATATAATTACTAAACACTTCTTCAAGTAATTTCGGGTCAAGTTAACCTAATGGAATAAGTTAACCATTGACATATTTAAATCTGCATTATGTTGCATTTCGAAATGTACACTTTTAGTGAGGAAGATAACTTAGTCGAAGATTTAAGAGATTTCTCTTGACCACACTTGATCTACGTTTAACAATGTTAGTTTAGAATATGATTTTAATAGTTTCGCGATGATGTCTGTCTGTCAGTCTGCGTAGATCGCTAGAACTACGGTTTCTCAAAAACTACTAAACTGAAAATTTTGATATTTTGTATATATCAATACATCAACTGGAAGTATTAGTTTACTTGAAGCCCTGTCAAGTTATTTTGAAATGTCTCAGTAAATTATGTTTAAATGACAATTTTTGTTAATGGAATAATATTTCAAATATTATGATCTACAATTATTGTTTGAAACATTTTTCTCTTACTGTCTCCATTTACGAATTACAACACATTAAAGAAAATTATATTTTGACATTTTCGTTTACATTAATCTGCGCTTTTTGAAATAACAAAACAGCGTTTAAAAAATGTATGTTTTTGACATGCTCTCAATTTCTTGAAGAGATGAGCGTTTCTCGATTGTGGTAGTCCGTGTTTCTGTATCATTTGATAAGAAATCTATGACGGGAGATATTTTGGTGTTAACAACATATATTTTATGTAGGATTTTGAATAAATAATAAATGTTTGTTTTATTTCAGTCATCTTCGCTCTAAATAGTTCTAAACTCAATTTTTCAATGTAAAGTATAGTAGTGGTCATATTCACCTCTTTTGGGGCGAAAATGACAAATGGTACAAAAATGGTGAAAAATAGCAACAATTAAAGTCATAAAATTAA
This sequence comes from Poecilus cupreus, assembly GCA_963942605.1. NCBI lineage: Eukaryota > Metazoa > Arthropoda > Insecta > Coleoptera > Carabidae > Poecilus > Poecilus cupreus. The sequence continues at coordinate 3,378,766 of OZ012732.1, forward strand.
AAGTACTATTGCAAACCCATGCATTGGTCCAATATAATTCCTTTAAAAATCATACTGTCTGATAATTTTTTTAAAATAAACTTGAAAAGTATTCAACTTCCCCAATTTACGTCAGTTAATATAATATTACTTGATGTCTCCGTCACAAAGATCTGAACCAGCTACAGAAATTCCTACAGCATAGCTGGATTCATCAGTAGAACTTTGCGTTTCTCTTCTTAAAGCATCGCGTAACCTTTGAGCAAAAGTGTTACGTCTTTCTGGCGTATCTAATTCCATACTGTACCTTCTGTTGTAATCCACATCATCATCTAATAATAATCATACATTGTTGTATAATTAATTAATAAAACATTAACTAATATATACCTTCATCAAGACTAGCTTTAGCGCTGTGAAACTCATCATCACTCGAACTACAACTCGAGTATAAACTCTTTTGTTCCATATTAATCGGTTTTCGGTTAACCGGTAAACATTCCCCTGACGAACCCAAAACTATAAACCTGCCTCTACGGTTTGTTCCAATCTCAGAACATTTTACATTCGTATTATTCGTTCGATTGGATATCAGCGAAGGTTTCATCAAGAAATCTTTTTGTTCGGACGGCCTGGGAGACAAAGAACTCTTGCGAGAGTTCGCGGAAGCTTGAGTGACAATAATATTGGTGTTTGCTTCAGGAGGAGTTGAACTCATGGACTCTCCAATTGGTGAGAGTCGTCTGTGGTGTTGTTTGATGTGCGCGATTGGTTTTTGTACTGGTTCGTTGTTTCGAAGTTGTTTCTGTTGGAAGCCAAGTAAACATTTGTTTAATTCCCGAAGGATATTGTCTTCTTCGTATTGACTAATAGGAAATTTTTTATAGTCTTCAGGATCCATACAACACACTGTTACCTATAGATACAATTATTATTTTGTTATACAATAATAATTCAAGTATTCAAATTACCTCTCGAGGGTTTTCAATCTTTTCAAAACAAGCTTTATTTTTCGGATCATTTATTCGAGTTGTGTGTCTTAATCTCTCTACAGTCAACACCTCGTTGTCTTCTAATGCTTCTACGTTTAGGAGCACTGTTAATAGTTCAGGAAACGTAATAAAATTTATACATTCCTACAAAATATTATTCACTTTGTATAATATGATTTAATGGTGTAGTTAAATACATACTTGAGACACACCATCACTCAAAACAGAACCGCCCACACGTGAAGTACTAAAACAGATGTGGAGTGAATCTGCGTCTGCTCTTTCTAGTTTTCCATCGTGTTTTATTTGTAAATTACACAAAGGTAAACTACACTCCAACCAATCTTCAATTGTCAGCCATTCTCTACTCGTCATCACCTACAATAATATTATTTACTTCATTAATTTCTTTTCTAATTCGAGCCCAGAATCATATCATTTGGCTCAATTATGATTTTAATATAACTTGTTCTGATCTTACAAAGCGAAAATTGTTGTACTCAATTTGTTTGTATCTTAAGTTCTGTTATTTTTAAGAATATTTTAAGGAACAATAACAACTGAAATAATAACAAATTAACAAAATATTTCATTTGGCCCAAAAGTATTGGCTGGTGCCATATATATAATTTTTTATCCAACACCTCTCAATAAATGCTCTATAACTATGGCTATTTTAAACAAGCAAAGTAACAGATTATCCACTAGTGGGTATAATTTTGAGGAAAGCCACTAGTGAGTATTTTTTTATTTATAACAATAATAATAACACACAACACCTTGGTAACTACTTCAATTGACATTTTAATTTAAAAATTTAAAGCATATGTTACTGTCAAATAATATTTCTTTAATAAATTTTTCATTTATTAAGAAGTGTTGGATAAAACGTTATACTTCACATGTGGGCAAAGTGGAATTACCCACTCGATAAAATTATCTCAGTCAGCCTTCGGCTTCGTTTGCTAAAATTTCTCTCGTGGGTAATTCCTTACTTTGCCCACTTGTAAAGTAAATTACTATTATTCTGATATAGAAAAATGTTCCAAATAAAAATTCTACATCATTTGATTCGAACAAAATTTACTCTATCTCATTTATTTATTCAGATGTGCCCAAAAACCCTACAAATAACAGCTCTACAAAAATAATATTTTGGAACTCCTATTGAAACAACTATATTCATTCCTATTTAATTTTTGACACTGAATCCGTATCCGAGGTAAGAAAATGACAACGCTTTACGAACAGTCTTACATCTAAATAGAACGAATTAAATATAAACATTCAAGCTTATAAGGCATAAACACAACGTTAACATTACTTTCCATTGAAAATCATCCACATGAGCGAGAAACAAAAAAATGCAGTGATTACAAAAAAAACTTACGATGCTCAGCTTTTTTTGGAAAGAGGGAATAACTACATTAATTCCGATGCTATGCTCAAAATCTACCCTATAGAGTGGCGGAAACCACCCTTAGATTAAATTTGCGAGGAAAATCGAAAAAAAAAATCAGGTTAACGTGATTTCTATTTTAATATGAGCTCAAATTGGATACAAATTTGCAGCACTTAAGCTTGATTATAAATACTCAACTCTATTCAGTGACGCCCCCACAAGGAAGAGTAAAAACTGCCCCTCGTACTTGGAGCACCTTGGAAAAACTGCAGTGAATGTAATAAATGCTTACAAAGTCTCAGTTTCTTGTGAAACAGTGAGTAACTGGCCAATAACTACTCCCGTTGAGTAGCAGAAACCACTCCTGAATTTAAATTTGAAAGAATACTGGTGAAAAAATTTTGTCATCCTGATTTCTATTTTAATCGATGTTAACCCTTTAAAGACGGAATTAATTAACAAAAAGTGAAGATTTGAAATAAATTTAACCTATTTAAACAATTATTTAAAAATAAAAAACCATTTTAGCAAGTAGAGACATATCTTCTAACAACAACTGAAAGTATTTACGACTAATTTAATAGATTCGCAGCCACCTAGAGCTAAAAAAGTAACTTAATGTTTACGTGACCTTATGGTGACGCTAGGCGTTGAAGGGTTAAAATTACTTCTCACATAACACGAAATTGAAGAAAATAGTTGCAGTTCTTTTTAGACTATTCGTGGAACGTTGTGATGTTTACCCTGTTGAGGGGGTACTTTTTAGCGCTGGGGGTTGATTAGGAATATAGTGGTCTCCATAGTAGTTCTAAAAAAAATTGTGGGCACTTATGACCGGTTGCACAAACGTTAGTTAAATTTTAAACTTGGTTTAAATAAATAAAAACAAATCGAAGTTATATGTCATATGGAGTAATTGACATTGATGTAAAAATTAGATAAGCTTTTATTTATTTAAACCAAGTTTAAAATTTAACTAACGTTGGTGCAACCGGGCTTTACTGTTGATAAAAATGATAAATATGGCGAATTGAACAATTTTCCTTTGTATGATTTCACCTGGGACAAATGGTATGATTCTGGGCTCGTAACTAACATTTATTGAATGTCTTACTTGTCTACAAACTTTCAAGCTGCCTGCAGCGTTATCATTCTGATCGACCCAATCGAAGTAATATAAAATACTTTTTAATTTTGCTTTTTGCGATGGTTTATGTAAATTTTTAAAAAAGTATGAAAAATTAAAGTCTTGTAAAGTGGGATGTGTTTTTTCTGTTCGTCTGGGAAATGTTGAGAAAAAACAGTGAGCAATTAGAGATGATATGAATTTATAATCTATTTCTGTGCAATCCTCTAAAAACGGAAACAATACTTTATTTATCTTTCGTTAGATAAAGCTTATCTGCACACATTTATCAGATAAATACGAAAAAGCTAATATTTATCATGACTCATATCTATCATTTTAAATATATTAATGTTTACCCTGTTGTTGTAAACTAAAGTGGAAGCCTCCTCCTGGTTTCCATTGCTTTAACTGCAGCGCTCTATTTACAATATTCGGTAAAGTTTTCGATAAAAAATTACTACGCTCTTCGCAAGTTAAATCATTGTCCAAAAAATTTAACAGCCCAATAAATAAATCGGGATCTTTCACTTCATCATCATCTGGGTCTAAACTTATACTAAAATCATTTAATTAGTAGATAAATTAAACAAGTCGTAATGAAAAAAATGGATGTATTTACTTGCAAAGTTCATATATTTTTGTCATGCCTTCTATCAACTCTATGGTGTGTTTAATAGTTAAAAGTTTAGTTAAATGTCGCTGCAGAGTAGGCCACCACGGCAAATCACAAGGTAACATTACTAAGGCCATATTCTGAAACGAAAAAAGAACCAATAAAAAACCATGCGATAACATTTGAATCCGTCTGAATGCGATTGATAAGCTTGTATCAGTATTTTCGTGACTGTTCTAGTGTGAATTTCAAATCGAAATACGGACAAAATGATTTTCTTACGGAGTTTTACATTCTTAAAAGGTAAGATTTATCTTGCTATCTGTATGTGTCACTTTTCAAAGAGGTACTTGGACATTAATTTTATGAAATACCATATCGTGTTTGCTCTAAAGGTGATAAGATAATAGATCGAATGGTATATGATGACAGAAAACGGAAAAAAGTCAATTTAGTACCAAATAAGTTCAGGTGTAAAGAACATGTAAGTTTAATAAATTTAACTTTATAAATAATTTTATCCAACACCTCTCAATAAATGCTCTATAACTATGGCGATTTTAAACAAGGAAAATAACAAATTATCTACTAGTGGGTATAATTTTGAGAAAATCCACTAGGTAGTGAGTATTTTTTATTTATAACAATAATAATAATAACACACAACACTTTGGCAACCACTTCGATTGACATTTTAATTTCGAAAATTTAAAGCTTATGTCACTCTCAAAAAATTTTCTTTAATAAATTTTGCATTTATTAAGAGTTGTTGGATAAAACGTTATATTTCACACGTGGGCAAAGTGGAATTACCCTCTCGATAAAATGGGTAATTCCTTACTTTGCACACTTGTAAAGTAAATAACTATTATTTTTAAACACATTTGATAAAATACTTATCATGTTTACCGCAACCCAATTTAATGTTATAATCAAAACCATTGCGGAAACTGTCAATTTCATGCGCTAATTGTATAATTATTATTAAAAAATTAAATATTATTTAGGGGAGTTGGTAAATATTTACATGTTAAAAAAAATGTAAAATGCGTTACCTTTTATTTGTGTATAATCTCCGGTGTGAATAACATGTTAACTATGCATTCCAGTTATTTTTATATAAATAAATTGGAGGAATGACATATTTTCTATAATTTATTTGCCGCTAAAATATGGAAAGGTTAAATATATAAGTCGGGTTTACAAACCTAGAACGAATGGCGAGTTCACACTAAGAAAATCACGGTTTTACATTATTGATCAAGCGAGACTCAGCAAAAGCAAAGGGAAAACCCTAGACTACCCTTAACTTATTGATTTTTATGATATAACCAAATCTGTACTTACTGTGAACTAAAGTAGAGCTGGTATGTATTTCTATTTCAGAGCAGCTTATTATAATTTATTTTACCAGTTGCAAATAATGCACTCTCATGTATGCTTGCAGCATTAGTAATAATGACAATGTAATATGCACAGAAATCGGATTCGTTTTGTGTTATTTTATCACGTTGGTCTGAAATTCTTCCGTCGTCTTGTGTACTATATAGTTAGGATAGTCGAGAACTTAGCAGACCAGGTCCAAAAATATTCACACGCAACCATAGCAATCTTCAACACTTATTAGAACACGCTGGGCTCGCTCCAAAAGTCAAAGTTTGCCTGGGCCGCTATTACAAACGAACAAAAACACTACGACAAAATTTGCTTTTGCGAAAGTGTTATTTTCAAAAAGATACTTCCGCATCAATCAGGAATATTTACAGAAGCCTGTTAATTAAAAATAATTAATGTTTATTTAAATTATTACATTTTATTATTACAAATCTTTCTTAAAAAGTTATTACATTTTATCATCAATTATTATCGCTTACGAATTTTATTGAATGAAATTTTTCCTAACAAATACAATACAGATTAGATTAAACAATTATTCAATTTAAAAATAATTACTGGAAAGTTAGCATTGCGCTAGTGACCTGACTAGAAATTGATAACTTTTTAAACTTGCATAACATGAAGATAATCATTATCATGTATTCTGTTTAAATTTTATAAATATTTGTTTAATTTACAGATAAATTTATCATTACTTGGTGTTTATCCAAATTTATTTATATTTATCCAAAACGGGTTTTTCAAGAAAACCCGGAATAGAAAAATCTTGGAATCGTGACATTACAATACGTGTTTTCCCAAATGTGCTGAAAAGATTTTGTGAATGAAAAATATTTCGTTTATTGCATAAGTTGTCATTCATGTTAATTAATTGTATTACATCAGATGTAATGAACTCATAATTAAAATGAAACTTGATACCTCAGTAAGAACACGAGTAATAAATTAACAAGGCTATTAAAAATTAACTTCATTCATTCATAAACTACTTCTGTTAATAAGAAATAATTGTTTTGAGTAAAACGACATAATTTGACTTTCCTCATACCAGATAAAAAAGATTCTTACACAACACAATGAGTAACTTACAGTTAATTTGTTTTTATTTGCTGTAGTCAGAGCTGGGAAAGATACTTTTAATAAATATCTAGATACTTTTCTAAGATACTTACATAAATTTGTTAAAGATACTTAAGTATCTAGATACTTTTTATTCTAAGTAACTTAAGATACAAATATTTCTAAAAGTATCTAATATAAATACTTAAATTCGAATCCCACTGCCGACAGTTACTAATTTAAATTTACCCCTGTGGTTCCCCCTCCACTAACATCCTTGGGGGCTATGACTTGACGGCTGGTAACCGCACTTCATACGAAAAAATATATCACCTACCGAGATCTGCGTAAAGCAGAGTGCCACACCCGTAATGGGTAAAAGGCGTGATGATATATTTATTTATTTTATTTTATTTTAAATATTTTAGATACTTTTTAATATCTTAGATACTTTGAGATGTTTTAGATACTTGTAAATATCTTAAATACTTTAAAATATCTTAGTTAGGTACTTTTAAGAAATATTTGAGTAAATTTTAAATATTTAATATAAATATAAATAAATATTAATATTTAATCAGATATTTCAAAATATTTCACTGGCACATACCTTAAATATTTGAAAATAAGATACTTTTTTTAATAAAAGATACTTTTTAAGATAAAAGATACTTTTTAAGACAAAAGATACTTTTTTAAGATAAAAGATACTTTATAAGATGAAAGTAACTTTTTTAAGATATAAGATATTTTTTAAGATAAAAGATACAGATACTTTTAAAAAGTATTTAAATAAAAGATACATTTTACATAAAATAGATAAAGTATCTTAGATACTGTCGAATATGTTTTTATGTAAGATACTCCCAGCTCTGGCTGTAGTTATATACGAGGAATGAATACATGATAAAATAATTAGTGAACCGTATTTTTACAGATTCAAGTACGTCATAAATATATGAGACGTAGGATGAAAATATAAAGCATAATTGGTTAAAATTTAAATAACCGTAGAGTAGAAATGACGCACATATGATGACTTAGTGGGTGAAGTCAAATAATTAATAATAGCGGAGTGCACGAGTCGTGTGCAGTTTTTCCGGCTTGAATTAATGACATTATTTTGGACATTTAACCTTTTGTGAACGTCTTGGTCTGGACTTTGTGCCCACTTTACGAATTTACATCGCATATAAAACAATTATTACGTGACATGACTAATACACACGTGATGGCGATTATTTAATAATGCCTTAACTTTCATAATTTTCATTTATTTGTAAATATACATATACATTAGGAAGGTACTCGAATAATAAATAAAAATGTACATAACAAAAATCCAGATACAAAAAAACTACTACGTTCAAAAATTCATCTATACATACCAACAAAATTATAATACGTTAACCAAACACCAAAAATAATAATCAAAGTATTTTGTATCTTAACGGAAGCATTGTCCTGGACAAAATCCATGCACATTCTGCGTACATGTTTAACAGGAAGTTTACGCTGAAGGAAACTGTGGAGACTATGCAGTGCTCGCTGGTCCATCCATGGTTCTCGGCAGAGAACTACCGAAAAGAACTGATCTCGGTATGAAATATGGCAAAATGTTAGCACCATATGAGTGTGGACTGCTTTCAACACTTGTACAGTTCCAATAAAATTATGTTGTTCATGATGAGAAACTAAAATCATCAAAGTTAATTGGGATGCGTAACTTTTGGCGTATTATTGCAGTTGAGGGGCTGAGTTCCAAACTCGCTTTTTCCAAGATAAATGATTTTGAGTAATTCGCAAAAAACCTATTACTGTTATACTATATAAGCAGGACTGTAATTGCATACTACAATACAAAGAAAATAGTGTTCTTATTACAACATGAAAAGGAAAAATAAAAACATGGAGCGAATTTGGAAATATTAGATAAATAAAATTGGATAAGTCTAGTTTTGTTGCAAAACAATGAATGAGAATAGTTTTGGAAATAAACATAGTGAATATGGAAATAAACATAGTGGATAAGGAAAAATATGGAACCAAATTCAAAATGATTTACTATTACAACAATATAATTTTTTTTTAATTTTTAAAGAGATACATGTTGGAAATATGAAATTTCAAAAATAATAGAGAAAATAGGTTTTAAAAAACTTAGTTATTCAATTCCAAACCCTGACGTTTCTTTGGCAAAGACATTGGCTTATATCTAAAACTACAATAAACACAATTTTGGTAAATAGATTTTGGTAACTACAGCTTTCAAGGTTAGAATCTTAATATTAAACAATAAGCTGATTAAACTCAAACAGATAAATATTTTGAAAGTAAAAATCACTTTCGGATAAGGTCAATTTTGAAACAAAACTATGTGAAAACACAGCATGTGAAACAGGGACAAGGCACGTTTTGGTCACAATAATAAATTAAAGGATTTGGCGAGTTGTGCTACCAAAGAGGGTATGGATAAGACAAGTTTTGGAAACAAATCAACTTTTGCACAATCAAAATATCGGGTTTGTAGCTAATTTTGACGCAAACAAACTGAACAATATAGAATATTTAACTCATTTTTTATAGATATGGATAAGGCAAGTTTTGGAACTCAGCCCCTCAGTTAAAGTAACCTTGAATTTAAAAACGATAATTTGACGTTACACTTTGTAAATAATCTATAATTACGAAAATAAGAAAGGTCAAGGCTGCTACACAACGCAATAATCTTCAGTTAATCTTACCATTTTGCTGTCCAAAGCTCATCCAATAACCAGGTTTAGATATATTGTACTTTAAGGAATATTCATTTCTTGTACCTTGTTCATTCCATACAATATGTAAATTTTGCAGCGTTTGGCTCTTAAAATTATGCAATTCTTCGTTTTGAACAGCTGATGTCCATCGTCTGTTACTTGGTGATGAATTTTGATTTGATTCATGCCAAAGTTTTAGCAGAGGTTTCATTAATTCGTCCCAGTTTGGTTGTTCTTCCTGACTAAAATTTTAGTGGCTTTTTAATAAAATGTATGCTTGTAAACACAGAGCGTTATTTTCAAATACCTATCTCGCTTATTTATCAATTCAGCAATTTATTTCACATTACATGATTTAGACAGCAACATATAAGCTAACTGATAGCGAATGTACATTCATGATATCATTTACGGTTTACTAGAAATTATTATCAACTTTGAAATTTCAAATAGAACATACTATGTTTTTTGACAAATTTTGAAAGTATCGTTAATTTGCTTTATAATCACATGTTACATTATTCAAAATAAATTGGCGAGCACTTTAATTATCGCTAATCGCAGAAAGAATAATAAACCATAACTCTCTGCCTTGAAATAAAAATATGTCGACGATATGGATATTCTTGTCGATAAAGTTCTGTAACTATTCGATTATTTGTTTAAATTTCGGAAATACACATCTAGCATATCAACTTTTTCCAGACCTGTATTTTCAACCTTAGATAAACAAAAAATGTCGCATCAAAATAATAATCACCATTTAAGCTATGATTTTGATGCAATATTTTTTGTTTATTCCACTGCTAAATTTATTCTCTAGTTTATCTAAAGTTGTAAATATCGGTTATAAAAGAGATAAATTAATTTTTATAATTAGGTAAGTAATTTATAAAGTACTACACTGAAACTTGCTGTTAACAAAGATAATAGCAAATAGTACTAATTGCTCACAGATGACATTTACCGTGTTCCCATTGTTTTGATTAATTATTTTATCCAACACCTCTCAATAAATGCTCTATAACTATGGCGATTTCAAACAAAGCAAAGTAACAGATTACCCACTAGTGGGTATAATTTTGAGAAAAACCACTAGTGAGTATTTTTTATTTATAACAATAATAATAACACATAACACCTTGGTAACCACTTCGATTGACATTTTAATTTCAAAAATTTAAAGCATATGTCACTGTCAAATAATATTTCTTTAATAAATTTTGCATTTATTAAGTGATGTTGGATAAAACGTTATACTTCACACATGGGCAAAGTGGAATTACCCTCTCGATAAAATTATCACACTCTCTCGTGGGTAATTCCTTACTTTGCCCACTTGAAAGTAAATAACTAGTATTGTTGTTTTTACAATTAAGGATAATTCATGTTTATTTTTTAATAATGTAACATATGGATTATTTTACATGACTTATAAAACAAATTTGACGTACAAATTTGTAAAAAAATATTGTGTGTTCTATTTGAAATTTCAAAGTTGATATTTATTACTAGTAAACCGGAAATGATATCATGAATATTCATCCGCTATCAATTAGCTTATATGTTGCTGTATAAATCATGTTATGTGAAATAAGTTGCTATGTTGATAAATAAAAGAGATTTGAAAATAACACCCGTAAATAAAAATGCTAACGTATTTTGTCGATGGTCTGATTTAGAATTTTCAATGTATTCTTCAGCTGGTGTTAAATCATCTGATAAATGAACGATTGGACAAACGTTATGATACTTAATTTTTTCGTTTTCTTCTTTATCATGAAATATGACTTCTGTAGCATACCATCTACCCAAAATCTATAAACAATTATTGAGGAACTACAGATCTTATTTTATTAAATAAATTAAAATGAATCTACCTTGTCAAAATTAAATATATTCTGAGGATTGAAATCACGACAAATAGGATTATTATGATCCTGTATCTGTGCATTAATTCTAGCACCAAACACACAAAGTAAAGTCACAGTAACTACAAACATGGTTACACACTTGCGGAGCACTTGCTTCTAGTAAAATGGAAATAAGAATGAAACTTTAAGATGACACATAGTAACTACTTTAGGTGGGATGTACTTGGATTAAATACTCTGTTTAACGTTAATAGAACTAATTGTGGTCATTGTTGATTCTTTATTATTCAAATTACGTCTTTAGGTTTACCACTACCAAAATATAACGATCTTTTTAAAGGGAGGAGTCTACTAATATCTCTAAAATCTAATTAAGAAATTAGTATCAAGTTACAAGCGTAATAAATACGGAAATACACGCAGGCTACAACTAAGTAGAGTAAATTAAATAATTTACTTTACTATACAGACATTCTTGTAGACTTATCATTTATCAAATTTATAGCTTAAAAAAATTCTACAATGTTTATAGTAATTTCAAATTGTATTTTTAATGGAGATGAAAGTTTCCTGAAACGAAAAATATCTGCGATTCTATGAACCTAAATATATTTACAAATTAGCAATAGTTTAATCACCTAAATTCTAATAAAAATAAATAGGTATTAGTTCTATGTAAAAAGATTGATAATGGTTTGGCTGTTATTTTGAAATTATCGGAACTTCAAAAGAGAGCGACACTATCGGAGTTTGCTTTACGTGACCGTCCAATACACTTTAATCTTCTAACCCCACCATAAAAACCCACAATTTGACAGAAACCAAGCACGAACTGTCTGATGACTCATGTATAGAAATAATCCGATTCAAACAGAAATTTCTTGTAGTCGTATTCTGAGTGAGTATCGAGCAGCATTTACATAGTGCAATATTATAAATTCAAGTAAATTAAATTCCACGTTTTGTTAGCCCCCATTATCAAAATATACTAATTGTTAAATTATGTTGCAGTTTTCCTTGGAATAGTTCTACTATCATCTACAACAATGGCAACAGGATCAGAAGTTAACAGCATTTGTGCAGCCAACAATCAGTTTGGGATGGAATTTTTTAAAATCGTCGGCAAAAATGATGAGAACAAACTTATTTCACCATTCAGTGCTCATGTTGTGATGTCGATGGCGTACCAGGGCGCCGATGGTGAAACAGCCAAAAACATGGCTCGTGTTTTCCGTTTACCGGATGCTGAAACAACAGCCAACGAGTATTATAAAGTCGTCAGCGAGTTAACAAAAGTCAAGAATGTGACCTTGAATATTGCGAATAAAATATACATCAAAGAGAAGTTTAAACTCAATCCCAACTTTAAACAAATCATTGAAAACAAATTTTTAGCAGAAGCTGCAGAAATTGATTTTGAACAAAATGCAAAAGCTGCTGCTGAGATCAACGGATGGGTTGAGAGCAAAACTAACAAAAAAATTACTAAATTAATTTCTGAAGACGCGCTTAATGCTGATACAAGACTCGTACTTCTAAACGCAGTTTATTTCAAAGGAAACTGGGATAAAAAATTCGATGTTGCTAACACCCAAAAGAAACCATTCTATTTGTTAAACGGCGACGAAATCGAAGTCGATATGATGCACATTAGCTCCAAATTCAACTACCACGAAGACATAGATTTAAATTGTAAAATTCTCGAGCTGCCTTACCAGGGAAAAGAACTCAGCATGGTGATTTTCCTTCCAAATGACCGCAACGGAATCAACCAGTTGCAAGAAAAACTGGCTTCCGTTGACTTTGCTTCTCGTTTGCAAGCTACGCATCAGATGACAGTAAACGTTGATCTTCCTAAGTTTAAGATTGAGTCTACAATTCCCATGAAGGATTCGTTAATTGAGCTTGGAGCCGATGTTATGTTTTCGAATGGAGCCAATTTCTTGAAGATGGCTGACGAAGGCCTAAAAGTCAGCGATGTTATCCAGAAGACGTTCATTGAGGTGAATGAGGAGGGCGCTGAAGCTGCAGCTGCTACCGGTAAGTAATTTTTTTTTTAATATATTGGAGCTGTTCTACAATATTTAATACAAACTTATTAAAATAATTTGTTTGTGTTTTGATGGATTTATCTGTTGACAAACTAATTAATATTTATAGTAAATATTTACGTGTAATATTGTGAAATACCAAACCCGTAATTAGTTGTTTTTGAATCACGTAGTAACTATAAAAATACACTAATAGCATGAGTCACATTTATCGAACAAAAATATTTACTTGGCAAAAATTTAACATAAATATTTATATAAAATTTGGAATAAATCTATAACACTTCGTTATTAATAGATCCCAAAATTCCGTTAACATTTTTTAGCGACCTTGACTTATGTAATTTTATACGTATACAAAAATTGTATTATTTGAATACGCCCACCATTTGTAATTTTCAGTTTCCTTTTGTGTTTTATAATTAGGTAATAAAAATAAGTTTCAAAAGAAATGACGACGTATATTTCTATACAGGATGTACGGAATGTGGTGATTCTTTGATGAATTTCCGAAAACTCTGTATGTATTGTAAAACAGCTCTAGTATTTTTCGTACACTCTCTATCTTTTCTCTGCATTATTCTTGCTGGTATAGCTTCTCATACACTAAACGGGTTGTAATTGTAATCCAATGGTTGTGTAATGTAGGAATGTTGGTTCGGAAGAAACGCAGTCTGCTCCCAGAGCCCGTGTACGATTTCATTGCTAATCGGCCCTTCATATTCAGCCTCATTCACAACAACATTGTCTTATTTGTGGGCCGCGTTGATTCGATTGCTTCCACATCGGGAATAAACATCGCACATGATGAATTTTAATATGATTGTTGAATGAATTTGTAAGGGCTTACGTACTAACACTGGAAATTGGCGGGGATTATTTGGATCTGATACGTACTTCTAGTTTTTAAATATTTAAGACTGGACCGTTAGATTGAACTCATTTTTTGACCAGAGCTGGGAAAGATACTTATAATAAATATCTAGATACTTTTCTTACTTAAATACATAAATTTGTTAAAGATACTTAAGTATCTAGATACTTTTTATTCTATGTATTTTAAGATACACATATTTCTAAAAGTATCTAATATAAATACTTAAGATACTTTTAAATATTTTAGATACTTTTTAATATCTTAGATACTTTGAGATGTTTTAGATACTTTTAAATATCGTAAATACTTGAAAACATCTTAGTTAGGTACTTTTAAGTAATATTTGAGTAAATTTTAAATATTTATAGTAACTGTAAGCTTAAACATTAAAAAATATTTCAAAATATTTCACTGGCACATACGTTAAATATTTGCAAATAACATACGTTTTTTTTTTAATAAAAGATACTTTTTAAGACAAGCGATACTTTTTTAAAGATACTTTATAAGATGAAAGATACTTTTTTAAGATATAAGATATTTTTTAAATTAAAAGATACATTTTACATAAAATAGAAGATACTTTATCTTAGATACTTTTAGTATCTTAGATACTGTCGAATATCTTTATATGTAAGATACTCCCAGCTCTGTTTTTGACTATTCTGTGGACTGTCAAAAGTTCCTAAATTATTTTCAAGAAAATAAATCAAAGAATTATTTTTCTCTAAAATATTTTGACAGCGGAAAATAAAGTTCATGCTAGCGATCCGCGTAATTTTATTTTATAAACTTAACGAATTCAATTTTTTTAATACTTAAAAGATTATTTTAATTATCCTTATTTTATATTTAAACAACGCAGTATTATATTATTTCTTTTTACTATGATGTATTTATATAAAATAAAATTAATATATAATTTTGAATAAGGTAAGTAATTATTGATACATCATTCCTTATATAAAATTACAACGCAAAATATAATATGTGATTATTATTTTATGCGGTCACATCAGATCAAATATAGAAGTAAAAGAAAAATTTTAAATAAATATATTGGCTGATACTACGATCTCTGTTTTAACTTTTTTGAGAGAAGTGTTTTAGCCTCGGTTTTAGTGTTGTATAGTTCTAAAATTTATATTATTGTATTAAAAAATACTTCATTTATAAAAACTTTTTAACAAAGTTAAACTGACGAAAAACGAATCTGAGAAGCGAAAATAATAAGTAACTCAAAATTAGTTACATTAATTTAGGAGTTTAGTTATTAAGACTAAAAACGTTTATTTTATTTTTCGCTTTTCAGTTTCTTTTTTGTCGGCATAATTTTTTGTTAAATAGTTTGGCTACCTATTTTTATACCCGTAAGGGTGATTTTTTTTTTCAAATTCAAATGGAATTAACTTTGTGGTATACTCTATTCATTAAAAAAATAATCTTCGAAATCTGATAAACCAGTACAAAGTTATACGTGATCGAATCGATTAACAGGTACAAATTCAGTGGGTAAACATTCAATCATCTTCTATTTTCCTACCTTTAGGAACGGAATTTTGTTTTCAAATTTAAATGGGACCAACTTCAAAGTATACACTATCCAATAAAAGAATTATCAAATTCGGAGTACTCTGTAAAAAGTTATGCGTGGTCAAACTTAAAAAAATATATACGCGTCGACTTTTTTTCGTCGGTTAAAACGTTACTTCATATAAAATTGGTAAATAATATATTTCTCTGTAACTTCTATTCGAAGCATTTTTTTTATAAAATAATTTTATCTAACACCTCTCAATAAATGCTCTATTACTATAGCGATTTTAAACAAGGAAAGTAACAGATTACCCACTAGTGGGTATAATTTTGAGGAAAGTCACTAGTGTGTATTTTTTTATTTATAACAATAATAACACACAACACCTTGGTAACTACTTCGATTGATATTTTAATTTAAAAATTTAAAGCTTGTGTCACTATCAAATAATATTTCTTTAATAAATTTTTCATTTATTAAAAGGTGTTGGATAAAACGTTATACTTCACACGTGGGCAAAGTGGAATTACCCACTCGATAAAATTATCACACTCAGCCTTCGGCTTCGTGTGCTTAAATTTCTCTCGTTAGTAATTCCTTACTTTGCCCACTTGTAAAGTAAATAACTATTAAAACATTGTATAACGCTATAACCGAGACCAAAACACTTCTCTTAAAACACCCAAAAACAGAACTTGTGATACCAACCATTATGATTATTTTTTCTGGGTGTACTAGTTCCAATTTGTTATTTATCGTGCGGGTAACTTTTATGCGTTTCTAAAGTGTATGAAGATGCAGAGAAAATCCGTAAGATACAAACAAATATTAATTGTTTTAAGTGTAATATTTTTGATAACTCTTTGGTATTCTTGTCAGGGATGATAATGATGACTCGTTGTATGCCGATGCCAGTCCGGGAAGTGCATTTCATCGCGGATCATCCATTCACATTCGCCCTAGTCCACAGTTCTGAGGGCCAAAAAACCGTGCTGTTCTACGGCAAACTGTTAAAAGCCTAAACGTTGAAAATAATTCCTCACCGAAAACTACCTCGGCGCATTTATACTGCACGTTATATTTATATTTTTACGCAATTTTATTTTTATAAGAGCTTTATTAATCAGATTGTTATGATATGTAAATTTTAATTCTAATAAATAGTTGTTGTATTGTATTATTTCTTTGAGTGTGTTCATCCCTCGGAATTTTTTCAATGTACTGATTTGATTCAGGTATGATGTTGGTAGCGTGTTCGCTTGTTCTGTACTCACCTCCTCCCATTGAGTTCATAGCTGATCACGCGTTTTTATTCTTTCTGAGAAATAATCAGAACATCTTGTTTCAAGGAACTGTTCGCAATCCGAATGAATAAGGTAATTTTCTACAATCAACTCTTCTAATCGCTCGTTTCAATTATCTTGAATTTGTGGTTGGTTCTAGGTTTCAAAATAAGGATTATTTATTTAACTTATACGTATTCTCTATAAAAAGATGTACAACAGTGGGAACATAGTAATATTATATATTTTTTCGGTGCAGTATTTGTTATTAATATTCGTAATATTTTATATCATAATTTAATATCATGTTATTTTTATTTTTACTTATACACAGTTCAGATGTAATACTTTTATTCTGTTAAATATATCATAAACATAAACTAAATTTCAAATATTAATTTCCTAAAATTTATATTTCCAACTAAAATTAAACTTACAATAAATTTTTGAACATGAAAATTGATAAATGAACCTTATAAATAAAGGAGAAAACTAAAATATACAGATTGGGGTCATACACTTTTAAAAAAAGTTGTTTTTTTACAAATTATAAAAATTTAGATCATTTCAGTCACATATTATTCAATATTTCTTATAACTTTTTAACTTTTCATTCATAATTTCCTTTATGAAGTTTCGCGGTTGCAAAATCGTGACGTCATCTTGTAATAGAATATACAGTATAGCAAGGCAAAAGAGGTGTTGATAACAAATAATAATTTGCTTTGCAGGGTTGTAATAATTATATATTATTATTAAAATAAACACTCCGATAAATTAAATTAGGTATTCGTTAATTATAACGTTTTTAGACAAAGAGTTTAGGACGAGTTAAAATAAAATGCTTTGATGTACTATATTTTGTCGCTTGTCGGTAATGTCGGTAGTCTCATTATCACACCTATCATCTCAAGTCATATGTTGCAGTTAACAACGATTTTCAAATTAAACTTATGTTTATTATATTTGTTATATTATTTTGTCCAGCTAATATATTTGTAAAAACCTCTCAGTAAATAACAATGACAGATAACAGTCAATTTGACAGTTGATGTAGTTCCTCGCTCTCCGCAAGAGCGTGTTTCGTAGAATTACAAGATGACGTCAAGAAGCGAAAAATTTGAAATGGAATGCCAATTTTAAAAAATCGTATCTTAATAACTAAATGCCTTTTAATATTAAAATTAGTATCTATATTTATAATTTTACTTAAACTTACTGAAAAAAAAATAATAAAATGAAAAAAGGTGTATGACCCCTTTGACGGATGAACGTAGAATTAGAACATTCCTATTGGGCTCTTTCTTGCATGTTTTGGATAACAAATTTTTGAATTCTAAAATAGATACTTAATTCTAGGAATGGAAATAATGCTAATTTGTATGCCACCACCACCAGAGGAATTTTATGTCGATCATCCCTTTATCTTTATTTTAATCAACCGCTTTGAGAACAATGCATTATTTGTAGGAAAAACATTGAATCCATTAACAAATTAAAGCTTTACTATCATTCTACATTATAATTATATTAAATTAATACCTCATAGTATTATATTATACTCAAATGTATTAATCTAATAAATTAAAAATGTTTTTGATACCCGATTAGTGTTGTTTAGTAAGTGATAACATATTAATGATAAACTATTGGATACAGGAATGTTGATGATGAAAAAAAAGTGTGTACGAAATCCGGCACCCCCAAAACACTTCTGTGCAGATCATCCATTCTTATTTGCTCTCTGGAATTATCAGCATCGTATTGTCCTCTTCCAAGGACGGGTTCAAAACTTTGCGTTATATTAGAGGTAAATCTGGCGTGTGCAAAATAACAATAAAAAATAATGATTGGTGTGCATAATCTTTTCGATAGTTATAATTATTTATAAAGGAGACAAATAACGGAGAAGCAGTCAATTTATTAAAAATTTTACAACACCAACGTTTCGACTCCAATTGAGTCTTCTTCAGGGTGATAAAATTACATTAGGAAGGATGAAAAAAATGAGTAAATGTTAAAAGCATGTCAAAATAATTGTACGTCAAAAAATAATTATATTTGACGTACAATTATTTTGACATGTTTTTAACATTTACTCATTTTTATTCATCCTAATGTAATTTTATCACCCTGAAGAAGACTCAATTGGAGTCGAAACGTTGGTGTTGTAAAATTTTTAATAAATTAACTGCTTCTCCGTTATTTGTCTCCTTTATACATCTTCCAGTCAAGAAATCATCTCACTTATAATTATTTATATTTTGATTGTTGTAATCAGTTATATTTCGATTGTTGTAATCATTTATATTTCCAGTGTTGTAATCATTTATATTTCGATTGTTGTAATCAGTTATATTTCGATTGTAATAAACATTTATATTTCCAGTGTTGTAATCAATTATATTTCGATTGTTGTAATCTGATGTGACCAGCAAGTAAATTCAATTCTAATTTATAAATTATTAAAATTTGATGAGTTCTAACAACAATACTTGTTTTTAGGGATGATAATGATGGCAATGTGCATGCCTCCACCACCAGTGGAATTTCGTGCAGATCATCCGTTTATGTTTGCTTTAGTGCATCGATTTGAAAATACCATGCTGTTCTGGGGACATGTTATCAAACCATCAAATAACTAGTTTTACTAACTTTAAAGTAATATTTTTTCCAAAACTATACACAATATTTTATTTGTAGCATTGCTAATGCGGAAAAGTTGCGGTCTGCGTAGTGAACCGAAGACATTTTTTGCAAATCATCCATTCATCTTTGCTTTGGTAGACACTGACAAATATAACGTATTATTCGTGGGAAACCTTTACATGCCATAAGTATTATATTTTAATAACAAAAGCAGTAATAGCTATTAACATTCCTAGCGATGTTATGAGTATCATAACTGCCGCAGATGTCAGTTTGAAATCCGAGATCGTAGAGCGAGGATTTTAAGACATCCAAGGCCTGTTATGACTCATAACATCCGTGGTTTGTTCAATAGTTTACCGGTTTCAGAATATGACGACGTTAATGTAATTAATAAATATTAGTTTATGAAATCCTTTTATGAATAACGTCTGTTATAATTTTAGATGTTACACTTGTTTTCTATCATATTTATAAATAATATTTTTACTTAAACGTCATTGTGTTCATAATGGCTAAATAAAAAGAGGATTTTGGCAATGCAGAATTGCCTGAAAATATTTGGAACGCAGCAGGTGAAGCTCTGAAAAGCTTAATTCCGAGTGTATTAATAAATAGCGTTATATTATCATTGTGTTTTATTTTCATTTTCTTGACTGTTTTGACAGGTCAGTATGGTAATATTACCGTACAGCATAGAGTTATGACATACTTACCCTGCCTACTTTTGTGCATGTAAACATACAGGTTTAATCTCCTGAAACCGGTAAACAAACATACAAATATATTGTAAAAAATGTGTACTAAATATGAGAAATTGTAATACTCAACTTTATGTATAATAAAGGTGCATGTTTCTAGTTGTTTTTATGTTCGCAACGGTTCACTATTATGTAGTTATTAAACGTAAAACATGCTTTTTGTATTTGTTAGTATTTTCATCCCATTTATTTAACCACTCTGAGTATTAATCACATTGAATTATTTTTTTTTGCAATTATTCTAGCAATAACTTACTTTATGAGATGTTGTGGTCCTCCACCCCCACCACCACCAAAGATATTTTCAGCTAACCGTCCATTCGTTTTTGCTTTGGTTGGTAAAACCGAAAACGCAGTTTTATTTGTAGGAAAATTTGCAAAACCAACATCATAAATTTATTACATTTTAAAATCCTATATATTTTTTATATTATAACAATAAATAGTGTGGTTAAAAATACAGATATTCTCCGCCAATAATCCATATATATTTTTACTTTTATTGATATAAAAAATAGCGCCTTATACCTAAGAAGAATTGTAAAACAATCTTCATAAATAAACATACAGTGTGTTTAAGCAAAGCTTTGAAATGATGGAAATGTTTGAGCAATTATAAAATAAGAAATTTGGTTTTAGGGTTGATTGCAATGACTTTTTCAATGCCTCCACCACCCAGGATATTTTCGGCAAATCATCCATTTATTTTTACTCTGCAGAACAAAAATCACAACGTATTATTTTTGGGAAAAGTATTACGACCAAATATATATTAAAATTTGATTTGTTGTCATTCAGTGCGCTTCAGCAAAACTATTCAGAATTTATTTGCAGTATATGTGAAGCTGTAGCAGCACATTATTAATATTCATTTCTACGAGCCCAGAATCATATTATTTGGCCCAGTTAAAGTCATAAAAAGGAAATTTGTTAATTCGGCTTATTTATATCTCAAATTCTATAATTTTTATATTCCGCACATACATATGTGTAACAGAGGTATTGTTTATGCTACGAATTAATTAGATTTTTTTAAAAATTCATCAACAGTAACTTGTTGATTATTTCAAGGCCTATCAAGGTTTTTGGGTTTATCTTAAATAAATGAGATAGAGAAAATTTCATTGAAATCAAAAAGATGTAGAATAATATTACTTACAATTTTTATTTGAAACAATTTTCTGTATTTTGTTGTCATCAGATTTAAAAACAGTGTTTGTGATACCAGCCAATACCTTTGGGACAAATTGTAAATTTCATATTATTTCAGTTGTTATTATTGCTTAAAATATTCTTTAATATAACAGAATTTATGTTATAAATAAATTTAGTACAATAAATTTTCCCTCTGTTCAATCAGAACTATTTTTTTAAAGCTATTCTGAAAGTCTTAACTAGGCCAACTAATATGATTTTGGGCTCGTATATTAATTTATAGATGAAAGTTCTTAATTATTCAGTTTTTAATACTTTAATAATGAATGCATCATTTTAACTGAGTTTGCATAAGCGCACTGTATATTAATCTGTTTATCATGAAATATTATAACCAATATATTTGTTCCTAATGCATAAGTGTTCAAAATATTACTCTCTAGGACCTATATAATACAATAATTCTATAGTTGTTGAACTTGTATGGCCTTTGACGTATTTTATATTACACAATACATTTATTTTGTTAATCATATGTATATTCTATGTATTAAAAGCATAAGAAAATGTATCATACTGTTTTTATACGTTACCGCATTTAAACATTTATTTTCTGCTACCCTTTTTCATTTTACTGAAATGCATTATTTTTTTTAGTTGTTACAATAGAACTTGACTGTTTACTCACTGCTGCCGATTTGGAATTATCATTTTCTGCCAATCATCCATTCCTCATGTTTATAATCGACAACAAAAAGCGCTTTGCTTTATTTCAAGCAAAAATACTACAACCCCAACTTTAACCCTCTGAGAACACATTTTTTTGATCGTCTACCATTCTGCAATGACTGGATAGATTGGTCTAAAAAAATTCTAAGGTATATTTAAGATCCGATAGAAATGATTTATGCAAAATTTTATATTTGTTGATGTTAAAAAATCGCAAAAAATTGTTTTTTAAAAAATTAAAAGTTCAAAAAATATTATACCTTTTTTATTTTTTAATATTTTAAACTAAATATTTATATGGAAATTCTCTAAGTATAAAAAATTTTTGTGGGTCAAATTGACCCAGTGTACTCTCATTAGTATTTACATATTAATTTTTTCACTATTCGTAATATAATAAATATATAATTGACCTTATACTGTAATCATAAATAGTTATTTGTAATTTTAAATACCTAGTTTTATGTAGAAAATAATATGTATACAAATAAAATTATTTTACTTGTTACTCACTTGTAAACACCACTTACCCAAGCTCTCTTTGCCTTTGAAAATGAATCTATACAAGTTACTAATTGACAGCTGCATTGTAAATATTTTTCTATAATACTGTTTTGGAAACTAGGCATTCCACAACTAAAAATTGTTATGGAATCACTAACATTCCATGCGCTGCGTATGGAATATTTTCGACGAATCAGAGCCGCGATATATGAAGTATCTTGATTCAGTTACTATCGTTACATTTGTTTGTTTTCATTTGATTTATTTGAGTTTCACATTTACTACGGTTTTATATTTGTATTTTTTGTATATTTCCAAAATCTTGTTATAGAAAGTATAGTCTACAACATGTAACGGAATGGCATATCCCACACTCGCAAACCTTTTGCTCGCGTGGAATATGTGCCATTCCATTACTTGTTGTAGAATATACTATTACAAGTTAATAAACAAGGTAAACAATGCACGTTGCCACAGTAATGCTTACAAGGCTTATACGAAATCATTTCAAATAATTTTTGACAGAACAGTTGTGTGTAACTGACAGGACTTGGTTATAATTTTTTATTTTGATTTACAAATGAGTATCAAGTAAAATGTTGTACAATACACGTAATGTAACTGTTTTTACTGCTTCAAGGAGGTGACAGGCTCGCCGGTCATTTCCTCCATTCAGCAGTAAAAACTGTTTTACTTTACTTGTAATGTAAATAACTATAAATTTAGTATAGCAGCTTTTCATCACGCAGTTTCTCAGGTAAGCTTCTATGCAACAGCTTTAACTTTTCTAATGATTAATTTAGTAGATTAGTGCTGCCTTATTTCAAGCACCAGTAATATTTAATTTCTATAGGTCGAAAAACTGATGTGGAGTTGTGGGAAAGAAAATTTGTTATGTATTTGAGACGCATATCCGTTTGTTGACCTACATTAAATAATTGTGTACAATATAATTTATTTTATGTACAGGTGTAGTGTCATACCGACGCAGTTTATTACCCAGTGAATCCACCGAAGAATTTATAGCAAATCATCCATTTATATTTTGTATTATTTATAAAAAGAAACGCATTTTAATAATAACCGGTAAATTTTCTCCTGATAAAATAATATTACTTGGCTAATTTAATAACTATGTAAAGAAATATTAATTAATAAACGTATTTCTATTGTATTTTGTATATTATTATTTCAATACACAATGAAATCGTTGCTATAAAATAACCTAGTGCTAGCAAAATTAAAGCTCCATGTAAATGTTCAAACTTTAATTTCTCATTACTAACATTTTCAATCTTACTAGTAACGTTATTATAATTCTGTGTGCTAAAAATATATTCTAGATTGTAGTTATATTTTTTCCAAAATTGATTTAAACCAGATTCGATGATCCATATAGCAACTGCTTGCATTTCTTCTACATAATTTTTATTTGTACGAATACAATACCCGAATAAACTAGGAATTAAACTTTCTTTCATAATGTGATATTTGTTTTTTCTATTATTTGCTTCTAATTGATTGATATATTCTTGAGGTATTATCACCGCATCATTTTCTCTGAAATACAAAATATTAATACAAATTTTTAATTGTTGTATTTTTCGTACAAGTGCTCAAACACCCAATCAATAGTTGTTCCGAACATTGTTATTTCATTTGGAACTGTAATTAAACGATCTAATAATTGTTGATTTTCTTTTTGAAGTGAAGTATTTAAGTCTCGATACACAATATCTGGCGAATATACTTTTAGGTTAGTTTTATACAAATCAGATAAAGAATCAATGTCTTGATAAAATTTTGGTATCATCAGAGCTCCCATTAAACTACTTTGAAATAAAGTAGTGAATATGATACAATGCATAACCCATGTTATAAAAATAACTTTAATTTTATTTGACATTTTTGCTGTTGGAGGAGATTCGTTTATTAATAATCTATAAAATTAAATTGTATAGTAGTAAATATACCTACGATATGTAATTATCATAAATACCTGTAATTATTTAAAAATATGTTGCTAATATTTATTTTGTCCATGTAGCTCATAGTTAAAGATACAGAAAAGTACGATATCAAAACAACACACCAAACATCAAATCTTACAAGCAGAAATAAATACCATTGAGGAGGTATTAGTTTCCCTTTTGGGACAACAATAATTAAATCATCTCTCTCATATGTATAAACGTGATCCATTTTATTGTATTCATAAATTCTTATCCGGATTGTAAGGGCGTCAAAATCATACATATAAGTTAAAGTTTGCATATATTCCATGAATAAATTGTCTGGCTGAACTTCATGTGACATTTCTGAAGGAAAATCTTCTGACAATAAATGTAATTCTATTGATGCGTTCAGTACTTTGGCTACAGCGTCGAAAAATGTACCATCCATGCCCCAGTAAACTCGTTTACCATTTTTATTGCTTACAGTAACTCTTCTTTCAAAAATAGTATCAAAAAAGTAAGTTTTAATTGGATATCCATTCATATTTGTTATTTTCTTATTATATCTTTTTAGTGTGTCATTGTTTACTGTTATATCTGTACCAAAATTATCGAAAAATGGATTATATGAGTAGAGTTTTATTTCATTTTCATAGAAACAAATTAGTACTTTTAAAACTTGTCGCTCCCAAAATGCAGCGAAAGTCTTTTCAATCCAATCTTCATTTGTATCCAGAACTTTATTAATTACAACTAAGAATTTTGCCCTCATGTTCCAAAATGAAAACAATTCCACGCCAAAAATTATTTCTTCTGTAGCATCGTAGTTATTTTCATTTAATAATATTATTGTTATATCTGGACGAGTATCATATATTATATTTTCGTTTAGTGTAAAATTATTATTAAGTTGTATTGTTCCAACAGATATTTCCTGAGGAAATTTTGCTGTATTTAAGAAAATATCTTCTATAAATATAATTAGTATCATTTTGCAATATATACATTGATTTTTAATAACTTTATAAACATATTCAGATAGTCTATCTTCATGATTGTCATAAGACAAATCTTCAAAACCATTTGCTTGAATAATAATTAAAATTACACTTATTATAATTTTCTTATTCATTTTACTGTTTCAGTATAAAGAGGTAAGTATTGTGTTTGGGTATTTTATATTATTTGTAATGTCTAATATTATAAAACATTATGATAAAAATCAAATAATGACCTACTAAGTAAACATTTGACTGCTCTGATCTTCAGAGCTCAAAGAGAAATTAAAAAGGAATTATATTTTGTAGTACTTTATCTAATATTAATGCTCATATTTAAAACATAAAATCTATATTTATATATTTATTTTGATTTGCTTAGTAAACAAAATTTATTCATCTCTATAGCTTAAACGGTGCGATGAATTTATGTGTAACTTTTTTAGAAATTTAAAGAGCTGGGATCTACGTGTTTTGTATCACATTTTTCTTAAGTATCAGGTGCGAGATATTTAATAAATAAGGCGGAAATTTTGAAGGATCGAAGTTTGTATGCGTTGTTATAATAGTAAAATTTGGTGTATTAGGTATTTAATATGAATACGAGAGCGCAAACATTTGGAAAAGATATTTAATAGTATATTGTACAACGAGCATGGAATGGTACTCATTTTTTCTACGAGTATGAAAGTTTGTAGCATGAGCCGAAGGCTCATGCTGCAAATCATACGAGTATGAAATGGACATTCCATGCGAGTTGTACACTATACTTTTTCTACGACCACGATATCATTTCAAAATTAATTTAATTTTAAAAATAAATTTGTGCCGCTTTCACCATTCCAATATTTGACAATTCTAAATAAGTATCCTAGCAATGGCACCTGTACTTAAATGAACTGATCTGTATTGAAATACTCACAAAACAAATTCATTTCGCACGATGCTTGCAATGTACCTCATATCCCTAGCAACAACAAACATACAATGAGCAGATTTCTCAGTGGTCGTAGAAAAAAAATTAAAGTAATTGAAATGATTTACATATTGTAACTGATTGAAATTAATTTGTATACGTTAATTTTTTTTTACAAGATTTAATAGAAAATAGACTGGGAAGTGTACTAAATTAGTAACGTTACTATTTCATTCTAAGAAATGAAACTAAATATGTAATATAGAATGTAACAATTCAGTGTAGGAAGAACGAAGTGACGAGCTTGCTTCGCCAGTTGTTGGTATCAAATGAAAGGTATTTATTCCTTTACTTTTAGTTGCAATCTTTTTCAGTGTCGCGGAGGATAAACCTAAAGTAAAATATCTATACAGTGGGGGCCCTAGCTACCAGGCTAGGTCACCCCCAGCTCCAACTCTCTAGGACGTTAGCCTTTCAAGAAGGAGCAAACAAAATATTCAGATAGGTCACACGTTAGGTGGCCCCCCAACGACGAAAACCGCGGCGACGAAACGAAATTTATTTTGTATCGCGGAACCGTCCCGGAACTTTAAAAAAATGTTGTCGACGCACGACCCATCTAACTACAATAAGTAACATGTGCCTTGGAAGAAACACTAAAAGCGGTATTCATAGTCATAGCAAAGTTTTAAATCTTATAATCTTACTAGGTAGACGTTGGCTTTCCACAGATCTCGGTCGCTTTATATATTTCTTCCTCCAAAACGGTTTGACCGATTTTGATAAAAAAAATCTGTGTCTCTGTAGCTAAGAACCACCCAGGTGACCCATAAGTACAAAAAAAATTATCATCAAAATCGGTCAAGACATTTAGGAGAAGAATTACGAGCACACCCTAACCGAAATTTTATATAAAGATAAATATACCATAATCATAATGGCTGGTACCACGAGCTCTGTTTTTGGGTGTTAAGAAAACTGTTTTAGGGTGCAAGGTATTGGGTGCTCTGGGTACATTTTCTCGAAAGGTGGATGTATCTAGAGATGCCCGATTAAGTGTTTATAATGGTGTGTTACTGCATACATTGATGTATGGTTTTGGATGTTAGGTGTGGATGAAGAAGCATGAACGATGTATAACTGCTGTGGAAATGAGGTATTTGAAAGGGGAGTCATCGTGTCCGGAATACTTTGGTGTGTGGTAAATGTGAGATTGAGAAAAATGCTGTTAAGTGGGAGTGAATCAGTTGAGGTGATTTGGTTATCTTGAGCGAATGCCGAATGAAAGGTTGGTGAAACTAATATATGCGGGTGAGATGGAGGGTGAACGATTCCATGGGCGTCCGAGAAATAAGTGGTTGAATATGATTTATGGTTTGTTGCATGAATGAATGATTCCGAGTGTGAAGATATATGAATGTGGACGAGGCGAAAGTGGTGGAATGTTTGTAGGAGATTGATTGTTGGTTGACTGTTTCTGGTTTCGTGTTACCCCACTGAGTGGGATATAGCGTGACGTTATTAACGTACAGCGCTACAACGGAGGATAAAACAGTTTTCTTAAAACAGTCAAAAACAGAGCTCGTGGTACCAGCCAATAATTTGATTGTGAATACCGCCCTAGTTTACTGAAAATTGTATTTAAATAAATTTATAAAATAAAATATTAATCGATTTTGTTCGATACAAGTACACAGTAATTTTAATCATTTTGTTAGGTTTATTAATAGGTACACAGATAATTCTTGCAAATGCTAGTACAGAATCACATCATTTAAACAAAAAGTAATGTTAAATATTTTCCATATAGAATTTCTGTATTATAAACAGACATTTCATTTATGAAAATACAATTTTAAAAGTTAGAGAAGAAAAAACACATGTATATGTAAAGCAGAAACCAACCTTAAGCCTTCTGTAGCCCTCCAACACCTGTAACACCAAAAAATAATAATCAGTACATGGATTAATTATTCAATAAACGACCAAATATAGCTTTACTATTTGATATATACCATTTAGAAGACTTTCACAAAGCCTACAGGAACGTGAATCATGGACTGTCGTTGCACATCATTGGAAGTTCATCACACAACACTATAGTACACACACCTACACTATAATAACACTACAGTACAAGAATCTATGTTTAACAATACTTTAAAAGTATTTCAAATACACTACGAAGTATAAATTCGCGATAAAATCACTAGAAAAACACACAACAACCGCCATTTTCCACAAAAACAAACGACTATGCATTGTTACACAGCACTCTTGGATTCCAAACACGCTGGCAGTGAGCGTCGCCTAACGAACTTGTTATGTTTTGTTAATTACTATAAAAGTCCAACTAAATGTTCCTATTTAAACGGATAAAAAGATTACACTAAATAATATATTTATTTATATTATAATTATATACAAGTTATTCACATATTTATTCATAACTAGTAAAAAATGTAACTTATTTATTCGTAAAAACACAACTTAAAATATTTAGTCATAAAATAAGCTTTGATTAAAACGTCAGTGAAACTAAAATTATAACATTTGATATGATCTATTTTAGTTGATATAAAGACAAATAAAATTGTACGTAATTTGCTAATGATAATAATGTAAATATACATATTTAGGTTGGTTTTAATATTGTCCTATATTAGTTGGAATTTACAGTATTTACATGATTTGTTTCATGGCATTTCACACGATGTTTCTATATCTGCTTTACATTTATTTAATTGTAGCAAATCATTTATTTTATCGAGTTGGCAACTTGATTGTTAATTCAACTAAAAATATATTAAACTAAATCATATAAAAATTATTCTATTTTGATGATCATTAATCGTTGTAATAAATTAAAAATACCGATTGACTTTACGTAAAAAAGAATAAATTCTCTACCCTCGTTCCAAAATCTTCCCAAACACATGCCCCCAATAATTTTATTGCAGAAGAGCGCAGCAAATAAACTTCATAACAAAAAATAGATTCATTTTTATACGAGCCCAGAATCATATCATTTGGCCCAGTTAAAATAATTTTATCCAATACCTCTCAATAAATGCTCTATAACTATTGCGATTTTAAACAAGGAAAGTAACAGATTACCCACTAGTGGGTATAATTTTGAGGAGTCACTAGTGAGTATTTTTTTAATTTATAACAATAATAACACACAACACCTTGGTAACTACTTCGATTGACATTTTAATTTAAAAATTTAAAGCATATGTCACTGTCAAATAATATTTCTTTAATAAATTTTTCATTTGTTAAAAGGTGTTGGATAAAACGTTATACTTCACACGTGGGCAAAATGGAAATACCCACTCGATAAAATTATCACATTCAGCCTGCGGTTTCGTGTACTAAAATTTCTCTCGTGGGTAATTCCTTACTTTGCCTACTTGTAAAGTAAATAACTATTAATTCACCATATTTATCATTTTTAATTTCCGGACATACATATATGTAAGGGAGGTATTATGTTTATGTTACGAATTGATTAGATTTTGGGATCAATTCATCAACAGTAAGTGCTAGATTATTTGAAGGCCTGTCAAGTTTTCGGGCATATCTTAATAAATAAATGAGATAGAATAAATTTCGTTGGAATCAAACAGTTGTAGAATTTTATTTGAAACATTTTTCTATATTTTGTTGTCATCAGATTCAAAAATAGAGTTCGTGGTATCAGCCAGAACTGGGAAAGATACTTTTAATAAATATCTAGATACTTTTCTAAGATACTTACATAAATTTGTTAAAGATACTTAAGTATCTGGATACTTTTTATTCTAAGTATCTTAAGATACAAATATTTCTAAAAGTATCTTATATAAATACTTTAGATACTTTTTAATATCTTAGATACTTTTAAATATCTTAAATACTTTAAAATATCATAGTTAGGTACTTTTAAGAAATATAAATTTTAAATATTTATACTAACTGTAAGCTTAAACATTAAAAAATATATCAGATATTTCAAAATATTTCACTTTGCAAATAAGATACTTTTTTTTTAAATAAAAGATACTTTTTAAGATAAAAGATACTTTTTAATACAGAAGATACTTTTTTTAAGATAAAAGATACTTTATAAGATAAAAGATACTTTTTTAAGATATCAGATATTTTTTAAGATAAAAGATACATTTTACATAAAATAGTATGTATCTAAGATACTTTAATATCTTAGATACTGTCGAATATCTTTTTAAGTAAGATACTCCCAGCTCTGGTACCAGCCAATACCTTTGGGCTTTAAAATAACTGTACAACAATTTTACTTTTGTAAGATCAGAACAATGTTTTTAAAAGTTATTTTAAGTCTTAATTGGGCCAAATGATATGATTCTGAGCCCGTATAATATATTTATCGTTTTAAATAATAAATTACTTCGCGCTTCTGCAACATTGGAAATTAGTAGAAACTATAAAATAAAAACGTATTTTGTCGACGTATAAAATTGAATACTAGTGATACAAAACTCACAGCTTGTCACACGCGGTAAAAAATGTTCAGTCTGTAGTGGTAGTTATACATGATGTGTTGTTACATGAGCTCTGCCACATACTCTGGCTGTCCATCATCGTTGATCCTCAACGCGGAACCGGAAGTCTGGTGGTAGCTGTTATACGTATTTCCGCGGCTGTCCACTGAATCTGGAACTTGGAACGTCGATCCTTGGAAACCCATCGCCGTCTCGTAGAACTAAACAGAGCAACAGAAATTATACTAGAAGTTTTTTTAATCAGTATATTTGAAGGGCTGAGTTCCAAAACTCGCTTTTTCCAAGATAAGCGATTTTGAGTAATTCGCAAAAAATCGATTACCGCTATACTATATAAGTAGGACTGTAATTGCATACTACAATACAAAGAAAATAGTGTTCTTATTACAACATGAAAAGGAAAAATAAAAACAACAATATTGGATGTCTAGTTTTGTTGCAAAACAATGAATGAGAATAGTTTTGGAAATAAACTTAGTGGATATGGAAATAAACATAGTGGATAAGGAAATATATGGAACCAAATTCAAAATGATTTACTATTACAACCATTTAATTTTTTTTATTTTTGAAAGAGATATATAAGGGAAATATGAAATATAAAAATAATAGAGACATTAGATTTAGAAAAACTTAGTTATTCAATTCCTTAGACTTTTTTATGATTACCCTGACGTTTCTTTGGCAAAGACATTGGCTTATATCTAAAACTACAATAAACACAATTTTGGTTAATAGATTTTGGTAACTTCAGCTTTCAATTAGGGTTAGAATCTTAATATTAAACAATAACCTGATTAAACTCAAACAAATAAATATTTTGAAAGTAAAAATCACTTTCGGATAAGGTCAATTTTGAAACAAAACTATGTGAAAACACGGCATGTGAAACAGGGACAAGGCACGTTTTGGTCACAATAATAAATTTAAGGATTTGGCGAGTTGTGCTACCAAAGAGGGTATGGATAAGACAAGTTTTGGAAACAAATCAACTTTTGCACAGTCAAAATATCGGGTTTGTAGCTAATTTTGACGCAAACTAATTTCGGAAACGAAGCAGTAGTACAAACTGAACAATATAGAATATTTAACTAATTTTTTTGGATATGGATAAGGCGAGTTTGGAACTCAGCCCGTCATTTATTTATTTCAAAGCATGAATTACTGTAACATATTTTAAACTAACAAAATTTTTCCCATCAAATGTAAATTAGTGACTTGCGCAGTCGATGCAGTTAATTTATAATCAGAATCCAATATAAAAACTAGCAGCCGTCGAACTTTTAGACGATTGAATGTTAGGATAAACTTGCAAAATCCTGAGTAGTGATGTTTCTATTTTTAGCTTGTGACCGCTGAAACTAGATCCGCGATTTTGCAAGTATTCTACACAATATACACGAAATAAAACATTCAAGTATTATTTGAATAACTTTGCTATTACTCGTTTTAACAAAACTTAATTTTATAGTGTCTATGGCAAAACTACTGTCTATCTCAAAAACATATACAGCAATGTTTATAATGTTGAATACATATGTTAATAAAATGTATGTTGTATTATTTGCAGCATCTGCTATTTCTTCTGGTTCATAATTATATTCGTCCTTAATACACTTTTAATTTATACTTTTAATACTTCAATTAAAAGTGGTTGATACTATATTTCTCTTTTATATAAAATAATTTTAGAACATTGCAAAGCTCTAAAACACTTTTTACCTCACGTCACATCCTGTGAGGGAGGTATAGGAATCATGCTAAAAATTCGGTAGTGAGTTTTCAGTGGATAAGCACGTTTGTGTATAATACGGTTTCTCAAAAACTACTAAACTGAAAATTTTGATATTTTGTATACAGGGTGTCCCAGATTTAAACGGCCTAACTTAAAATTAAGATTAAACACCTAAAAATAGGGGGACAAGTTCATTTGAGCAAATGTCCGTAAATGCTTTATTCCAGAGATATTCATGTTTTTCTTATTGAGTAGCACCACTTTAAAAAATCATCTTCATAACGAAATATCCACTATTATCTTATTGATGTGAGACAGAGTAATTAAATTAAATTAATAATACATTGGTTATTATCTTATTTTAATACAAAATATAGTTTGCTTGCACTGATGTCAAGAAAAAAATGAGAAACTATCAATGAATATAAGAAATTTTTATAAGGTGCCATAAAAGAAAAAGTCTATGAAGAACCGATAAATAATTTAGACTCACTGCGTAGAAAAATTATTCAACTTTGCGAAACCATATCTCCCGAGTAGTGTCACGCAGCAACCAAAACAGTGGCAGATCATTGTAGTGCTTGTTTACGTGCTGCAGGTGAACATTTTGAACAAATATTATTTAAAAAATAGTTTATGAAGTTATGTTATTACATTATTATTTTAAACAATAAATTTCTTTAAATGCATTGATAGTTTCTCATTTTTTCCCAGACATCAGTGCTAGCAAACTAAATTTTGTATTGAAATTAGGTAATAAACAAATTATTTTTAATTTAATATGTAACATCTCAATACGATAATATTTGATATTTCATTATGATGTTGATATTTTAAAGTAGCGCTGCTCAATAAGAAAAACATGAATATCTCTGGAATGAAGCATTTACGGACATTTGCTCAAATGAACTTGTCACTTTATTTTTAGGTGTTTAATCTATGGATTAAGTTAGGCCGTTTAAATCTGGGACACCCTGTATATTAATTGTTTCCCGTTAGGAAGAGCTGATTAGTTTTTGGTGATAATCCAATAACCGGAAGTGGTAGTTTACTTGTAGCCCTATCACAAGTTATTTTGGAATATCTTATGCCCGATATATCAAACGACTGGTAATCAAATGTCAACTAACAGCAACCTAAATAAAACATATTTCTCTATATTCAACAGTAGGATTACCATAACAGTAACATAACAGTCGATTGATAAACCGGCCCTTAGTAAATTATGGTTTAATAACAATTTTTGTTATGAGAATAGTATTACAAATATAATTATCTACAATTATTGTTTGAAACATTTTTATCTTACTGTCACTATTTACGAATTACAACACGTTAAAGAAAAATTATATTTTGACATTTTACATCTGCACATTTATGCTTTTTGATAAAAACAAAACAACGATTGAAAAATCGAAAATAGTTATTTACTTTACAAGTGGGCAAAGTAAGGAATTACCCACGAGAGAAATTTTATCGAGAGGGTAATTTCGCTTTGCCCACGTGTGAAGTATAACGTTTT
Source organism: Poecilus cupreus (assembly GCA_963942605.1). NCBI lineage: Eukaryota > Metazoa > Arthropoda > Insecta > Coleoptera > Carabidae > Poecilus > Poecilus cupreus. The sequence continues at coordinate 3,413,166 of OZ012732.1, forward strand.
ATCCAACACCTCTTAATAAATGGAAAATTAATTAAAGAAATATTATTTGACAGTGACATATGCTTTAAATTTTTTAAATTAAATTGTCAATCGAAGTGGTCACCAAGGTGTTGTGTGTTATTATTATTGTTATAAATAAAAAAATACTCACTAGTGGATTTTCTCAAAATTATACCCACTAGTAGGTAATCTGTTACTTTCCTTGTTTAAAATCGCCATAGTTATAGAGCATTTATTGAGAGATGTTGGATAAAATGTTTTATTTTACATGTGTCATAATTTAAAACTCAATTTTTTGAAGGGATGAACGTTTCTTGCTGCATTGTTCGATAAGAAATATATAGCGGGAAGTATTGTGGTGCCCACAGCATATTTTTACTTATTGTAAATGATCTCTTTTTCAATAAGTTTATAACGCTTTTAGAATTCGTAGTAATAAATGAAAATATTTTACAGAACAAACAAAGAATAAAACGCTTTGATAAATTGCTGTCAAAGATAAAAAAAAATTCGGTATGTATTTATATTTAAGAACTTACATTGGGCGGCTTGTTGAGTGAACTGTGGTCGCTGTTACGACCCAAAGTAGCATAATCTGCAAGATCATCATGTTGAGAGCCTCTTCTAGTAGGATGCTGGATAGTAGCGTAGGTGTTATCGGTAGCAAGTCCGTGAGAGTACTCCGCGCTGTCGTGCCGTTCCAGGGCTCCGCCCCCGCCTGCTTCCGGCTCGTTGAACACCTGCATGGTTAGTTCTTGCTCTTCGTACAACTTTAACTTCCTAAGATAAAACAATTAGACGATATGTTAAATTATTTTAGCTATATTAGTATGTAACGTACTGTTCGATCCATAGAGGATTTTCTGTTGTGTTCAAGTCATCAATGATGGCTTTCTTAATCAAAGCGTCTTTCTTTTTCAAGTCCACCGGAATTGTGATTACCCTAAAATTATATATAAATTAATTGATATTATTTGGGTAGTATGTTTTCGAGGGATGGACGTATTGACCGGGAGATTGAAAGGCGTGTGTCTGCAGGGTGCAAGGTATTGGGTGCTCTGGGTACACTTGCTCGAAACGTGAATGTATCTAGAGTAGAGCTAATGCTGTGCTAGTGCCTAGTGAATGTTGAGTGTGGGTGAAGTAGTATGAACGATGAGGAAATAAGGTTTTTAAAAAAGAGAGTGCAGTGTATTGGAAATAATCAAGTTATATATATTATTGTAATTAATTAAATAGCTGTTATAAAGACACGTAATATTAAGATGTTGATGTAAAAGGTGAACAGTTAGTAATAAATGGTAGAAGCGAACGGATGCAAGTGTTTCAATGAACCCTATTTCCCTGTCACACTGATAGTTCGAGTAACGTACAAAGAGGATTCTACAGAGAGTGATAGTATCTATAATACGTTGAAATATGCTGAGTGTAAGATTGAGAAGAATGTTGTTAAGAAAGTGGAAGTGAGTCAGTTGATCTGATTTGACCATCTCAAAGGTTGAAGCTAATATATGCGGGTGAGATTGAAGTTGAACGATTGCGTGAGCGTCCGAGGAATAAGTGGTTGGGTATGATTAATAGTTTGTTGCGTGAAAGAATGATTCCAATGTGGACGAGGCAAAAATGGTGGAATTGTTTGTAGGTTGACTGTGTTTCTGGGTTCGTACTACCCCACTGAGTGGGTTATAGCGTGACGTTATGTATGTATGTATAAATAAAGTTAGAAGATAGTCAGAACTGTAGTTAAGATGTATTTATAATAAAAAAAACTGACGTTCATTATTAATTAAATTAAATTAAAATTATGGGGCCAGTTTCTGATAATATAATTCTTTGATGAAGTATCCAACACTAATTGAATGAAGTGATGCAACAATTAAACAATAATTATGATAAGAACAACCCTATTTTGAACAATACAGTAAAAAAGTGCAATATTTTATTTCCTACATCTATTAAAATCGATAAGAAATACATTGTTGTCAACTGCTTGCCATAGCATAATTAAACATCAAGTAATGTAATCAAAATTAACCCTTAAATGTGAAATTTGTTATTTTTTGTAATGTTTCCAGTTAGATTTATTATTATTATATTAATTTTCAGGTCAATTCGTTTATTTAAAAAAAAATTTGGAAGAAATCTGACAAATGGAGAAAAACAATGAAAATTGTCTAAAAATTCAAATTTGCAAGGCCGTAACTAAAAAATAAAGCAAGATATCACAAAACGGTCTCCAGTTCTGAAAGTTTAATGCTTTAATTACCCCATAAATAAATTTTCAGCGATTTTTATTTTTTCGAAATTTTACCCAAAATTAGCTTTATCAAAAACTTCTCTGGTGAGTATCTCAACAACGAGAAGAGATACAGTGCTGGGCACTAAACCATTTGATTCAGCTCGTCGAAATACATAAGTGTGTAAAGATTCATTCTAATCGCTTAACAGGTAGAATTGTTAGAGCAAAAAGTCTGAAAATGGCATAAAATCTGAAAAAATTCAAGGGGTAGGTATTAAGATTTTACGAAAATTTTTTATCTCCTAGAATTTAATATTATATACCCTATCGCCCTATTTACGATCCGAAACTTACTAAAAAGTATTTTTAGCGATAAATATGCTTCAATTTTTGAGATATGAGCGACTTTATGTGGCACTAAATTCAGAAAAAAATTGTTAAAGATTGTTTGTGTACTTGTATGTCAGAAACTATTCAAGATAATTAAAATTACATCTCAACTGAAGTTCTGAGTATTTTCTACCTCTCATAATTGCAAGCCAGTCAACAAATTCTTCATTTCCAGTATAAATAATGTTTGTTACTTACCAATGTCTGAGACAGCAACAGACAACAACAAACGTAATAATTCCAACAAACAACACAATCAACAATGCTATAAGAGCTGCAAGAGCCGGATCAAAACTCTCTTCTTTAATGTCAATAAACGCAGGAACCACATTCTCAATCGCGAATCCCGCGTAGTAATCTTTCAGCGCATCGTACTTCGCGTCAATAACTTTCAGCACTTCCGGAATGGTGGCGATCGTCTGCGAGGAGGCGTCCACCACGTGGATGTACATGTCACACCAGTCTTGGTTGATGTGGCCGTTACCATCAACGTGGTAACGGATTTCGTCTACAACTACTAAACTTCGAGTGACGTTGCTTAATTCTGCGATGATTTCTTCGCGTTCTTGGTTTACTTCTTCTGGAGGCCGAGATAAAATCACTCGAATCAGTTGGTCTGGTTCGAATATCCATACCTGAAACACAAAATTATAATAGTTATTTCTTTAATTAGGCATCAAAATACCAGATTTACAGCAGAGGCGCATTATTTTTTCAATTTCTGGCCATGGAAATCATTCGGCGTTCATTCCTGTGAAGTATTCAAATATTTGTCTTGCACTGCGCCCCACATAATACATTCTAATAATATTTACACGGTTCTCGACATTTAATGTATTCATGATGACAGTGATAGATTAAAATATTTAAAACAAATTGCAGGCACTATACGTCAGTAGCAATAAAAAGTGTAGGCGGAAAATTAGGAATTAATATTATTAATTTCATTAAATTGCGGTATCAAAATAAATAAATCTGTATTAAATAAGATATAAGGATATTGGCAGTATTGTGATACACAATTTGGATGCATAATTTTTTGCCGGACACTTTTTATTTACAAAAAACTGATTTTACATGTTAACTGCCTATGCCAACATTTACGTGGGACACACGGTATATTCAAATTATACCTAACTAAAAAATATTTTCATGATTTAAACCAGCATTCAAAGCAAAATCATAAAAGTATATAATAATAAAATCATCGTATAAATTATAAATAATTTTTTCGAGAAAGCGATGAATTTAAAGTTGGTATTGAGTTTCGCGCCATTACTGTTCAATTGTTTTGTTTCTGTCAGTGAGCTGGGCAACAAAGTGTTTGTGTGCGAAAAAAATCAACCTTTCACCCAAAATTACATATTTCAAACGTATATCAATCGATTCAGTATTTTTTTGTGGTCATTTTAGTGTATAAATTGTTGCTGGAATCAAAAGCTTTATTTTCGTTCATTGGAAAATATTCAACACCGCTTCAAATGTAAGAGCATTGTTTACGTCATTATTATTATAGCTCCTATAAATGTTATCGTTAAGAACAATGTTTATTTCTAAATATACCAGCATTGAAATATTAATATTTAAATAGATTGAAAGATTTTTAAATGTAAAAAAATATAATGTAATATTGGGTGCCACGATTTTGATTCAGCATGTGTTATGTGTATATGTATGTAGTGGATATGTGTTCATGGATTTAGATGACAATTAATTGATATTAGTATGTATTTTTTGCATTTCAGGATTCAATAACCATTGTTGCAAGGTGAGATATACATCCGGCAGAATATACTCAGGCTCTCGTGTTGTCCAGATGTAATGATGACATAACAAAAGATAAGTTTATTTTTATTTATCTGCCTCTTTCAAATTATAACGTTTAACTGTTTTGTGTTAAGAAATACGAGTCAAATATTCCTAAATTACTTTAACAATAAATGCTTCAAGTAAATTTTCTTTATTCTACAATATCAGTAATTCAATTATAATTTATATAATCGCTATTTAGGTTAAGTTAGATATAAGTAGCTACCCCTCCGTTCCGAAATACACACACATTAGTTTTAAGTCAGGCGATTATATAAATGTTCTTTAACAATTAGTTTAATAATAAAAGTAGCCAGAAATATTCAAAATGTAATAACACGGCACATTTTATTTGAAGCATTGTTCAGACACAATATTATTTCAGTATATATTTCATTCGTTATAATTGTTTAAACGTTATAATTTTGCTAATTATTGAAAAACGCTTGAATGTCTGAAAAGCAACTAGACAGTGTGACTGATACAATAAAAATGTTTCAGATTTAGAGTTCGCGAAGCTCTCAGACAGTTTCATCCAGAAAAGATGATGGCTGTCAGGAGGTCGTGGAGGTTTGTACCTGGAGAAGTGACCATCATAGAAGACGACAGCAACAACGTTCAAGGGAAGTAGATATTTCACTTGACAATTGCTTTCTGCATCCAGTAAATGCTCCAATAATATTTATGCAACACTTTGTTGCTTTTTCAGTCATTTTATTATTAATTTTATGTATTCGTTACATTTATTTTATATTTATTTAGCTGTTTCCAATTCGTACCGTTTATATATGATAGTTTTTAAGACAAACGAATATATAAAATTATTTACTCATAGAATGATAAAATCACCTACACTTTGAATTTCAAAAGATATAGTAGATTTAATTATTTAAAACTTATGAAACATTTTTAGTTTTACTCCTAGTTTTTCAACTCGAAACACAACCAGCCGTCACACATACAGCGCATAAGAACTCCCAGTGATCTACGTCCACCACCAGGAGTAGAACTTGGCCCTCGAACATGCACATCTTCAGCAAGCAGAACGACCAAAAATACACAATGCAATGTATTATATTATCTTATATTTATTGTAATATTTCTTTGTAAAAATTATTGTATTGGACAGTTTTATATGTCGACGGACCGATCAAGCAAAGATCATGTCCGATGTTCGACTATTCTAAGAAAAAAAAAGAAAAAAAAAATGCTGGGGGGTGTTGGGATTTGTGTTTCTTTTCAAATATGCATGAATCAAATATTTTTATTCGGAATTAACTTTGCGCTTCGCAAATATTTTTTAAATTCAATTTGTCTTTGTAAATTCACAAACAAAAAACATTTTTCGAAAAATCGTCTAGCGTCTCACGCAAATTTTTTTTTGAAAATTTAATTTTTACTTGTAAATTTATGAACAAAACCAAATTTTTGGAAAATCGTCCCGCGTCCCACGCAAATTACAGAAAATCGCTCAGCGTCCCGCGCAAAATTTTTTTGAACATTAATTTTCATTTGTAAATGTATGGACAGGATCTAATTTTCGAAAAAAAAAAACGTAGATCAACAGTACTAGAGGAAATATAACCCCTCCCTACAAAGATTTGAGTCTTTTATTGCACATTTTAACGTATTAGCTGAAATAATGTTTTGTGAATTGTGTCAACATTTATCTGTCTCAGGCTCGTTTTTCGCTTTCGTAAAAGATTACTATATTTTAGTGGGTTACCCACATATTGCCTGTCTCTCTCGGCATGCAATTTCAAAGTCAGTGAGCATTCCAGTATTACTATATTTCAGAGGTTATGGCCATCAAATTACGTTGTTATACGTTTGTTGAATGGTTGCAATGCATTTGTTGACAGTTGACATGCGTAAAAGTGCGACTTTATAGACTGTTAGCAGTCATGTCAAACAAAAAATGGATATTTGAGCGTAAACAAATAAAAAATCTTACATGGACTCTGGCGATGGCTTCTCGCTCCGGGTAGGCGAGCTCTCTGGCGACGACCTCCACAACGAAGCGATCCTGATTATACTCCGCCATATAGTTAGCCGTTACTAACTTCCCTGCTTGTGTTATATTAAATGGTGAAGGAACTATAGAACCCGATGATTTATTTGATCCGAATTTGTACAAATTAGATGCTCGGATGAAATAACTAACAGAACCATTTGTACCTAAATCTGGATCAGTTGCAGGAAGATTTGCTATAAATTCGTTTATATTGGCCATTGTATTTACTCCTATAAAAATAGAAATGATTAAATAATTGTTAGTGAGTTAGAAACTAAGTAAATAAATACCTGCATAGAAATCAGATTTTTCAAAAGTTGGAGGATTATCATTTTCATCTTGAATCGTAATCTTTACTTTTGCTACACTGCTGTCATGTGCAACTTGCTCATCAGTCATTTTCTTCTTCTCTTCTGAGCTCAAGAAGAAATCAGGATCATTATTCGCCAAAATAAACAAGTCATACTCATCTTGAGCCTCTCTGTCAAACGATTTGTTTGTATACAAACTTCCATCAGATTTATCTAAGTAAAATCCTCCATCTTCATTTCCGGACAGGATGTAGTAGTAAACCTTCGCATGTTTTCCTTCATCTTTGTCTATCGCTTGTACTTTACCTATCCGGATATCTTTATCAGAGTTTTCTTTGACGTAAAACCGATATGGATTGGCTGTTGCAGAATCTGGAAACTCTGGACGATTGTCGTTTGTGTCGACTAGTAAAACAGTTAAAAATCGGAGGGTTTCGTACGATGCAGGAGAGCCGTGGTCTTTGGCGACTAACACCAGCTGAAATAATTATAAAATTAGTATTTTTCTCATGGAAATATTAAATGAATTACTTCATATTTTGATTTAACTTCCCGGTCCAAAAACATTTTCGTTCGTAATTCTCCTGTGTCTGAATCTATAATAAATTCATCAGTTTCCTGAACATTGTGGTTTCCGACTTTTAAATGATACGTAACTCTTCCATTTTCTCCAGAATCTTTATCCACAGCTTTAACAGTCATCACTAGATAATCAGCTCTTGCTGCATTCTATAAAATAAATACAAATTATACATATTTCACATACATACATATCGGGTGGTCCATCGGTCTGTATTTTTTATTTTATGCGATTATTATAAATGTTACTGAAATTTTCTTCCGACAAAGTTTATTTTACATTAAAATGCCCATATATCTGCAGTATACGTTTTTCTACCGGGTGCTCCATTTTCACGCAATCGTATGCAACTTAGTATTTTTAAATGGAATACCCTATATATTTTTGCAAAATTTTTAAGATCTTATGATTCTCTTTAAATAAGTTCTTATTCACTATAGTCCTGAAATGATCCGTACAGACACTATTCATGTTCTTATGATTCAATAATCGCACAGAAACTATGCCATAAAATTGTGTCTGAATGTTTAAACAATAATATTAGTTGCTGTCAGATCTATAATAATTATTATTTACTATTTTCACTTAGTTTGACATCTTTTTTCGTTATATTTTGTTTAGTATGTTGAACTAATGTTCATTTCGAATATTTTTTTATAAAATTATTTATTGTTTTTAATTTCATGACATACTTTTTCTGTGTGATTCTTCATTAATAAAAACGTGAATAGTTTCTTTACTGATCATTTTAGGACCATAGTGAATAAGAACTTATTTAAAGAGAATCGTAAGATCTTTAAAATTTTGCAAAAATATATAGGGTGTTCTATTTAAAAATACTAAGTTGCATACAATTGTGTGAAAATGGAGCACCCCGTAGAAAAACGTATACTGCAGATACATGGACATTTTAATGTAAAATAAACTTTGTCTGAAGAAAATTTCAGTCACATTTATAATAATCGCATAAAATAAAAAATACAGACCGATGGACCACCCGGTACATACATACATACATAACGTCAAGCTATGTCCCACTTAGTGGGGTAGCACGAACCCAGAAAAACAGTCAACCAACAATCAATCTCCTCCAAACATTCCTATCCTGACACACCACTTTCGCCTCGTCCACATTTATACATGCTCGTTTATTCTTCACACTCGGAATCATTCGTTCACGCTACAAACCATCAATCATACCCAACCAGTTATTCATACAGTTAAATAATAAAATGATTGTTATTTACCTCAGGTACCTCAACAGTAGCGTTAGCTAAAGCCGGCATAATAAAAATCGGTTTATCCTGATTCACATCCAGAACTTCAATGTCAATGGCTGTGTGATCAGCAAACTGTCCAGTTCCGTTTCCGTCTCTTGCTTCGACCACTAAATTAAAGTGTCTCGCTTTACCGATCAACGACGCATGCGGATACAAAATCCCGGAAACTGGGTCCAGTTTGAATATTTCTCCTTCATTTCCAGACAGAATTCTATACTGAACCGCTCCGTTCATTTCCTGATCCGGGTCTTTTGCTTGTACTTTTAAAATTGGAGCTGGCTGATCTAGTTTAAGATTTTCGACGATCGAAGCGTGGTAACTGTGTTGTTCAAACACTGGAGGGTTGTCGTTAACGTCCAAGATTTTTATATGAATCTATAAGAAATTTAAGTTAGTTTCTAGTTTATTTAGATTATTTTAAAACTTACCGGAACAGAAACACTTCTCTTCATATTTCCTGGAGCACCATCAGTCGCTAAAACTTGAATTGTTAGATCACCCATCATTTCTCTGTCCAACAATCCAGTATTTGAAACTGTCACATCACCAGTTTTACTGTTCACATGAAAATCTGAACTGTGTTCTCCGATTAAACTATATGTAACTTCACCAAATTCACCATCATCATCATCTGTTGCGTTTACAGTGATGATATGCGTTCCTGCTGGTGCATTTTCCTTTACTGAAGCCTCGTAAATAGATTGTGAAAATATCGGATCCATATCGTTTAAATTCCCAACGATAACATTAACATTTGCAGTTGCTGATAATTGCGGAACACCGGAATCATAAGCGATGATAGTAAAGTTAAGGTTTTTAATTTTTTCGTAGTCGATTCGTTGTTTAATTCGTACAATTCCAGTTGTATTATCAATTTCAAAGTAGTCGCTTTCTGGATCAATTACGTATTCGGCAATGTTTGAATCTGGATCTACAGCTGTGTAAGTTGCTACAATTGTACCAATGTTTTGTTCTTCCAAAACTGTTAAATTGTAGTTTGGATTTTCGGGTGACCATGGAGGCAAAAATTTCGGTGGAAAATCATTTACATCCACTATTGTAATTACCAGAGTTCCTGTCACAAAAAAAAAATACATTGTTACTGAAATTTAAATAATACGAGCCCAACTTTAAATGTATTCGTAACACCTGTAAAATATGATATAATCAATCAGAAATTATTAACCTGCGTCAAATATTCATATTAACATTAAAACAGATCTAATTTATTAGCTCACGTAAAAAATCCAGTCAACAATTAATCGCATATTGTTTTTAATCATTAGACTTTAAATATAGTAAATATTGTTGAAAAATATTTTCATTTCGGTCCATGGAAATGCGTTAGGTGCGGATGTACGAAAAAATATTGTGATCCTATTAAGACAGTAAATCTAATATACAGCGTGTTTCAGGAGTAGTGTAACAAACTTTAACAGCTTATTCTTGAGGTCATTTTGAGCCAAAAATGTCATATGAATATAGGTCCTATTCTTTCTAGTTACCAAAATACAAGAGGTTGAAGTTCTATAAATAACACGAAATTTTCTAATTTTTGTAATCAAGGAACTTTCGGTAAACAAGAGTTTTATTGAAAAGTCATACCTTATTTGTTTTAATTAAAAATTGTTGTACTTTTGATTGTATTATTGTTTCATAATGGATGGTTATAGTACTGCTGAATATGCAGATATGATTTTTATTTATGAATTATGTAATGGTAATACCCGTTACGCGTCTAGAGAATACCAAGACAGATATCCAAACAGACGCCAACCTTCCCATGTTGTTGTTATGTTGTTCTGTGTTTAGAATTTATTTATTTGTCTATATAATTTTGCCATTGTGTTTAGTTGTCTAAATTGTATTCGTTAATATTAATAAATAAAATTAATTAAGACTAATAAGGTATGACTTTTCAATAAAACTCTTGTTTTCCGAAAGTACCTTGATTACAAAAATTAGAAAATTTCGTGTTATTTGTAGAACTTCAACCTCTTGTATTTTGGTAACTAGAAGGAATAGGACATATGTTCATATGATATTATTGGCTCAAAATAACCTCTGGAATAAGCTGTTAAAATATAATCAAATATATTCGTATTTACATTAAAACAGATCTAATTTAATAGCCCACGAAAAAATCTGCTGAATAAGAAAATGAATATTGTTTTTAATCATTACACATTCAATATTCTAAATATGGTTGAAAAATATTTTCTCCGTGGAAGTGCGTTGGAAGTATTGTGATTCCATTAAGACAGTAAATCTTATAATTATCTAGCGAAAAATTATCATTTACCTAAGAGTACAGTGCGAAACATAAATGACGTAATGATTTAGACTTCTGTAGCGACGATAATAGCGTAAAAAATATATTTGAATAAAGCATATTTTTCTGGTGGAGCAAATACATTTGCGGTTGGGCTCGTATAGTGCGTGTCTTACCTTTGCCTTGTTGCATTGTGGGCGCTGTAATATCTGTCACAAGAACTGTAATTCTAACTACAGCAGCAACGTCGCGTTCTAATGGTTTATGTACTGTCACATGTCCACTACCTTGATCAATCGAGAAGAAATCTTTAAACACTTCACTATCCAACACTTCTTTTCCATTCTTATCGACCGCTGTGATTGGTTCAGTTGCTGCAAAATTCAGCGCTTCTGAAGAATTAACATCCGGGTCCATCGCAATGAGCGTATGCACCAAAGTTCCAACGCTGGCATCTTCTGGAACCTGTCCGTTAATTTTTATAGATGATGCTACTTGTGTTTATATTTGTACGTACCTCTGCTCTCTGAGTGGCTGGAACGAAATACGGAAGCTTGTCGTTGCTGTTGAGGACACTGACGGTTAAAGTTGTGGTCCCTGTAAGACTTGGAGTACCTTGGTCCACTCCGATTACCTCAATGTGGTAGGTGTTGCGTCGGTCGAAGTCTAATTTGCGCGCTACTGTTATTAGACCTAAGTCTGTGATGTTGAAGTCATCGAAGGCTCCTTTTTGTATCCGGTAGCGGATTTCCGCGTTGATGCCACTGTCTGCATCTGTTGCTGACACTGTTTCTACATTTGTGCCTGCGAAATATCAATTTTGTTATTTTTATGAATACAAATACAAATTAACAATAATCACTAACATGAAGATTTCATTTGGCCCAAAGGTATTGACTGATATAACGAACATTGTTTTTAAATCTGATGACAACAAAATATAGAAAAATTTTTAGGTACATGTTTTTGATTACAATGAGATTTATTCTATCTCATTTATTTACTAAGATATGCCCAAAAAGCATGTAAGGTCTTCAAATAATTTACCACTTACTGTTGATGAATTGATCCAAAAATATAATCAATTCGTAACATAAATATAATACCTCCCTTACATATATGTATATGCGGGAAATAAAAATGTTAAATATAAGGGAATTAAATAATTTTCTTAGTATGATTTCAACTGGGCAAATTCTAGGCTCGTATAGTGCCTTCGTTAGCTTATGCGAATGATGTAGTGTTGGGTGAAACTAAGGAGCAATTGACAAGAATGATTGTAAGCATAAATGAAGTAGGGAAAGGTTTAATTCTGTTATTGAATATCGATAAATGTAAAGTGTTGGTGTATGAGAAGAATGATTTAGTGACTGATTGTAATAATAAGGAAAAGATAATGGGGCGTAGTCTGTATCTTACATGTTAATTTTTAACGGCCTGGTCAAATTTTTAACCAATGATAACAGATGGCATTGAATAAGAATTGAAAATTTCATTTGACACATATATTTCTACTGGATACAATTTTTAACCGGTCGTTAAAAATTAACCGATAAGTTACAGAATACGCCCCTTTGTCTTTTTTGCTGCCTGAGATTTGTTATCTCTTTTCAATTTTAATCAACTACAGATGCATTTTACCAGAGGCGAAGCAGTAGACAAACCTTTTGTTTAATTGCCGGTACCTGAAGATGAACTTTAAAAGTTCGAAACCGGTAGTACTTTAAAAAAATAAACCTGAAGAAAGACTACAAGCTTCTTTTCCTTATTATTCCAACAACTTCACTCAGGGTTATTTTTCAAAATTAAGAGTGATTGTAATGTTTGTATATTTGGGTAGTATGTTTTCGAGGGATGGGCCTATTGACCGGGAGATTGAAAGGTGAGTGTCTGCAGGGTGCAAGGTATTGGGTATTCTGGGTACATTTGCTCGAAACGTGAATGTATCTAGAGAAGCTCGATTGAGTGTTTATAATGTTTTATTCGTGCCTACATTGATGTATGGTTCTGAATGATGGGTATGGATGAAGAAACATGAACGACGTATAACTGTTGTAGAAATAAAATATTTGAAAGGAGAGTATTTGGAATATATTGGTTTATGGTGAGTATAAGATTGAGAAGAATGTTTTTAAAAAAGTGAGAGTGGTTTGCACATCTTGATCAAATATCGAATGAAAGGTTGGTGAAACTAATATATGCGGGTGAGATTGAAGGTAAACGATTGCATGGGCGTCTGAAGAATAAGTGGAATGATTAAGAGTGTGAAGAAAAGAATGTATGTAATATATTTACCAATTGCGGCATTTTCTTGCACTGAACTGATGTAGCTTTCTCGACTAAATATTGGAGCGTTATTATTTATATCATGTACTGTAATATTTACTAAACATGTACTTGTATGTATTCCATCACTTGCCTATAAAATAAAAATTATAACATACAACTTATTTGAGTTATTTCAAAGCCGTACCTCAATAGTTAAAACTATTACGTTACTAGTAACATTCGTCATGTCTAGCCCGTTTACATTTGCCACAATAATTTTTCCAGTTTGTGGTTCAATAGAAAATAAATTATTCACATTTCCTGCTATGATTGAGTAAACAATTTCAGATGTTTTGTCCACGTCTCTGGCTTGTACTTGTAAGTCTGGTTCAAATTTAGTCGCGCCTTCATCGATAATCGCTCGATAATTCTGATTATTGAATACTGGTGGATTGTCATTACTGTCAGTTAAAGATATTTTCAACGGTACACTAGTCGTTTGCCCTTTGCCATCATCATCAATAGCTTTGTAAGTTAGAAAATATACTGGTTTAGTTTCAAAGTCTAAACAGTCTTCATGTCCGAGTTGATGACATGGAGCTACAGTTATAACTCCAGTCCGATTATTAACTGAAAATCTTTCAGCTCCATTTCCAAATAACTGATACACAATTCCATTATCGCCAAATCTGCCACTGTCTCGATCTTTAGCTGTAATTGTGGTTACTAAAGTACCAGGTGAAGCAGTTTCTGAGACTTGTGCAGTATACACTTCATTATCAAACGTTGGTGGATTATCATTAGCGTCTGTAATACTAACAGTAACAGTTGCAGTTGAAGACAGCCTCGGATTTGTGAATATTTCTTCAGCAACAACTAGCACAATAAACTTCCTCTGATTCGGATTTTCATAATCTAGGGAACCATTTGAAACGCGAATTGTAACTGGAGTTGAACCTGTGGCTTGAGTTGGGTCAATTTCAAATGCGTTTGATATGTCTTCTAATCGTAGAGAAAATACTGAATTGCTTCCCTGTAATTTTGTATTTACTGTAAACTTGTAAAGTATGTTTTATTGTGAAACTTACCACGTCTGGATCTTTAACTGTCATGTCAAGAGGAAGCGGTGATCCATCCGGAATATTTTCCGGAATTTCCACGCTGTATTCTCGTTGGTTGAATTGCGGTGGTTCATCGTTGATATCTTTGATTGTAACTGTTGCTTCTGCCGTTGTTGTTGTTAATGGATCATTTCCTCTGATGCCATTTACTATTTCTCTTGCCTGTAATAGTATAGTAAGTATCAAGAATGGTAAATAGTTTACTGATGGAACACAATGTTTTGACAACAATTTTGTCTGACATCAGTAATTACTTAATGTTCGTGATGCATGTATAATTTTTTAGCACGATTGGAGCAATATTAGAGCAAGCATAATTTATTTTTTTATTATTAGTAATGCCAAATCCAAATATATTAGGTAACTTTTCTATAGATGTTACTGTTTTACGAAAGATTTAAATAAATTTGCTTATGCATTTAAACGACAAGCAGTAATTTAGTGTCGCGGTGTTATTTAAACTATTCTTTTTGCAAAATAAGAAAAATAATTAACCGGCGAAAAAAGAGGAAGTTCTCAAGTCGACACGTATATATTTTTTTTGTATGTACGACCACTCAAATCTTTTGACAGAGTAGCCAAAAACATTTTTCTTATTAATTGACTCTCTTGCTATAATTATTAAAGAACAAATTCAAAATCTTAATAAAATTAAAGCAAATGATTACGAGTATTTTGATGTTTCTTTTTTTATTGGATACCGTATTCCTCGAAATGGTCCTATTTAAATTTGAAGACAAAATTTCACTCCTAAGGGTAGGAAAATGGGGGATGATAACCGATTCTACTATGCATAACTTTATTCTGTATAATCCGAAAAAAAAAAAATACACCCCTCAGTGTAGTAAAATAGGTGTCAATAAACAAATAATTAACGAACGTCAACTCAAAATTAGTTACTTGCGTTAGTTTAGGAGTTAAGTTATTAAAACATTTTATTTTTCGTTTTTCAGTTTCTTTTTTCATCGGTTTAATTTTTTATCCAACACCTCTCAATAAATGCTGTATAACTATGTTGATTTTAAACAAGTAACAGATTACCCACTAGTGGGTATAATTTTGAGGAAAGTCACTAGTGAGTTTTTTTAATTTATAACAATAATAATAACACATAACACCTTGGTAACTACTTCGATTGACATTTTAATTTAAAAATTTAAAGCATATGTCACTGTCAAATAATATTTCTTTAATAATTTTTTTATTTATTAAGAGGTGTTGGATAAAACGTTATACTACATACGTGGGCAAAGTGGAATTACCCACTCGATAAAATTATCACACTTAGCCTTCGGATTCGTGTGCTATAATTTATCTCATGGGTAATTCCTTACTTTGCCCACTTGTAAAGTAAATAACTATTGTTATAATGTTTTAATGCAATGAGCGATTCCGATAGTGAAAAATTAAACAAAGAAGAATTGTAGAGTATTGGATTTTCGGCAAAAATACCCGAAAAAAATAAAATTTTTATATGAAAATACTAATAATATTTTGAAGACAGTTAACTATCGAATACATAGTGTAATAGTTATTTACATTACAAGCAAGGTAAAACAGTTTTTACTGCTGAATGGAGGAAATGACCGGCGAGCCTGTCACCTCCTTGAAGCAGTAAAACAGTTACCTTGCGTGTATTGTACAACATTTTACTTGTTACTCATTTGTAAATCAAATTAAAATTATAACCAAGTCCTGTCAGTGATACACAACTGTTCTGTCAAAAATTATTTGAAATGATTTCGTATAAGCCTTGTAAGCATTACTGTGGCAACATGCATTGTTTACCTTGTTAAATAACTTGTAAAAATTTTACAAAGTAGCTGTCATTTGTACTTGTAAAAATTCATTTTCAAGGCAATACAGGGCTTGGATAAATGGTGTTTACAAGTGAGTAACAAATAATATAATATAACATACCCGTATATTAAGAGTTAACACTCCTGTAGAATCTTCTAAAGCTTCTTTGTCTAAAGGTTTAGCAGTTCTTAGTTCTCCTGTTACCGCATCCAATAAAAAATAATCCATTGGATCTGAAAGTATTTTATATTGTTATAAGAACATCAACATCAACATTATTTGTCAAGCGTTTTTACTTGTAAGAAGTTCGTAGACAACTTTTCTTGGCATCCCTCGGTCACCATCTTTAGCTTGTATTGTCATCACTAATGTGTTAATTGGAGCATCTTCTTGTACGACACCTGTTAGAGATCCAGTAAATTTTGGAGGTGTATTCTGTATATCCTCTACTTTTATTTCCATGCTCGTCGTACTGTTCAATTCTCCATCCTAAATATTAACAAACGAATCAACACGGATTCAAAATCCATTGGGCGCATAAACCATAAACGAAATATGACAAATTTATATAAAAATCGTGTAACACTTATGGAATAATTAGTAGTAAAGTATTTTTTTCTTTTAAATATTTTGCAGTAAAGCGATAAAACGAAATGAAAATATTTTGACGTCACAGGTACTTGCATTGTGCTATTGGCTAGAAATATGAAAATCGCAAATCGCGCGTCTGCCGCTGCGCCCAACGCCTATTGTAGGCTAAAATAGAACTACGAAATGTTATTTCATATTTTTGTTTGTTGGTATTTAAGATTATATTTGTTGGGCTTCTATTACTTGTTTTATAATTTCACTGTTTGATTGTGCTGTGTTGAAAATCTATTGATTAAAATAGTGTGTTGAGGTTAGGTTACATCACTACTAGCGCCACTGTTCTCAAACTTTCGTATGTTATTTACGCGAATAACAAGTAAAATACTCTTAAAGTTGTCAAAGGAATTTTGTTTTAGTTTATATTAAGTTTAATTGTTGTAAATTAAAACTTATAATATGTAAATATTATGAAAAATCGTTGTTTTAGTGCCATTGGAGTAGTACCTGTGACGTCACACAAACGTCACACAAACTTTGAAAAATCATATCTCGGGTAATATATGAAATTTTCACATCGGGTTATCACTGATCGTCATATATTCTAATAAAGTTACGCAAAGATAAATTAAAAATTGGTTTATGGGCCCATTCACGAACTTACAGAAGCTTGCAGAATAAGTTGATAAAACTGCTTCTCCCCATAATCCAACGACTGCTTCAACACCAACGCCCCTCTATAATGGTCCTCAGCTGACGAGATCGCCACCACTTCAAACTTCGCACACGCGTCTCCCGACAACTGATTCAAACACTTGACCTCCAGAGTCTCCCCCACCGAGTCCTCATCCTCCACGTGGATGTCTTTGAAAATCGTGGTGTCCACCGGCGTGTCTTCCGCAACCGTAGCTTCATAAGGCACATTTCTAAACACTGGCGCATTGTCGTTATCATCGAGGATGATGACTGATATCGGTACGCGGACTATGTTCGGTGTGGTAGAGTTGGTCTCGTCTTCAAGGGTCACCAGGAAGCGGAGAGTGTCGTTTACTTCACGGTCTAAAGGTTTGGCTACTGTGACTTCGCCTGTGTTGCGGTCCACGTGGAAACGGTCGGTGCCTACGATGCCGTAGTGGACTGGTGAGCCCTCAGGGTCGTAGCCTTCTAGTCGGTACACTACCTCACCCACGGCGGTGCTTTCGTACAGAGCTTGGTTGTTCATGTCGATCAGGAAGACCGGGGGGAGATTCGCCCAACATACTGCAACAAGAATATTAATATTATTAGAATAATTTACATATATATACATACAGAAATAAGTCGGCCAACAATCAATCTGCTTAAAATATTCCACCACTTACGCCTCGTTCATTTTCATACATCATACATGCTCATCTGGAATCATTCGTTTACGCAACAAACCATAAATTATACGTCGTTTATGCTTCTTCATCCACACCATTATAAACACTCAATTGAGTTTCTCTAGATACATTCACGTTTCGAACAAATGTACCCAGAGCATCTATTACCTTGCATCTAGTGAAATATTAATACTGGAACGCTCACTGACGTTGAAAAAGCGAGTCGAGAGAGACAGCTACTTTAGGGCTATCTGTCTTTATTGTACAATGTGTTTTCATAGCAACCGCTCAACAAATTCATAGCAACCGTTCTAGATAAAAATGTTAGACATCTATCTGTCTCAGGCTCGTTTTTCGATTTCGTCTTACATGCATACATACATACATAACACAGTCAACCAACAATCAATCTCCTGCAAACATTCCTATCCTGACACACCATTTTTGCCTCTTCCACATTCATAGTGCAATTCATACATGCTCGTCTATTCTTCACACTCGGAATAATTCGTTCAAGCAGCAAACCATCAATCATACCCAACCACTTATTCCTCGGTAGCCCACGCAATCGTTCACCCTCAATCTCACCCTCATGTATTAGTTTCAACCTTTCCTCAACTGACTTACTCCCACTTTCTTCTCAATCTCACACTCATCATACATCAATATATTTCGGACACAATCACTTCTCGTGTACCCACACATTTCACTCAAATATCTCATTTCCACAGCAGCTATTCGTCGTTCATGCTTCTTCATCCACTCCCAACATTCAGACCTATACATCAGTGTAAACACTAACACGCCATTATAAACACTTAATTGAATATCTCTACATACATTCAAGTTTCGAGCAAATGTACCCAGAGCACTTAATACCTTGCACCCTGCATACACTCTCCTTTCTATCTTCCGATCAATTCGTCCTTCCTTCGAAAACATACTACCCAAATATACAAACATTACAATCAGGCATCAAATAATTCTTCTCAAACACCAACACTTCGATCGATATTTAATACCAGATTTTTAACTTCCATACTTCATTTATGCTCACAATAATTTTTCTCAATTGCTTTTTAGTTTCACCCAACACAAAAACATTATCTGCATACGCTAACTCAAGCACTATACGTCCACCAATACGTACACCATCCATTTCATTCAATACTTTTTATAACAACACATCCATATACAAATTAAACAACCAATGAGACATTTCACAACATCTTTACGAAACCAATGACTCAATCTACCATCAACTCTTACCGCAGCCTCACTTCCTTCATGCAGTGTTTAAATTAATTTATAAATGTACAAATAAGAGTTTATGAATAAGATCTTGCGAGATAAGTAAGTTTTCAAATATAGCGTCTATTTTTGTGTGCAAATTACGAGCTGAAATAATACTTAATATATGACAACATAATCCCTTAGTAGGTCAACAGTAGCGCTGCGTTGGTAGACTTGGCATCCCGTCTGCAGGAACAGGAACACGAGAGCAGGAAATTGTTCCCCCAGGAACTCTGCAAAAATTACTTCGGGGAGCGCACCGAGACACACCTGCCATTGAACTTTATTTTGTATGCATTTACTGTGACTTTCATTCGTCTACTTTTTATTTTCGGCCCCCAAATGTTTGTAATTCTAAAGTAATGTAAATTTTAAATAGCTCTAAAAAGTTCTATCTCGTGAATAACTCATTCTTATAAAATTAACTTTTCACTACCTCCATTCTTTTCACAGAAGAAACCGTGTTTTTTACAAAAATTCAAAGTTAAACTGAGAACAAATAGTGCCCTTTTAGTATGTTGAACAGGAAGAGTGTATGCTATGTTTTTGAGTGGTTTAAGAGAAATGTTTTAGCGTCGGTTTTATACAATGTTCTAAAATTATTTTATATTAAAATACTTAAAATAAAAGTGGTAGATAATATATTTTATCCCACACCTCTCAATAAATGCTCTATAACTATGGAGATTTTAAACAAGCAAAGTAACAGATTACTCACTAGTGGGTATAATTTTGAGAAAATCCACTAGTGAGTATTTTTTTATTTATAACAATATTAATAACACACAAACCTTGGTAACCACGTCGATTGACATTTTAATTAAAAAATTTAAAGCAAATGTCACTGTCAAATAATATTTCTTTAATAAATTTTGAATTTATTAAGAGATGTTGGATAAAACGTTACACTTCACACGTGGGCAAAGTGGAATACCCACTCGATAAAATTATCACTGTCAGCCTTCGCCTTCATGTGCTAAAATCTCTCTCGTGGGTAATTCCTTACTTTGCCCATTTGTAAAGTAAATAATTATTATCCAACACCTCTCAATAAATGCTCTATAACTATGGCGATTTTAAACAAGTAAAGTAACAGATTATCCACTAGTGGGTATAATTTTGAGGAAAGCCACTAGTGGGTATTTTTTTATTTATAACAATAATAATAACACACAACACCTTGGTAACTACTTCGATTGACATTTTAATTTAAAGCATATGTCACTGTCAAATAATATTTCTTTAATAAATTTTTCATTTATTTAGAAGTGTTGGATAAAACGTTATACTTCACACGTGGGCAAAGTGGAATTACCCACTTGTAAAGTAAATAATAAATAATATTTCTTTAACTTCTATTTGAAGAATTTTTTTATAAAATGATTTTAGAACATTGTACAGCACTAAAACCGAGGCTAAATATTTTTCATAAAACAAAAAAAAAAAAAAACATAGCTCATGGTACCTACCAGTAAATATTTTATTCTTTTTTTATATTTTATAGACTAATTTAAAGCATTAATAATTATATTTTATAGACTAATTTAAACATAAAAATTATATTTTATAGACTAATTTAAAGCATAAAAAATTGTATTTATATGTATGAACGTAGACGAGGCGAAAGTGGTGGAATGTTTAGAGAAGATTGATTGTTGGTTGACTGTGTTTCTGGGTTCGTGCTACCCCACTGAGTGGGATATAGCGTGACGTTATGTATTTATGTATCTCCAACCAGTTGTTTGATTAATAATAATAATTTTTTATGATAGCTGATCTAGGAAATATAAGAATGGCACCAGGAGAATTTCCTAAGGCTACTATTGTATACTTTACATTTTATAAGGATCATATAATTTTATTTCAGACTGTTCGTATAACAAAGCACGCAGTTAATAATCCATATAACTCTCTGGAGGTCTGCAGAAACCACTTTTCTTATAATTTAAACCCTCCTGAAAAATCAAAAATGTAATGCGATAAAAATAGGTGGAATGTGTTCCAATAATGGTGCAATAGTTCAAAGAGGGCGGTAGGTATGTTTTATAGTCGGGGTCTGCCCCGGCACTAAAAGAACATAACCGTGACAAATGGGCAGCCGTCGATGTGGCCCTGGCCGCTGGTCTCCGCTCCGACATACAGCAGGGATAGATGGGTACAATGCACGACGCTAATGACCTCAGCACGGAGTATTGTGTACGTTCGCTTGTATTAATTACTTTCACAGTAACCATTTGTTCCCCGGACTTATGCTGTCGATGTTCGACATGTTTTTCAACATTTTTCAATGCCCTTTTACACATTCAGAACCAAGTCATTAGTGGAATATTTCAAAAGAATTTACGCATAAATAAAACTGGTACGAGTACTGTTACTCCAAAAATATCTTATATACATAAAAAAAAAAAAAACAAATAAATATTGTAAAGAATAAAAGGACAAACAATTTTCCTTATATCAATTTTTACCTCCCGCCTACCTCTAGGTAAGGGAGGTATTGTTTTTGGTCAAAAGATTGGGTAGTGAGTTTTCAATGAATAAGCACGTTTTAGTGTCCCTACAATACGATTTTACTATTTTCGCCATGATGTCTGTATGTATGTTTGTATGTATGTATGTATGTGTGTGTGTAGTCTGTGGCAATTTTTTGTCTCGCATAACTCAAATACTATAATACCAAAAAAATACAATTTTATGAATTTTTGCTTCTTATATTTAAATGAATAGCTGATTAAATTTGGGATAAAATTGGTCAACCGGAAGTAGCAGTTTACTTGAAGCCCGTAACAGTTTTTCGTGAAAAACACAATTAAATTTCATTTTTCAACAATTTATGTTAT
Organism: Poecilus cupreus; assembly: GCA_963942605.1. Taxonomy (NCBI): domain Eukaryota; kingdom Metazoa; phylum Arthropoda; class Insecta; order Coleoptera; family Carabidae; genus Poecilus; species Poecilus cupreus. The sequence continues at coordinate 3,435,335 of OZ012732.1, forward strand.
TTTGAAAGTTGAAGAATATTTAATTTTACATGTGTTTTGATTACGCTAATTTTATTAATTTTCATTAGATTTAGAGATAATAAAATATAAAGAAATTAGATTTCACAAAAATCTTGCATTCATAGTACACCATAGAAACATTTAAAAATTTTCAATTTTTTACGAAATGTGACACATGTCATTGTGATTGTGAAGCTGTTTTCTTAGTGAAATATATGTCAAAAAATTAAATAAATATACGAAAGAAAATTAAAATTCTCAAATATAAATAGAAAATAAACAAATAAGAAGGTATGTTTCTATATCATCAAATACTATTTTGTACCGTTTAAGAGTAGCATTGGGCGGGAGGTTATGTGCTGGGAACATCAGATTTTTTTGTAACGTTCATCGTTTATCCATAAATAGCAAAAAACTGTTTCCTGCTATTTTAAAACGAGATTCATGCTGCCATCTCTAGGAAAACTCTTGAACTATATACGTGGTAAAATTTCTCGAAACTCGTAGACTTAGCGAAAAATGTTTCATATTGGGCTTCCAAAACTAAAATACGCTAACTAGTGGTAGAAACTGACAGATTAAAATATTTAAAACAAATTGCAGGCACTATACGTCAGTAGCAATAAAAAGAGTAGGCGGAAAATTAGGAATTATTATTATTAATTACATTAAATTACGGTATCAAAATAAAGTAATCTGTATTAAATAAGATGTAGAGATATTGGCAGTATTGTGATATAAAATTTGGATGCCTTTTATTTTTTCCGGACACTTTTTATTTACAAAAAACTGATTTTACATGTTAACTGCCTATGCAAACATTTACGTGGGACACACGGTACAATTTAGATTTGTATCTATTGTATTTATAAAGAGGTATAAGAAGAAATAATAATAATAATAAAAAGCGTGGCACAATATATCAGAAATCCACCAACGAGAGTCGTGGAATCAGTTGTCTAATGCGAGCCAATCCGAAACACATTAGAGAAGTTTTGATTCCGCTGTGAACTCAGCTCCTGTTCACTTAATTCCTTTCTGCGCGGCAGCAGCAGCGGTTAAACACAAAAAGTAAATCGCTGGTCTAGTGTTGAGAGAGCTCGGGCTACAAACGTTTTTATGACACAATCAACTTCACAGATTACGGAAACTGGAGAGCGAGAGAATAAAAATACAACGAACAACACATCATTTTATGTCAATTCTTCAAGTAAAAATCGGTGAATCTAATTTACTGCCAGCAAAAAAACAGCTGACTGGGCTTTGAAAATTATGCTATGAGCTTAAAATATAATACTGTGGTCTTTCATGACCTTATACACCCAGCAACATATTATGAGGAACGTAGATTTCTCAAGAGAGTGATTTTATATAAAAGCTTGCTGACTGGTTACTCAGGGTAGACCTATCAGCTCAAAAATTCATATTCCAGTTCAATATGACGTTGTACAACTCGCTGTAACGTATGAATATGTACACTTCTCCAAAGAGGCACTTGCTAACCAGATTAAAATACCTCTTTAGAGAGGTGTACGATGTTCATACGTTACAGTCAGTTGCACCGGGTCATATTGAACTGGGATATGAATTTTAGAGCTGATCGGTTTACGCTGAGTACCCAGTTAGCATGCTTTTATATAAAATCACAAGAGTAAAGTGCCTCTCTGGAGAAGTATACGTTGTTCATACGTTACAGAGAGTTGTACCAGGTCATATTGAACTGGGATATGAATTTTCAAGTTTATCGGTCCACGATGAATATCTAGTTTGCATGCTTTTATATAAAATCACAAGAGTAAAGTACCTCTCTGGAGATGTGTACGATGTTCATATGTTACAGTGAGTTGTACCAGGTTATGTTGAACTGGAATATGCATTTTCAAGCTGATCGATCTACGCTGAATATAAAGTTTGCATGCTTTTATATAAAATCACAAGAGTAAAGAACCTCTCTGAAGAAGTGTACGATGTTCATATGTTACAGTGAGTTGTACTAGGTTATGTAGAACTGGAATATGCATTTTTAAGCTGATCGATCTACGCTGCATACCCAGTTAGTACGCTTTTATATAAAATCACAAGAGTAAAGTACCTTGTTGGAGATGTGTACGATGTTCATATCTTGCAGTGAGTTAGCACGGTTTTATATAAAATCACAAAAGTAAAGTACCTTTCTGGAAAAGATGTTCATATGTTACAGTGAGTTGTATTTACATTCAATATTGATTTATCGGATTTAATGCAGATCACATGAACATGTAAATTGACCGCAAATAATAATGATAATTATACATAATTATTTGACACTTTGATAGTAGTTTTGTTATCACAGCCCTTCCCGTCGCAACAGCTAGTTGACGTTTAACAAATACATAATGCTATTTGTTTATATTTTTAATAAATAATTTAATTTCGGAAAAATATAATGTATACCTCGGATTTAATAGTATATTACGTACCGTGAACTGTAAGTGATAGTTTTTAGGTCGAGAATGTAGTTTGGGATGTCGAGACCCGTAGGGTCGAGATTTCCTAAACATTCGAGACCTAATAAATCACTTACAGTTCGAGGTTAGTAAGTTATTTTTTGCAATACCTGCGTAAATATAAGAAAAGGAAAAATAGGTATCAAAATTAACAGCTGACAGATTGAGGTTAGAAATAAAATTTGAATGATATATATTTACTTACCGTCCACCATGAACGGTAAGTTTCACTTACCATCCACGGTGGACGGTAAGTAAATGATGTAACCATGAAAACCAATTGTGCAATAAAAGTTCCACTTACTGTGTTTACATTTTGTTATTAATGGGTAACTTACAGAACAGGTATTGCAAAAATTATTTTTTTATTACTCGTATGGTTTATTATTCTCTGCTAACTGTGCTAACTAAATTCTATATTCGTAATAAAAACTTATACTTTAGTACCTTGACATACAAATAACTATCGTATAAGTTATTGGCAAAGATTGAGGTCAATCCACTTCATTTTAGTGGTACGCAGACAAAAATAAAAGAGAGACAGTAACCGCGAGTTCCATCAGCACACTTCAAAATTTCATTATGTTTTAAATGAAAATCTGTAAGCGCATTTATTGTCCGTAAAACGAAGTCACTTCTAATTAATTTTATCGCAAACCTCAGAGTCGAAAAATTATACGCAATCAAAAAGGGCGACGACAGTAACAATATCCCGCCGCACTAAGGGGGAAAATAACAAAGTAAAACCAAACAACGGTGTTATAACAAGGCCCACGCATGCGTACACACTACACTACACCTTCCGCCGGAATTCAATTTTCCGAAATGACGTATAATGGCAGCCAATCAGACAGGCCCCGATGATTCCGCGCGCCGTTTAGATGAAAATCAGCTACTTGAATTAGAATTAGGATCGCGTAAGATTCCATTGTTAGATTCAAGAAGTTATAGTTGTTGTCTGTTTTATACTTTAAAAGGAAACTCAACTTCTGTAATTGACCAAATACGTTTCAGAAACTTCTAAATGGCAATTATGCTGCTTCACTCAAAAACGACGAATAAAAGTGAATGTTTTTGATGTTGGCAGCAATGGTACGGTTGGAACTGGACTGTTTTTATAGCGTTCTGTATTGACACTCTGGTCTGGCTAACGCAGCAGATTTTAATTCTCTGATCTTTCATTGAAAAAAGCAGAAAAGAAGTTTCTTTAATGCACCGAGTCCCTTTGAAAGCTCCAGACAATAACGTTTCATTCTTTGCTTCACCTGAAACTTCATTGTCAACGGAATTCAATCACACAAGTAATATCACTATTATTATTAATCCATGTCTTCGTTCATTCTTCTAGAAGTCAATTATCTGATTAGAACTACAGAATATATTTAGCCCCCCCGGTTTGGCACTTGCCTCGTTTGTGTTTGGCAAGGCAAGTGCGAGATTAGAAGTCGGCCGCGACTTTTGCAACGCACACAAAACTGAAATTTATCGCGCCACCCGTTTATTATATTGGCTGGTAACAGATGGGGGCCTGGCCCGTTTCTTTGTGTGTGAAAAAATTTATTTTCCTCGTGTGATGTCGGATTATGGTTTGATATTAAACACGATTTACTGTTTTCCGCGGTATGTTGCTTACGATAACGGTAATGGTATTTGCTTTATGCCGTGTTACAATTTTCTAACCCTTAATACGTTTAAAGATAAATCAGACATATTCTCGTATGACAAATTTATTTTCAGCTACTTAAATTTAAGATAATAGCTGGTAACACGAGCTCTGTTTTTAGATGTTTTTGCTTCGGTTTTGTTGCTGTACAAAGTTCTAAAATTATTTTAAAAATGCTTCCAATAAAAGTTTAGAGAAATATTATGCGCGTTTTTTAGAGGTATAGGATTAAAAAGTATGACTTTATTTTGACAATTATTTGATATATAAATGTTAAACCTGATTAATTATTTGTTCTCATTGTAAATGTGAATTTATTTTAAAATAGAAATTAATTAATATCTAGTCTTCAAAACTTTCTAAGATATTAAAAATGTTTTAGTTTCCATTGTAACTAAGATATATTCTTAAATATATAATTTAGTTTTCCCAAATTAGAAGCATGTACAAGATAATTGTAAATAACATTTTATATTCAAAATATTTTTACTAACATCTTTCATTTGAAACTTTTTCTCACAGCTGATTCTATTTTTGAAATAAATAGAATTTATTGTTTTGTGTGTCCACAATTTGGAAACATTTATTTATGGTAAAATGGCAAACCAAACTGAGCACAAAACAGTTGTGCTGTCAAATTGGCTGACGCTGGAACAAGTGTTGCCAATTTGAAAAACAAATCTCTAGTAAAAACAACCGTTATTATCTGCCACTTTTATAAAATAATTTTGGAACATTGTACAACACTAAAATTGAGGATAAACACTTCTCTTATAACACCTGAAAACAGAGCTCGTGGCACCAGCTAATGAAGGTATTGTTACTTTTATAACTGACGAGTTCGCTGAAGTTTAATAATCAATAATTAAAACAACTATTAAAAGTTACAAAAAGTTTATTTATTAACACTTATATTTATTTAAACTACTGATTTATTTGTACACACATAATAATAAACACAACATAACGATTAATCAATACACAATAAGAATATCATACAATAAATATTTATTTATACTATTTATATTCACTACGCAAACGCTTTATTTATTTCCACTTGATTCGACACTTTCTGAACAGCGTGTCTGAGTCGAATGCCCCACTGGGTAGGCTAGCGCATTTATATACCAGTTGACCTGGCGGTCTGGAATGATCTAGTACATTCGTTAATGGAACATTTCGAGAACGATGAGTCATCGTTGCGCGCTGTCTGTCCAGTGCCGTATTGGCTCGTTACAGTACGTTTCTTTATATTCATGTATCTGGAATTAATTTAGTTAAAGTGGTGGCGTAGACGAGGATTTTTGGTGGATGCGCCAAACTACAATAGTACTATTTATATCATTATCTATTTATTGCGGGAGTTTCAGAGGAGTTGAAGCACAAGGGCGCAACCAAATGCAATTAAACATGTGTCTCAGACAGAGAGATCTAGCACGTGATCAGCATGCAGCGATTATGCACCGGCGACAAGCGATTAGTGCGCCGTGAATTTCATTACACGTCAACTATGTCTACGTTCACACACATAGTATAACGTATGTGTTGTGTAGACTGGGAATTAGGTCAAACTGATATTTTGATTAAATATGCATGTTTTAACAATTTCATATTACCATATCAGTAGGTTTATAGTCAATATTATTTTAAATTAACTTCATATCTGATTATTTGTTTCATTATTTTATTATTACGCGCTGAAAAATAGTACGAAATTAATTTTCAACGATTATAGCAGTATACATATAATGTCACGATATATCTTACTCAGTGGGGTAGCACGAACCCAGAAACACAGTCAATCAACAATTAATCTTCTCCAAACATTCCATCACAATCGCTTCATCCACATCCATACATACTTGTCTGGAATCATTCGTTCACGCAACAAATAATCAATCATAACTAACCACTTATTCCTCGGACGCCCACGCAATCGTTTACCTTCAATCTCATCCACATATATTAGTTTTAACCTTTTCAAGATGTACAAACTCAATCTTACTTTCTTCTCAATCTCGGAGTTACCATACACCATATATTCCGGAGACGATCACGTTTCGTATACCCACACATTCCTCTCAAATATCTTATTTTTACAGCAGTGATACGTCGTTCATGCTTCTTCATCCACTAGGCGCTAACACATCATTATATAAACACTCAATTGAGCATCTCTAGATACATTCACGTTTCGAGCAAATGTACCTAGATCACCTAATACCTTGCACCCTGCAGACACCCGCCTTTCAATTTCCCAGTCAAATACGTCCATCCCTCGAAAATATACTATCCAAATATATAAACATTACAATCAGGCACCAAATCTTTCTTCTCAAACACAATAGTATATTGTACAACGAACATGGAATGGTATTCATTTCCTACGAGTATGAAATGGGCATTCCATGCGAGTTATACACTATACTTTTTCTACGATCACGCTATCATTTCCTAATTCATTTAATTTTAATAATAAATTTGTCCCGCTTTCACTATTGTAATACTTGACAATTCTAAATAAGTATCCTAGCAATGGCACCCGTACTGAAATAAAGTGACCTGTATTGAAATACTCACAAAACAAATTCATTTCGCACGATGCTTGTTATGTACCTCATAACCCGAGCAACAACAAACATACCATGAGCAGATTTCTAAGTGGTCGTAGAAAAATATAAAACTGTATTGGAACAACTATCATTCCATAAGCCGCGTATGGAATGATTTCAACGAATCAGAGCCGCATATTTGCGCGATATATGAAGTATCTTGATTCAGTTTCTATGGTTACGACTGTTTATTTTAATTTTATTTATTTGAGTTTCACGTTTTCAACAGTTTTATATTTGTATTTCCAAAATCTTGTTATAGAATAGTGGAATATGTGCCATTCCATTACTTGTACAATATACTATATCGACATTCAATAAGATATTTAAACCATTCCTTATTCCATTTATGCTCACAATTATTCTTCAATTGCTCCTCAGTTTCACCCAACACAACAACAACATCCGCATAAGCTAACGTAGACGCTACGCCCACCAATACGTACACATTTCGTTCCATTCAATGCATTCCGTAATAGCAGCATTTTGAAAGCTATTAAAAAGTTTTCTTTGTATCAAGTTACAAAACTATCCAGATAGATTTATGAGTTAATCAAACATGAATGATTTTATAAAATGTAGCAAAATATACACAAGTTTATTATGCAGTAAAAAATCCAACATATCGTTGGTTCGGCCCCGTAAAACTTCTCCGTATTTCCTTCAGTCGTTCAGTCGCCCTAGCGCCGCTGTAAACATTGACTGACATGACATAACCTCGGCGCTCGCCGTTCAGATATAAAGCTTTGTCCATAACATGAACACGCCTTGCAGACTTGTACTCACGCTATGTTATACGCTATGTTATACGCTATGTCATACGGACAGTGACAGCCCAGCCTTGACATCGTAAACCGATGTATGAAGACATCAAATTTTGTTTATTCTATGTAGACAGATATTATTTGTAGTTCAATTAAATAGAAAAATTCTAGTAAGAAAGTCGAGCATGCATAGCTACTTTGTGATTTACACGAATGTATATTGGAAATTCCTGTCAGGGCGACCGGAACGGCTCCGGTAAACTGACTCCGGGGCTGTAGGACTCCGGGAGAACAATGGTATTAACGTGGGCGCACAGCCAACTCGTGGTTTTATGAATCTCAACTGTGGTTCTTGTTTACTGCGCGCTGCTATTTATGCTATTAATAAATATACGTACTACTTCTAGAACATTCTGTAAAATTACACAAAATAACTCAATCACTTATTTATGAAACCCCGTAAGTTATGATATTTTAAAATGGAGATTCTATGGAGGTAAACCCATGTTAGTGTGAGAAATTGTCGCACTTAACTTGGATCAGAGTTACATATTATTAATATAATAGTATATTCTACAACAAGTAATGGAATGGCACATATTCCACGCAAGCAAAAAGTTTGTAGTCCGAGCTGAAGCCAAAGGCTACGGTTTTGCAAGTGTGGGATAGGCCATTCCGTTACATGTTGTAGACTATACTTTCTATAACAAGATTTTTGAAATATACAAAAAATACAAATATAAAACTGTTGTAAACGTCAAACTCAAAGAAATTAAAACAAACAGACGTAACCATAGTAACTGAATCAAGATACTTCATATATCGCGCTAATATGCGGCTCTGATTCGTCGAAAATATTCCGTACGCAGCGTATGGAATGTTAGTGATTCCATAACAATTTTTAGTTGTAGAATGCCTAATTTCCAAAACAGTGTTATAGAAAGTTATTTATAGAATGACGAATAAGTGTAGGTCTCTTATCATTCCTTAAGGAATACTTAATTCTTTGCAAGCTAATGCTCAGAAACGCGATGTCTGTGTTTGTGTGGATCTATAGAGTTACGGTTTTTAAAAAACTACTAAACTGATTATTTTTTGACGTTTCTCTAAACCAATGAAATGCTTTATTGTATGTCACGTGTCTGCGTTTTAACCAATCCTGTCATTATTATACTGAGAATAAAGCTCTTGTGATTATTCCCGGCAATTTTCTCTGTAGCTTTTTTGTTTTTGTTGACAGATGTCAGATGTCAGATAGTTATCATCAACACAAGTAAAAATGAGCATAAAAGATAGATTTAGTGACGTGCCGGATGATGAAATCAAAAAATAATCTAATTAAATATAACTCGAGAGTTCGATAAATTAGAAAATAATTTTCCAGTATCTTTCTCAAACTTGTCGCCATATGGCAATAGCCACTCAAGCCCTACGGGCTTTCGTGGCTATTGCCTGGCAATAAGTTTTCGAAAGATCTGTCAATTTATTTTCAATTTCTTCTCACTCTCTTGTTATATTATCACTGAAAATTTTGATATTTTTACATATCAATTGTATCACCTTGGAAAGAGCTGATTAGTTTTTTGTGATAATCCGATAACCGGAAATGGTAGTTTATTTGAAGCTCTATCAATTTATTTTGAAATATCTCAATTTTTGTTATTAGAATAATGTTTCAATAGCTTAAACTCGGATGTTAAGAATAGCGCAAACTTAAAAGTGTTAAAAACTAAATTGAAAATATCTCTGTTAAGTAACCTATAGTTTGTTGCAGCTTGTATTTTACTTTTTGTTTTTGGATCTAATATTTATATTTTATTATCTTTTTACTTTTTCTTATATATTTCTATCAATTTTTAGTGAAGTTACTCTTAAATGTCATAGGGTGCTATTCATACTTCTTTACTAAGGGCTACTAACTAGGGCATTTTAAGATTTAACACTCTTGCTAAGAAAAAATGGTGATCAACAACTTTTGCAAAGTAACAGTACCAAATTTTAAAATGCCCTACTTAGTAGCTAGTAGTAGTATTGTATTGATCTGTGAATAGCACCCATGTGATTAAAAATATTGTATGTATATTGTTATATTCTTGTAACCAGCATGAAGCTAAATAAATAAATATATTCAATTCAATTCAAATATTTATTTTTATTTACAATTGTTGTATGAAATATTTTTCTTTTACTGTTACCATTTACGAATCACATGTTAAAGAAAAATTATATTTTGACATTTTCTTTTAAACCTGTTAAACTGTGCGTTTTGAAAAAAATAAAATGCTTGAAAAATATAAGTTTTTGACATACGAATATATCATAATTGTAAATTAAATTTTTGAAGGGATGATCGTTTTTTGATAGTGGTGATCCTGCATTGTTTGATAAGAAACATATGGCGGGAGGTAATGCGGTGATTCCAACAGTTTATTTAACTTATGTGCATTCTAAAATTATTTAATTAATACCACTAATATTAGTAATTGACTAAGCTTATAATTTCGAAGAATTTATTATTTTAAATTGAAATTTATTTTATCAGTTTTATTCCACGTATGACAGAAATCTACAAACAAACTTGTGCATAGGATGTTCTCGCGTATTTGTCTGAAATTATTTTTATTGTAAAGTACATTGAGGTACGAGCTCTAGTGTCGTTACTACCCCTGCGTACCAAGTACGCTCATCCATCTCTGTATGCTGTATGCATCTGGCTTTGTACGAATCAAGTGGATTTCCATGTTGGACAACCCTATTATTAACTCAGGACTACTGTACATTCAAATATTTTTCTTTGTTGGTACTGCTTGCTGCTCTATACCCGTATATTTACATTTTTTTTCAGTCTGGTTCTCAAACAATATTTTAGTAAACAGAATTCGATTAATTGGGACTATATAAAGCTGCATTCACATACAATTTATTGGTGTTGCCTTTATTCGGCTGTCTTGCCTTGTTACTGTGTTGCATTTGTATTGTATGAACACCGTTCATATAGGACTTAACTTTGTATTCTTTTTGGTCAAAAACTCAGTTAGTCTCAGCTCACTTCAGATAAACTCAGTAAAGTGTTGTTCTTTTTGTTACAACTGAACTGAGACAAACTGAGAGAACTCACTTCCCACTTTATCGATGCTGCACCACCCACGAAATAAACTCAAAATGATCTACGCAACTCAGTTCGGTGGAAGTGGTAATGTTTGGTTTGTGTTGTCTGGAGAACTGTCATATATATTAGGTTATGTGCACCAAATTGCTACAATAACAAAATATGTCGATCTATTTCATTGATATATTAAATGTGTAAACTAATTGTAAAATATTTTCAGTGTCATCAATTTTAATAGCATAAGTGTATATATTCTTGTTCAAACCCACGTTTCTATACAAAAATTCCGTTCTTTTTGAATGCCTTTCAGCTCAACTCAGCTCAGTTCATCTCAACTCACTTGTCAACTGAGTTGAGCTAAAACATTCCAAAAAGAATACAGCTAATAATACAGTTTTAATAGATACCGACGCTGTTTGGCTGTCAATTTACTAGAAAATTGTAATAATTAATTTAAGGTCAACCATACGGGCTGAAGATAGCGCAACATGAACATGACTTTTTTGAAACAATATATCATTATTATAATAAATGAAACATATAATGTTTTATACCTACATTTGTAGATAAAAGTTCAAAGTTTTGTAATCAATTTTAAAAAGCTAATTTTGTTTGCAAAATATACATGAACATAGTTTACAAAGTAGTAAAATATATGCCACACATTCCCATGAACGACTACAGTAATGCAAATAATTTGTATATTTATAAATATGATCGTGTATAACATACTAAGATTATTTTGTGAACGGCTGTACGCTGTAGCGCTTGTCAAACATCATAAGCTAGCAACGCAAAAGCAAGACCACTGCAAGGCAACAGCAATGAAACTATGCATACAATCGAGAAGAGCCCTCAAACTGTGTAGTAATTCTTTCAACATTTCACAAGAAAAGCCAAAATGCAAGTGGTGCTCACTGCCCAAGGTTCACAATTTATTAGTTAAGAGATGGGACAGTGGCACTCAAAATAACTCTAACTGGGCACTACTCTCGCATAAGACTCTGGTTAAATATTTCCTACAACATATAGACATCCGCTGATTAGGCGGAAACTGAACTGAAATACTAAAGAAGTGGAATTTTTCACGAACAACTAACAATGAACCATTTACTTAGTTTGAAATCTCTTAATATCATTTGCAATCTTTAATCGTAATAAACGCAAATACCGTGTATTACAATAAGTTGTATGTGAATGCAGCTTAAGACATCTATGAGTTTCAACTAGACCTTTTCAATTTGTAGAAAGTGCTGTTCTGTAATGACCATAATAAGGGTAAAATTTATAGGTGTAAGAGAAGAGGGCCCTTTATGCAGCGAAAATTAAATAGCAGTACAAGGAACTCAAATATACTCCTAAATGCAAACTTGTGAAGTGTGTCAAGAATTCCACCCTCATCACTACTTGTCTAACTCCAAACTTCATTAAAATTTTATTACAAACTTTATACACCAGTCTTAAACTTATTAATTAAATCCTGATTTAATGTATATGTGTAATCCAGAAAACTTATCCTGTTATATACTGTATTATAGCTTCATATGATTAAAATTTATAAAAGGGGTTGAACTTAACTTATTACAGACACGACGAATGGAACTGAAAGCAGGCGTCTTTCCATTGTCGTCAAATGTTTCAGTTGTCAACGCGACGTGCTACAAATATCCAACCTGACAGAGACGAAATGAGAAAAACTCACAACACTCAAATCCCTATGTCCTACACACTAAGAATTATTTAGCACTTTGTGAAACTATTATGAAACAAATCATTCGCAAAAAACACATTTGTAACATTGATGTACCTGTATGTAATATCTGAAACCTAAGTAGTATATCGTTTATATACGTACTAATAGCCCGTGAGCCAGCTTCAAAAAATGCAACCCATTTGACCAAAAGTTTCAGTATGTTCTATGGAATCTACCCGTTTAGGTACATCGAAAAGCGCACGTCTGCCATTTAGATCTGGGTGGAATTAAAAATGGCGTCCATTAAAGAAGGAAAGTAAAAGATGGAATTTTGAATAATGTGACCAAAATTTTCTTTTTTATCACATGATACTAGACGAAAATACAAATCAAAAGACACCAGTCTGCCACTCGTATGTGGCCGGGTTGCCTCAGCAGACGAATTTCAAAATTTAAAATTTATTGCTCGAAATTTGACTCAAATGACCAAAATGTTCTTTTTATCCCATGATACTAGACGAAAATACAAATTAAAAGACACTAGTCTGCCACTCGTACGTGGTCGGGTTGCCTCGTCAGACTGGTGTCTTTTGCCTTGCATTTTCGTCTAGTATCGGATAAAAAGAAAATTTTAGTCATTTGAGTGAAATTTCGGGCCATAAATTTTAAATTTTGAATTTCGTCTGCCAGGACTACTCGACCATGTACGAGTGGCAGACTGGTGTCGTTTCTTCTAGTATCATGAAATAAAAAAGAAAATTTTGGTCATTTAAGTCAAATTTCGAGCAACAAATTTTAAATTTTGAAATTCGTCTGCTGAGGCAACCCGGCCACATACGAGTGGCAGACTGGTATCTTTTGATTTGTATTTTCGTCTAGTATCATGTGATAAAAAAAAAATTTTGGTCACATTATTCAAAATTCCATCTTTTACTTTCCTTCTTTAATGGACGCCATTTTTAATTCCACCCAGATCTAAATGGCAGACGTGTGCTTTTCGATGTATCTAAACGGGTAGATTCCATAGAACATACTGAAACTTTTGGTCAAATGGGTTGCAGTTTTTGAAGCTGGCTCACGGACTATAATAACGTAATATACATATACCATGTCGGACATCTCTTGAGAGAGCGTAATAGCATATTACGTACCGTGAACTGTAAGTGATAGTTTTTAGGTTGAGAATGTAGTTTGGGATGTCGAGACCCGTAGGGTCGAGATTTCCTAAACATTCGAGACCTAAAAAATCACTTACAATTCGAGGTTAGTAAGATATTTTTTGCAATACCTGCGTAAATATAAGAAAAAGAAAAATAGGTATCAAAATTAACAGCTGTCAGATTGAGGTTAAAAATAACATTTGAATGATATATATTTACTTATCGTCCACCATGAACGGTAAGTTTCACTTACCATCCACCGTGGACGGTAAGTAAATGCTGTAACCATGGAAACCAATTGTGCAATAAAGTTTCACTTACTGTGTTTAAATTTTGTTATTAATGGGTAACTTACAGTTCAGGTATTGCAAAAATTATATTGTTGGTATGTCACATTGGTCTTGGACATGGTACATACCTGCAACATGTATATGTTATGTTACCGTACTTATAACATATTCACAGTTAATTAGAAAGTTTTATATATTTTATATAAAAATATAGCAAAGAAATTTTAAATATTTTATAGTGTACACTAAACAACATTGAAATATATTTAATTTAATTTTGCTAAGCGGTTATATATTCCCGTATCGTAATTTATGTGAAGAAAATAGTTAATTTAAAAATAAATAAACATTTTCAAAGAGATCTTACTCAAAAATGTACAAAAACAACTATTCCATTCGTATAATCAAAGTTGTTTATACCAATAGTTTTGTTATGTACCATTAACGTTACGATATCTACATACATGGGATGTCATGTCTCATAGACCGTGTTGCGGACATAGGGCTATCCATGTTATGTATATATAACGTAATCGCGACATAACTGTGTTTGTTGGGTTCTTTTCCAACATGATTCGCAACTACAGAACAAGTAATAAATTTAACGTCCCAATTTGTGTATCTCGTATTTTCGATAGTTTTCCATAAGCCAGGACATATTTTAGTTTACAGTTCAATAAATTGAAATCTGGCAATAAAAACGCAAAGCATATGTGGGAAGTCACGGTGTGGACTTGCGAACAAGTGAACAAGAACAAGTGCGCATCGTGTGTGGTTTATTCGTTGCTGAGGGTTGCGACAGCTCCCGCAGAATTTATGACTTTTTCATAACTTTTTTTTACGAGATATGAAGCATGTAATGAAAATACTCATCATTCATAAACATTTACTTTTAGGGGGTAGGTAAGACTGGCGCTGGAATCTGACAGAGAATTATTTACGCGTGACGAATTTTTGAGGCAATCCACCACTAAAATATGTAAATTTTCTCCCTTTTTTACAACTTTGTAAAGTTTTGTACGGTGTTTTATGCTTTGTTTTCTGTTCTTGGAAATTCAATTTAAAGTCCGTATTGGCACTCGACTTGACGGCTTTGTTTTCCTTTTTAATGGCGGCGTTTATTTTTCTTCCTTTCTTCTTCCCTTCCAGGTTTTTTTCTACTAAGATACCAAACTTTACTAACTAGCAAATTGCTTTATAACCTCTAATATAATAATACAAACATTATAATGACCTTGTTAAAATTATAAGCCCAAACTGCATAAACAAAAATTGTAAGAACGGTTGAAAAATGATTCAAATAAATGTTTTATATATTTTCTTTATATTGCTGCAAATTTGTACTTATTTACTTTCCAGTAAAATTGTAAATATAAAAGTTGTTCAGAATTTAAAAATACATGCAACAAAGCTCATTTGGTTACCTAAATATTAGTATTTTAGGACTTATCAATCAAATTAATGTGGACAAGGCGAAAGTGGTGTATCAGGATAGGTATGTTTGGAGGAGATTGATTGTTGGTTGCCTGTGTTTCTGGGTTAGGTTAAATTATTTTTAAATAGTGCGAACTTTCTAAGAAAATTATTAATTTGACTTTTGTAAGTTTAATAATCAAGTCTATAAAAATGATTAATTATTAGTTGGTAAAATTGCCTATACAAATTTCAATTTACTTTGAAAAACTTTCTCTATATTTCAAGTGATATTGAAAAATATGAAATAATCAATTCAAATTTACATAGGGAATTCATGAAATTTAATTATGCGATCAAGTTTTTGTTATTAATTATGTAGTTTTAATTTTATTTATATTTAATTAGCCGGGATAAAATTGAAACGTGATTCTGGGTAAAAGTGAAACAGGCTTTGGGGTAAAAATGCAACAAAAAAATCAGATTTCATTTGGTTTGAACTTCTTTATACTATGTACAACGTGACCTACGATCGTAGTTACTCGTGTTCCTTGTTGTGTTCTATTCGATATCGTCTTCAGTAA
The DNA here is from genome assembly GCA_963942605.1 of Poecilus cupreus. Classification (NCBI taxonomy): domain Eukaryota; kingdom Metazoa; phylum Arthropoda; class Insecta; order Coleoptera; family Carabidae; genus Poecilus; species Poecilus cupreus. Next base: position 3,451,109 of record OZ012732.1, read on the forward strand.
ACTAACAATAATGCCACGAAAATATATAAAAAATAAATAAATATTGCATAAAAATATATTTTATTTATTTAAAATCTATATCCAGGTAAAATTATCCCCTTGAAAGAGTAGATTCTACAGTAATAGATGTTCGAGAGAAGAAAAGAAGTATCTTGATAATAAAAAAAGTTGGAAATTTTGTTTTAACTACCCTTTAAAGGAGGGAAGAGAAATTATTATAATTATAAATGTGGGTGCACAGTACTAAAAACATTGGACACAGAAGTTTAAATAATAAGATTAAAAAGTATAGATAATGATAAAAGAAAATTTAAACTCATAGAAAATGACATTTCAACAGTTGACATAGAAAATATTGAGTAACATTATTTGTTCCTCAAATTGAAACAATTGGTAGAGACAGAATGAAATATGTTTTTCCCAGTTTTAGAAAAATAATACGTGTTTCACTTTGTACCTATTAAAATATATTTAGGTAGTATATATATATATATATATATATATATATATATATATATATATATATATATATATATATATATATATATATATATAGAAATTGTTAAAAAAAAAACCACTATTAAAAATTTATAATTTTTCACTTTCTAGTTTAGTTTATCTGTTTCATTTTGTTTATAAAATACGTATAATTTGTGTTCATTTAATAACAACTTTATGTGAAGTATATTTTTTTAGAAACATTACACTTATTTATTAATTTGATACATGTTTTCGATACACTTTTATCCGTTCTTCCCATTTGTACCTCTATATCTGAACTAGCAAGTATAGTATAGGAATTAAATGTATTTTTCACTTTTTCCCAGTGATGTTTCAGTTTTACCCCAAAGTCAGATTAAATGTGAACCGCGATTTTTCTTTATTTTCATATGCAATTTCGTGTGAAAAAAATTGAAGTGTCCATAGATCCAAGGATACAACAGAAACGCATCGATCTAATACTTTCCATGCAATTTTTAATTTTGTTTAATGTGTTTTAAAGACAAAGTTATGTTTTTCGTTCCAATATTTACCCTAGTTGTAGTAGGTATAGTGTAGTAGGTATTTTAAATGGTCGAATCTGATTTGGTCTTTTGGCAGTTCTACTCTATTAAGGCATGTTCAAGCTACAGAGATGGAAGTGAGCTATTAGACGGTTGGAATGGAAGTAGTATTAGATAATTTATAAACGCGTTTCCCCAATTCCGGGGGATGTGGAGTGATAAAGTCCGGGCCTCCGTCACTGTCCCCGGACTAATCCAGGCGCCGTTACTCACACCTCAGGGTTTTTGTTCGCGCCGCGTCTGTCTGTCTGTCTGTTCGGGTCCGATTCAGACGCACGCACACACACACACAGAGATGTTTATCCCGGAATGTGGCCATTATTCCCCGGGAATGAGGCGAGCTGATAGCGTCGGCTCGAGATTGAGCCGGGACGAACATCACGTCAAGGAGTGACGGTGAGACTGATTGACGCCTTCTGCTTCATTTTTAACCCGCAATACTCCAAATAGCCCTCTTGGAAATTAATATATTGCAGTAAACAATCCCAGATTTAGATTAAACCATGGAAAAAATTCTAGAGCGTTCCGCGTGGTCTGCGTTCGGCTGCCAAGTGGCAATTTCCGCGGCTTTGGATCGGCGATCGATCAGGATTTTTATCGAGAAGGAGACGGAGTCTCGACTCGCACAAAGCTGTCACGCGATCCGAGCTCAAGACCAGGGCTTCGACTCAATCTGCTAATGAATACTTCATCTTACCACGCGTCACTCCACTGCACTCCGAGTCGGAACTCTCAGCCAAGTCGTATAATATACACCACGGACTCTTATTTGCCCTGTTGTAATCAAGCCATTATCGTGATGTTTTAATTACTACCATAAGTACATGGTACACGACAGAATGAAATAAGGCTTTGAAATTAATTAAGGGGAGGTTTTACGCTATGAATAATTAGATTATGAATTCAAGGATATGCTACGATTAGTACAGTCAATGATATATTAAAAATATTTATAACTTCGGACTAATAAATGGAATCAAAAAATGTTTAAAATAAAATTTATAGAGTATTCAAAGATGAACAATTTACCTCTTTACAATTTTTATTTTGTAGATTCTACCGTTTCGACATAAATCGCGAAAAACTGTTTATTGTCATATCAAAACCAGTGAATGGGTCATCTATCTTTGGTAGAACGTAGTTTTAGGTATAACGCATTTTTAGGTGGACCGCATTTTCGTATAGTATGCATAATATATGGAATGAAAACTCGGCTGCTAGCTACACTCCTCACCTTGCAAATATATAGTTTATGTATTCGGTTCGTCGCTTCGCTCCTCACCTCGCTTATATATAGGATATATACTTGGTTAAGTTATGTACTCGGTTCGTCGCTTCGCTCTTCACCTCGCTAATATATAGATTATATACTTGGTTAAGTTATGTACTCGGTTCGTCGCTACGCTCTTCACCTCGCAAATATATAGATTATGTACTCGGTTCGTCGCTTCGTTCCTCACCTAACTAATATATAGATTATACTGGTACTTTAGCGAAAAATGTTTCAAATAAATGTGTTAGGATATAATAAAATTAAGATGTCCTCTTGAAACTTTTTCTAATTTAAGCCTTCGTTGTAAAGATACATGACATTTTAAGTATCACATATATGTAAGATTATTTTGAAAACAGGGGACTATCAAAAATTGTTTCAAATAAGAATTGTAGAAATTATTATTATTAACAAATTGTTCGTTAACAATTTATTTGTACAGTCAAGCATTTAACGAGAAATCGAGAAAATCTATTTCCAATATTATTAAATATATATTATACAGATTTTTTAAAGCAACCAATTAGTTTTGCTGGCTAATAACTTTAAAGAAAAATTAAATGCAAAAGCTTATACAGCAAAGAGGGGGACTTAATTGTACGGTTGGTAAAATAAAATTATTAGGGGGATGTGGCGAGGTGAATGAAAGTTCTATTTTCTTAAATAGAAAGAGGTACTTTCTTTATTGGTATGAATAGCCCGAAATATTCCCCTTTTCAACGATATAACATGTTCCTATATTTAAAATTAAAATTAAAGTCACAAAGCTCAAAGAAACATTAACAATTTTAATATGGAAAATATAACTCTAGGTAGGCCATACAATAAAACAAGTATTTTTTTTTTATTTATACTCCTGTCAGTAATGGTTTACCATCGACAACAATTGTTGACATTTTGATGACAGGAGTATCAATAATAAACACAATAGCTTATTTAAAGTCACAAAATTCAAAGAAACATTAACAATTTTTATATGGAAAATATAATTTCAGGTGGGCAGTTGAACAAAACAAGATATTGTTTTTTTTTGTTGATAATTCTGTCAACAATGGTTTTACATCGACAACAATTGTTGACATTTTGAAGACAGGAGTATCAATAATAAAAACAATTACTTGTTTTGTTCAACTGGCTCTCTGAAATTATATTTTCTATAACACTGTATTGAAAACTACACATTCTACAACTAAAAACTCTATTGGAACAAATATCATTCCATACCGTATGGAATAATTTCGACGAATCAGAACCGCATATTAGGGCGATATGTGAAGTATCCTGATTCAGTTACTATGGTTACGTCTGTTTGAATTATTTTTATTTATTATAGTTTTGTATTTTTTGTATAATTTCCAAAATCTTGTTATAGAAAATATAGTCTACAACATGTATCGGAATGGCATATCCCACACTCGCAAAACGTAGTCCTCGCCTTCGGCTCGGGCTACAAACTTTTTGCTCGTGTGGAATATGTGCCATTCCATTACTTGTTGTAGAATATACTATTCCTTATTAAAAATGTTAATGTATTTTTGAACTTTGTGACCTTAATAATAACTATAGGTATAGGAACATGTTATATCGTTCGCCTATTCAATCCAATAAAAAGTACCCCTTTCCATTTAAGAAAATATAACTTTCATTCCTCCCCGCTACGTCCCTGTAATAATTTTATTTTACCAGCCGTACAATCATGCCCCCCTCTTTGCTGTATATGCAAAAACTAACTGGTTACTTTAAAAAACACCCTAATTAATTAATTAATTAATATTTTCTGAATACATCTATTAGTTTCTCAATGTTCTTACAGGATGGCTAGATAAATCTTAATTTATTTATGTGTATTATTAATAAATACAAAGAAAAAATATTGTTTAAAATTTAGATATGGAGTATACATAATCCACCTGTGTTTTGTGCTCTAATTCCGTGTGCTTTTCATTTGAGAGGTTCATTAAATTTTAAATTTCTTTTCAAAGTGTTGATTCGAAACTTAGCCCCTCATGTTTTACAAATTGAAAAAAAGTAATTTAAATGAGTGAAAAGGTGAATATTTCCATCACTACCGCGTTAAAAAGAAATTGTGAAAAGTCAACTTTATTTATAAAATTACACAGCAAAGAAAAAAAGCAATTACCTTGTGATTTGATCCCATTTGAATTGAAAAGCACAAGCATTTCTTATTTCTCGGGAAAAGCGCTTTTAATTTAAAATTAATACCTATCAAACTAATATCATTTAAATATTCTCCAGAGACTGTCTACTGTAATAATGTATTTCTCATGCAAATCAACGTAGCTGCGGTTGATAATCATTGAATTATTTTCTATTACCGATAATGTTCGCCTTCCTTTGATCACTGATTCTGCCTTTAACGTATGTGCGCATGGCACGCCACAGTCAGTGGCGTTTTGATAAATCTATATACTTCTATTATTTATCAAATAAAATAATTACCTTTTAAATTTTAAATAAAGAAAATTTGCGATATTTTCAATTTTTTTTATGATTTTGACAAAATTACCTGTAACATCCTGTACAAGGGAACATTCGTTTTCTACTTTGCGTTGATTAAAAACTTATTTGCGAAATTCAATGGCAGAAAACCGCTTAAATGGTTTGGCTTTACTAAAAATACATAGTGTAATGGCCCAGTACAATGAGCGCGCAACGATGACTCATCGTTCTCGAATAGTTCCATGGTCGAATGTGTTAGAGAATTCTAGACCGCCAGCTTTACAGATATATAAATACGCTAGCCTACCCAGCGACTCAGTTCGACTCTGATACGCTGTTCAGCGCAAGTGGAAATAAATAAAGCGTTTGCGTAGTGAATATAAATAGTGTAAATAAATATTTCTTGTGTAATATTCTTAGTTTAGTATTGATTAATCGAACCCGTCTGTTACAAACTTAACACCATCAACGGACGTAATACTTGATGAACTGGCAATAAGAAAACGACGTATTAATTTAATGTTATAATAATATGTTTATTATTATTAAGAATATTATTTTTACTTTGTTATTACTATTATATTTCAATTTTACCTCTCGCTTACCTCTAGGTTAGGGAGGTATTGTTTTTGATCAAAAATTGGTTAGTGAGTTTTCAATGAATAAGCACGTTTTAGGGTCCCTACAAATCGATTTTACTATTTTCGCGATGATGTATACTATACTATACAACCAAAAAATACAATTTTGCGAATTATTGCTTCTTATATTTAAATGAAGAGCTGATTACATTTTGGGTAAAATTGGTCAACCGGAAGTAGCAGTTTACTTGAAGCCCTTAACAGTTTTTCATGAAAAACACGGGTAAATTTCCTTTTTCAACAATTTATGTTATTTTGAGGGTTGAAGAATATTTCATTTTACATGTGTTTTGATTACACTAATTTTATTAATTTTCATTAGATTTAGAGATAATAAAATATAAAGAAATTTGATTTCATAAATCTTGCATTACTAGTACACCATGGAAACATTTAAAAATTTTCAATTTTTTACAAAATGTGATTGTGAAGCTGTTTTTCTTAGTAAAATATATGTCAAAAAATTAAATAAATATACGAATGAAAATTAAAATTCTCAAATATAATTAGAAAATAAACAAATAAGAAGGTATGTTTCTGTATCATCAAATACTATTTTGTACCGCTTAAGAGTAGTATTGGGCGGGAGGTTATGTGCTGGACACATCAGATTTTTATTATTGGAGATTGAATATGTTTGTATATTTTAGTTTAAAATATATGTGTACGAGTATATTCATTTTTTAAACATATTTAAATGGGGTAAATAGCTCCGTGGTAACGTGTTGGACTGTGGATCGGCTGGTAACCGCACTTCATACGAAAAAATATATCACCTACCGAGATCTGCGTAAGCAGAGTGCCATACCCGTAATGGGTAAAAGGCGTGATGATATATTTATTTTATGTTATTTATTTAAGGAAATTCACTGTGTAACCCCCTCCATGATTGATTCCTAGATACTCCACTGGCCACAGTACATACGACAGAGACGTATTCAAGTTGAATTCTAGCGGAAGAAATACCGTAATCTCGTTTACTTATTTATTTGTAATTTGCCACTTGTTACAGTTGCAATTTCCAACGGGGGAATCAGTATTTTGGGGCCTTAATTCCACGGTCGGCGTCCGTTCAGTTTGCGGGGAGAGAACACAGAACAGTGGCGCTTGCGTTACGTCGGCGTTTGTGCCGTTTGCCTTAATGCACAATGAATAATACATGGCTCGTTGAGAGCATTTGAATAATAATTAGGTATTCCACGTAAGTGGATTGAACTGAAAGTAGAAGTATACGTTATTTTAGCGATGCGCGGCGCGCGGATAAGCCAAAGTCCTGAACTGAACGCTACGCCAAGTCTTCAGCTCGAGCTTTTCTTCCGCTCCACGCCGCTCAAGCTGAATTGACATTGCCGACTAAATCTTCTTTATCACTTTAAGGTTTTGTCGTCAACTCGTCGACGGAATTAATGCATTTGAAAAAACCTTTTACTTTCACGTACTTTCAATCTCATCAGAATCAGCTTTACCTTCACAAGAAATCATTAAAATTTCAACATTGCCCAAAGAGATGCTTCAAGCTAGTATTAAAATTTAATCCAAGGATTAATTCACACTACCGGCTGCTCCATCAGTCTCTATATTTCTCATTTTATGCGATTATATTAAATATTACAACAAATTTTTTTGAAATTAAAAAGCCTGCATACCTGCAGTGTACGTTTTTCTATCAGGTGTTTCATTTTCGGACAATGATATGCAGCTGTATATTTTTACTTTCTTATACAAAGTATAAAGAAGTATTGCAATCACGAAAAAAATTGTTGACGAGATTTTTGCGGAAATACATATTTTGACGTCCACTGAATCCGTTAAGACCATTTTCCCAATGATATCTGTGTGTAAGAATAGATGGATGGATGGATGGATTTCCGTGTGCGCAATATCTGATGAACGAGACAAGATATGTAATCGAAACTTGGAATATATGTTTCATGAAAATATGAAGAGCTGAGTTGATTTCGAATGAAATTGATAAACCGGAAGAGGAAGTTTACTAGACACACAAAACAATCAATTTCATTTATTTCCAAAATAGAGTCAACTAAAAGTTTTAAATGAAAGATGTTAGCAACATTATTTGGAATACAAAATGTTATTTGCACTTTTCTTGTACATGCTTCTTATTTTGAAAAAACTAAATTATATGTTTAAGAATATATTTCTATAATCTTAGTTACAATGAAAACAAAAACTAAAACATTTTTAATATCTATTTGTCAAACGTGTCAAATAATTGTTTCAAAAATATGTGTCGTGTGAAATATTATAAAAGTAATATTTGTATTATTAGTTTTTGAGGACTAGATATTAATTAATTTCAATTTAAAATAAATTCATAGTTACATTGAGAACACTTTTAACATTTACATATCAAATAATTGTCAAAATAAAGTCACACGCAAGGAACAAGTCATACGTGTTCAGTTTTCTTTGTATAAGAAAGTAGTGTGGTGCCCCCACCAGATTTTTTAAAATAGTACATTCTACACAATTTTGCAAAATTTTAAGTTCTATTTCATTATAGTTCTAAAATAATTAGTAAATAGCTTCGTGGTAACGCATCGGACTGTGGATCGTGAGATCCTCAGTTCGAATCCCACAGCCGACAGTTGCCAATTTAAATTTATCCCTGTGGTTCCCTCTCCACTAACATCTTTGGGGGCTATGATTTGACGGCTGATAACCGCAGTTTATAAGAAAAATATATCACTTACTGAAATCTGCGCAAGCAGAGTGCCACACCCAAAAGGATAAAAGGCGTGATGATATATTTTATTAATATTTTTATTAATAAATAATCACATACATAAAGTTAAATTTTGTGAAACATCATAAAATGATGTCTAGTGACGAATGTGAAATGGAATGTACTCCACCACACATCAAAGAAGCTGCGAAGAATGTAATATTTAATCTATTACCTGAAAAGTCGAAGAATAGGTATGAAAAGGAATATGCCTTGTTCAAATTAACTTGTCATTAAAAGTAAACTTGCTGTTATTATAAGATACTATTGTTAAATATTACCTTTATTATCATGAACTGTTTTCTTTGAAAATTACAATTTTCCATAACAACTGTCCATTTTTCTATTCTACTAGAGAAATTTTGTTTCTTCAAACGTCATAAAAGTGCGTTGTTATGTATTTGTATTCAACAAGTAGAAGTTCAATATTGTCGCCGCCGGCGTAAAAGTGTCTCCTTGGCAACACATTTACTCCGGCGGCGGACAAAGTAAAATATCAACCAAAATAGTAAGGTTGATTCAATAATTTGACAGTTAAGAATAAAACAAATAAACAAAAATAACAAAATAACATATTCTGTGGCAACTAGAAATACAGGATACGGCAGAATATTTGTTGAAGTTTTGAGCATTTTTTATGTTTTAATGTCTATTTTCTATGTTTGAAGAAAAAATAGCATGTGTTATTCGGAATAAATGTGACTTTGTATGCTTCGCATGTAATTGTGCGACTCGCTTCGCTCGTCGTTCAAACTTACATGCTCAGCACCCAAAGTATCACATTTACTCCTAATAACACAATTTACTATTTGCCGCTCGCCGGCAATCGTCAATTTTCTGCTTTCAACTGACATTTGGAAATGTATATTTTCTGCTCGGTCGTAGAAAAAAAATATGCGCGTCATTGAGAACCTCATCCTTTTTCCCTCGATTAATAAATAAAAACTATTTTACAGAGATATAAAAGATCATTAAACCTGCAAAAATATATAGACTATACCACTGAAAAATATAAAGTTGCATATCATTGCGCGGAAATAAAACACCCGGTAGGAAAACGTATAACGCAGATATGGAAGCATTTAATTTAAAACAAAAAATACAAATCAAGTTTATTTATTAGAAACTCTTTACTTGTAGTGTTGAAGTAAATTACGGCTGGCATCAGCGAGTTCAGGTATCTATTTACGTTTTCGCGGTGGTTTGTTGGTATCACTGTAGCGGAAGTGCCCTCCATGTTGGCAGCACTGCTTTGTTATCCAGCGGAAGGACACGTTCCACGTTCCACAGCGGCTATCAGGCCGTACGGTTCACTTCCCCGAAAACTACAATTATATGTCAACCGAAAATACGACTCGACGAATCAAGTATCTCTTTAAAACAAACTGAGTCGCTGCCACCATTTTGTTTCTTTGTTAAATTGTTGTATTTTCTATAATTTTGCAGCTCATGACGATGTTTGGATATCATTTACCGGTAGTGTACATACGTACCTACAGAGGGAGAAATATGAGGCATGCAGAGTTCCATGTTTGTCGTATGTAACAGCGGCGTACATATTTGACAAACACTACGTGAGTGGGACAGAGATATTGCGATAATAGTGTGGGTACCCGAGAGAGATAGAGGCGATAGTGTCGGAGACAGATGAGATGGTGTAAACAGAGCATTTCCGGTTCCGCTTGATTCATTTGTTGCCTCTGACGAAAACAGTCGCAACTCGCAATCATACACACGGGGCGATATTTCCCGGAAAACTCACGATTTTCCACGGCGCTTTTCCCCAGGGAAATATTTATGTACACTAAAGGAAATTACCACTAAATATTTATTTGGAATTCTGCGCAACAAAAAGTTATTTCCTATCATAATGGAATACGAAATTTTTTAACGCAATGACACTAGCGCACTTGCTGTCGTACCACAACTGCTGCGTCAATCAAATAAAACGAAAAATCCTACCTTATCTCGGCAAGAAATAAATGTGGAAAATGAAGTAAACAATTACCTGAAAAAGAAATTCAAACTATTAGTATATTTATTTATTTGGGTCCACAATTTTTTAGAAAATAATGCGATCAACATAATTTCATAGGTATAAATCTGAGAATATAAAGACAATAAAAATTGTCAACTGTTTCATAAAAAACAGCCTCAGAATAATAACTAAGTTATTAATTCATTGAGACCGGCCAAGCCAATCAATGGGGAACTACAGACGCGTTTCGCTCTTATTGGAGCTCATCAGTGTAGTGAACCCACCAGCTGCTGTGAGGCAGTTGTACCGATTGACTGACTTGGCGAGATCTAAGATCCCAACAGATTGGTAAATGGAACTGAGATGGGATGGGATATTTTTTAATATATTTATTTCATAGACAATTTTCAATTTTTTGAATATAAATCTGAGAATAAATGTCACGTGACATATTTTCAGCCAACCAATATTGATAATCTCCTTAGGTACATGTTATCATAAGGATAATTATTCTACTCCTGTATAAAAAAATATGTTGTGGACACCATAATATTTCACGCTATAGATTTCATATCAAACAATCCAAGAACACGGACCACCACTATCAATAAACGCTTAATCCTTCAAAAAAATTACTCTTCAATTTTGACACATGTCAAAAAATTAACAGATTTAAACGAAAATGTGAAAATATAATTTTTCTTTAACGTGTTGTAATTCGTTAATGGAGACAGTAAGAGAAAATTATTTCAAACAATAATTGTAGATAATAATATTTAAATATTATTCTAATAATAAAAATTGTCATTTAACAATAATTTACTGAGATATTTTAAAATGACTTAATAGGGCTTCCAGTACACTACCAATTAATCAACTATTCCACAGGAGATACAATTGATATATACAAAATATCAAAATTTTTAGTTTAGTAGTTTTTGAAACCGTAACTCCAGAGATCCACACAGACTGACAGACACACGTACATAAATCATCGCGAAACTATTAAAATCGTATTTAGGGACCCTAAAACGTGCTCATCCAGTGAAAATTCACTACACAATTTTTAGCATGATTTCTATACTTCCCTTACAGGATGTGTTGGAAGGTAAAAAGACATTTGAAAACGCCCTCCTTGTTTTGGTTCGTTGTTAAGCTAAATTTTTGATAGCTACTCGTAATTTTGTAATTTCAAGTATAAAAATATATGATAATAATAATTTTTCATGCAACGAATTTAATTTGGTAATTCATGTAGAAGAAATACTTGAATTGCAGTCAATTATTCTTTAATCACAAGTCCGACGTTTCGGCTCACACTTCAGCCTTCTTCGGGGATAGTGAAAAAATGTACAAAAGACAACAGTTATATAAAATAAAATATCTGTCTTGAAGACTTCGTTAAACAGTGTAAAAAATCCATAAAACAACTTGAACATCATAAATATTGTAACGTGCGTGGGTTATAAACTTTTTATTTAAATAATAGAACTATTATTAATAACAAATAATTAATAATTATTATAATAAATAGTAAAAGTAAATTAACACTAGGTATATAACACTAAAATAATGAATACAAAAACTTATACACAACACTTATCACTACTATAAATAAACACTATTATTTATATTAACTAGCCGAGCGATATTTATTTAAGACGATATATTTATATTCAGACTGCGCAATATAGTTAAGTTCTTCTTAGTAGCTCGGGAGTCAACTTACTGACTGGCCGACACAACTCGACTAACTGAGTCCGAGTCATTTAAACGACTGACTGACTCATCTCGACTAACTGAGTCCGAGTCAAGTAACTGACTGACTGGTCCCGGTGATTCGCTCTTTTATATACCACGTTCCTTGTTTCTAGAAGAGTCTGGAACAATCTCTATTGTGGAGCAAACGACTTGTCCGAACCCGCTAGCGTTGCGTCATTCACTCGGCGGCGCGGCGTAGGCCGGCAAGCTTCAACTTGTCGCTGCCGCGTCCGTTACAATATCACTGTTGTCTTTTGTACATTAACTCACTTTCCCTGAAGAAGGCTCAAGTGTGATCCAAAACGTCGAACTTGTGATTAAAGAATAATTAACTGCAATTCGAGTATTTTTTCTACCTAAATTACTACTACCAGTCGAATACTTTTTCTTCCTTACTTAATTTGATAACTTCATGTAGGTTATGAATCAGTTTGCTTGCTGCGTGCTACAACTTTGAAGTCTGTATCCATATTTATCACAGCGTACATTCTCATATACCTCCAGCAAAATTAATATCGTTTAAACGTCGACACACCGTATGCAACACTAGCGGGAAACATGCACGATGTATGTTGATTCATTCGCATGCAGACGAAAACAAATTGCTTCCGAAATACTGTTTTACTTTCTTCAAAGAAGACATAATGTCGTTTACAAAACCGCAAAGATGCGAACTCAAATGAGATTGGATTGGGGTGAAAGTTGTCGCAGATGATGGGCATTATCCGGCACGATCCACGGAATTAGCGTCCGCTAAGTTCTCAAACTGGAGCGGGATTATGTTGAATCTTCCCTCTACAAACATTACAACACACTCAACTTATAATTATATTCTTATGCAACGTCTTGTCTAATGTGCCCAACTAGGTGCACTCCTACATACTTTACTTTTATGCTTCTACGTGAGCTTTACATATACTGCATTTTTATCTCCCGCCACATACCTGTAAGGGAGGTATAGGAATCATGCTAAAAATTGGTAATTAGTTTTCTGGGGATAAGTATATTTTAAAGTCCCTAAAATACGATTTTAATATTTTTGCTATGATGTCTCTGTGTGTGTGTCTGTCTGTCTGTCTGTGTGTGTGGATCTCAGAAGTTACGGTTTCTCAAAAACTACTAAACTGAATCTGAAACGGGTACCATTGCAAAATTGCAAAATTGCGAAAATTCTAACGCTGCCTTATTCATGCATTGCTTCGTGCATACGTTGCTTTCTTTAATCACTACTTTGTTCAAACACAGCCTCATTCATACACCGATTTTCTAACACCGCTTTATTCACCGTACGAAAATCAATCGTCCTAATGCAGCACAGAAACAAATCTAAATCTGTAATGCCGGTAAGATGATGAGTAATCTTTGTATCCATAGGTGTACTAATTTATTTGAAATTGCTTTTATGCACTATCAATGCTAAAACGTTAAAAGACAGGAAAATGGCATGAAATTTAAATTAAAATCTTTTTTGCAATACCTGTACTGTAAGTTACCCATTAATAACAAAATTTAAACACAGTAAGTGGAACTTTTATTGCACAATTGGTTTCCATGGTTACATCATTTACTTACCGTCCACGGTGGATGGTAAGTGAAACTTACCGTTCATGGTGGATGGTAAGTAAATATATATCATTCAAATTTTATTTTTAACCTCAATCTGACAGCTGTTAATTTTGATACCTATTTTTTCTTTTCTTATATTTACGCAGGTTGCAAAAAATATCTTACTAACCTCGAACTGTGAGTGATTTTTTAGGCCTCGAATGTTTAGGAAATCTCGACCCTACGGGTCTCGACATCCCAAACTACATTCTCGACCTAAAAACTATGACTTACAGTTCACGGTACGTAATATACTATTTTATAATATTAACTATTCAATATCATCTAAATATATAATAGTAATAAAATATTGAAATAACAGATTTCATTGAATAGAGGTTTAGGTTTGTTTCTGCGCTGCATTAGAACGACGGACTTTCGTAAGGTGTATAAAGCGGTGTTAGAAGAAATCGGTGTATGAATGAGGCTGTGTTTGAACAAAGCAGTGATTGAAGAAAGCAACGTATGTACGAAACAGTGCAAGAATAAGGCAGCGTTAGAATTTTCGAGTGTTGCATACGTTCCCATCTTAAGCTTCTTAACTGAATATATTATTTTAACAATCAGCTCTGCAAATATTTGAAAAATATGATTGTTTCCATACGTATGATTCCGATCGCAAATTATTTTGGGAAGTTAGTACCTTCAATTGCTTGATCGATTTCATAAATGTCAACAGCAGTTATTATTATTTGTTGACATTTCGTTTTAAATTTGCAACCATTTATAATTTTTCTAATTGATTCTAGCGTTGTTTTAATGGATATTTACCTTCTGGAATATTTAGTTTTTATTGCTACTTGAAAATCGTTTTCGTAACAATAAAAACTCAATAGTCCAGGCAGTAAATTTCAGGAAATCAACACTAGCACTTCATAAATTATGTATGGAAATCCAATAGACGGAAGTTGTAGTTTACTTGAAGCCCTATCAAGTTTATATTTTATTAGTGCTTTTTTATAAAAACAAAATAACGGTCGAAAAATGTTATTTATTTGACAAGTGCAAAGTGTTGGTGTTTAGAAGAATGATTTGGTGACTGGTTGTAATATTTCAGTGAATGGTGTGAGACTGGAACAATTGAATGAATTTGTATATTTGGATAGTATGTTTTGGAGGAATGGACGTATTGACCGGAAAATTGAAAGGCGGGTGTCTGCAGGGTGCAAGGTATTGGGTGCTCTGGGTACATTTGCTCGAAACGTGACTGTATCCAGAGATTCCCGATTGAGTGTTTATAATGGTGTGTTAGTGTCAACATTGATGTATGGTTTTGAATGTTGGGTGTGGATGAAGAATCATAAACGACGTATAACTGCTGTAGAAATGAGATATTTGAGAGGAGTATGTGGGTATACGAGACGTGATCGTATCCGGAATACATTGATGTATAATGAGTGGGAGATTGAAAAGAATGTTGTTAAGAAAGTGGGAGTGAGTCAGTTGAGGTGGTTTGGACATCTTGAGCGAATGTCGAATGAAAGGTTGGTGAAACTAATATTGAAGGTGAACGATTGCGTGGGCGTCCGAGGAATAACTGGTTGGGTATGATTGATGGTTTGTTGCGTGCACGAATGATTCTGAGTGTGAAGAATAGACGAGTATGTATGAATCGCATTAGGTATGTGGGCGAAGCTAAAGTGGTGTGTCAGGATTGGAATGTTTGGAGGAGATTGATTGTTGGTTGACTGTATTTCTGGATTCGTGCTACCCCACTAAGCGTGATGTTATGTATGTAAGTATGTGTCATAATATAAAACTTAATTTTTCGAAGGGCTGAACGTTTCTTTACAATGATCTGTGTTTCTGCATTGTTTGATAAGAAATCTGTGGCTGGTGGTATTGTGGTGTCCCCAACAGATTTTACTTCTTTACAGTCCAAAAGATACCAAGGAAATATTCCAAATATAGGTTAGTCGTCTATCTCATGAAGTGTGAAACAAAATCTTCTGGCGTTTCGACCCCAATGTTTTGATGGGGCGTGCAAATTTTATTATAAGTAGTATAGTTACTGCCTCTATTACAGCAGACGGGCAAAACACCACTTTGGCTGTAAAATCACAGTTTTTTTCTTGAACGAACTTAAATTTGAATAATTGCTCCTCATTTTAAAGCTACATTAACTGTACAATTTTTCACATGCAAAGAGAACGAATTACATTTTACTTTAAAATTCAAATCGCTGTGATATAAATTACAAGTAGTTTGACATTTCCTAAAATTATGCGAATAATAAAAGACCCCAACAATAATTGTAGCTTCAGTTAATAATTTTTCTAAGCAATCAAATTACGTGTCTTATCGCTGTGACAGGCTGTGTTTATAGATACTTAGTAACACACAGTAACGTTGCGTGTGGATTGCACGCTTATCTGATTCGCCAATAACATGCGAAGAGAATTAATAATACCAACTGGGTTTCAGTTGCACGACTGGAAAAATTTTCATAGCAAATCAACACGAAATATGATATATTAAAAACAGTAACGTTTTACATTAATCACGAAAGTTTTTTTTAAAAATAATACTCGTTTCATTTAAATGTAAAACAATGGGGTCATATACCTTTTTGCATTTAATTTTTTTCTGTAAGTTTGAGTAAAATTATAAATATAGACACTAATTTTAATATTAAAAGGCATTTAGTTATTAAGATACGATTTTTTGAAATTGGCATCCCATTTCAAATTTTTCGCTTGTGACGTCATCTTGTAATTCTACGAAACACGCTCTTGCGGAGAGCGAGGAACTACATGAACTGTCAAATTGGCTGTTAACTGTCATTATTATTTACTGAGAGGTTTTTACAAATATATTAGCTGGGCAAAATAATATAACAAATATAATAAACATAAGTTTAATTTGAAAATCGTTGTTAACTGCAACATATGACTTGAGATGACAGGTGATAATGAGACTACCGACATTACCGACAACCGACTAGATATAGTACATTAAAGCATTTTTATTTTAACACGTCCTAAACTCTTTGTCTAAAAATGTTATAATTAACGAATACCTAATTTAATTTATCGGAGTGTTCATTTTAATAATAATAAGTAATTATTACAACCCTGAAAGTAATTTATTATTTGTTATCAACACCTCTTTTGCCTTGCCATGCTGTATATTCTATTACAAGATGACGTCACGATTTTGCAACCGCGAAACTTCATTAAAGGAAAATATGAATGAAAAGTTAAAAAATTATAAGAAATATTGAATAATATGTGGCTGAAATGATCTACATTTTTAAAATATGTAAAAAAACACAACTTTTTACCTCCCGCCTTCCTCTAGGTAAGAGAGGTATTGTTTTTGGTCAAAAAATTGGGTAGTGAGTTTTCAATGAATAAGCACGTTTTAGGGTCCCTACAATTCGATGTTACTATTTTCGCGATGATGTCTGTATGTATGTATGTGTGTAGTCTGTGGCAATTTTTTCGTCTCGCATAACTCAAATACTATAATACCAAAAAATACAATTTTTTGAATTATTGCTTCTTATATTTAAATGAAGAGCTGATTAGATTTTGGATAAAATTGGTCGACCGGTAGTAGCAGTTTACTTGAAGCCCTTAACAGTTTTTCGTGAAAAACACGGTTAAATTTCCTTTTTCAACAATTTATGTTATTTTGAAAGTTGAAGAATATTTAATTCTACATTTGTTTTGATTACACTAATTTTAATCTTGCATTCCTAGTACACCATGGAAAATTTTTAATTTTTTACGAAATGTGACACATGTCATTGTGATTGTGAAGCTGTTTTCTTAGTGAAATATATGTCAAAAAATTAAATAAATATACGAAAGAAAATTAAAATTCTCAAATATAAATAGAAAATAACAAATAAGAAGGTGTGTTTCTGTATCATCAAATACTATTTTGTACCGTTTAAGAGTAGTATTGGGTGGGAGGTTATGTGCTGGCCACATCAGATTTTTATTATATATATATATATATATATATATATGTGTGTGTGTGTGTGTGTGTGTGTGTGTGTGTGTGTGTGTGTGTGTGTGTGTGTGTGTGTGTGTGTGTGTGTGGGTGCGCGTGTGTGCGTGTGTGTGTGTGTGTAGTCTGTGGCAATTTTTTCGTCTCACATAACTCAAATACTGTAATACAAAAAAATTCAATTTTGTGAATTATTGCTTCTTATATTTAAATGAAGAGCTGATTAGATTTTGAATAAAATTGGTCAACCGGAAGTAGCAGTTTACTTGAAGCCCTTAACAGTTTCTCATGAAAAATACGGTTAAATTTGCTTTTTCATCAAATTGTGTTAGTTTGAAAGTTGAAGAATATTTAATTTTACATGTATTTTGATTACACTAATTTTATTAATTTTCATTAGATTTACAGATAATAAAATATAAAGAAATTAGATTTTACAAATCTTGCATTCCTAGTACACCATGGAAAAATTTTAAATTTTTACGAAATGCGACACATGTCATTGTGATTGTGAAGCTGTTTTCTTAGGGACATATATGTCAAAAAATTAAATAAATATACGAAAGAAAATTAAAATTCTCAAATATAAATAGAAAATAAACAAATAAGAAGGTATGTTTCTGTATCATCAAATACTATTTTGTACCGTTTAAGAGTAGTATTGGGCGGGAGGTTATGTGCTGGACACATCAGTAGTACATTTTTGGAGCAGCTGCCTCGCAAATAATTCGATAAAACTCGTAGTGTAAAAGTGTAGTTTTTCCCGGCTCCTCCACCATATTCCGCATTATAATGTATTTAGCTGTTTCTTTTTTATGTCACATTTATTTTCGTTTTGGTTTGCGATGCGCACAACTCTGAGCCTCGGTAGCTGGAGCTGACAATGTAGTTATGATTTATTTTGGAGAAATGTCGCTTTAAATACGGGAATCTCAGATATATGTCGACGACGTAAACACACCGCGCGACCCAAACTCAGTTTTAAAATGTGTTTGTGTCAAAACTTCCCAGGCATCATTAATTCTCATCTGTGATTGTAAATCTGCCATGAGGCATCACATTTATTATTGTCATATTTTCAAAGATGTCTCTATAACAACCACCAAAAACGTACAACGCGGGATTCAAAGAAAATATAGGACAAGATAATTTCATAATTATGTTTCATGAGAGACACAAAAACAATCAATGCTATTTAAATTTGTAAACGGTCTCAAAAGTTGCGAAAAATAATTGAGTACCTATTCATTTATGAAAAAAATCTGATGTGGCCAGCTCATAACCTCCCGTCCAATACAACTCTTAAACGGTACAAAATAGTATTAGGCGATACAGGAAAATACCTTCTTATATGTTTATTTTCTATTTATATCTAAGAAATTTAATTTTCTTTCGTATATTTATCTAATTTTTTGGCATATATTTAAAAAAAAAAACAGTTTCACAATCACAATGTCATGTGTCACATTTCGTAAACAAATAAACTTTTTTCACGACATGGAAGGAAATCCCACCGTTCTTCTCCTGAAATAGTGAGGAAAATGTGTTGTTCCTCTCTAGAGAGGAAAATATAGAAGTGTTACTAATATGAATGTTATTTACAAAAAAAATTATTATAAAAATTATAAATAAATTCATAATTTTATTGAAAATCCTTATTTTATTGATACACATAATTTAAATTATCTTGCAATTATGTCTTATATTTTTATTTTTCTTATTTAATCACAATTTGACAACTTATTAAAGATATATAAGATTGGTTCATTGGCAACACTGCTACACCGCCTTGTTTCTGATAACCTAACTTTTAACTTGTCAGTCTGTCAGTTGTGTTCTCAAAGCAAATTTTAGGTCCGAGCAAATCGTTTTTAGAAACATGTCGTGAAAAAAATGTTGTGTCTAACACGGGAGGAAAGCTCTTCTTCCACTCTCGTTCGAAATACCTCACTCGCTGCGCTCATGAGGAAAACTTTGAACTCGAGAGGGAAAAAGAAGCGCTTTCCTCTCTAGTTTGACAAATAACTATTTTTTAGTGTTACCATGGTATACATAGAATGCAAGATATAAAATTTACATTTAACCGTGTTTATCACGAGAAACTGTTAAGGGCTTCTAGTGAACTGCTACTTCCGGTTGACCAATTTTATCCAAAATCTAATCAGCTCTTCATATAAATATAAGAAGCAAAAATACAGAAAATTGTATTTTTTGGTATTATAGTATTTGAGTTATACAAGACGAAAAATTCGCACACATACACACACATACATACAGACATCATGGCGACAAATATTCTAAATTTCTTCATCGATTGTAATTTGTAAATATTTGTTTAATTTGTTTCATTATTTTGTTCATTCAATTTTAGCCTCCTTTAATGTTTTATTTAATATCCAATTTTATATTATTCATTAAGTTTGTTCAATTATTGTATCTATCTTTCTTCTGCCTTATCTTTGGTTGTGTTTAGTAAGCCGCTCTGTTTTAAAGTGAACACACATTAAACGAAAAGTACAAGAAACGAAACAATCGTATAGTTATTTTTAAAAGATAAAATATCTATCACAGCCAACGGTAAGTCTTAACAGTAACCTGTCCACAATCTGAAGAAAAAGGCGCATTATCCGTCCGTCGTTCCGTTCGTTACCGCGCCACAGTCTTTTGTTTTTCCACTAAACAAAAGACAAGCGTGTCTTTTTGTCCGGGTTTACTCCGTGCACCGATAATGCGATTAAGAGAAATGCAGGTTCCAAATGAGGTTTTTTCCTATCGCTCGCTTTTGTTCGACAGCCGCAAGGCAGGGTTGCCAACCTACTCACCCTCTCCCCTGCTTATCTTGATTCAAATTATAGAAGCGCGTCTTTGACACCGCGTGGTGTTATCAGCGAGAGAAATGGATACGGCCGAGTTAAGTATTTGGAATAACGAGATTTTGTGAGTTTCCCAATGACTGTTAGACAAGAATGCTGACTTGGAAGCGTATCTGGGGTAATTATGTAAACACAGGCATGCTTATGTGCATGCAGGGATGCTAACGACATACTCTAGTTGTTGATTCCACTGAATTAACTACCATTTTAATTATAAATGGAAATGTAATTACTAATGTTATCAAAAACCATAAAAATTTTATTACGGCTATTCACTCGTAAATTCATCCAATATTAACTGAAACTGAATAGAGTTTATTGCGTAAATGAATCAATTAATTTGAACCTACAATTGAAATAATAGTTATTTATGTATCAAGGCACTGAAGTTCAATTTTTTATCACGAATATGGAATTTAGTTGCCGAGGCCCGTAGGGGCGAAAAAAATAAACCATGTGAGTGATAAAAAGGAACTTCAGTGCCGAGGTACATATTAAGTTTTATTTGAAATCTAAATTTCGAAAAAACTGTAAAAAAATTACAATATAGGTTAAGTTTATACATCTGTCAGTTGTCAATTGAAACTGACTATCATTGTTACCAACCTCGAGAAGTGAAGTTATCGTAAATAACACTCAAAATTATGTGTTTTGTCCACAATTTCGTCATCGGAATTAATTAGTTAATTCTTCTTGAAAATTTTGTTTCATGTTACGTCCAAATTTACTATATTACGTCAATATATCTGCAAAATTATCCTAATTCTACAATAATTATTTAACGGTTGCCAACACTGGGTTGCTCAAAATCGTCGTATAATGGGTTACTTTAGTGACGATTTTTTAGCACTTCAGTGCCGATTTCAAATAAAAAATATTTCTGTAGGTTTTCGAAGAATGGACGTATTGACCGAGAGATTGAAAGGCGGGTGTTTTCAGGGTGCAAGGTATTTGATGTGTTAATGCCAACAATGATGTATGGTTCAGAATGTTGGGTGTGGATGAAGAAGCATGAACGACGTATAACTGCTGTAGAAATGAAGTATTTGAGAGGAGAGTGATCGTATCCGAAATACATTGGTGTGGGGTGAGTGTGAGATTGAGAAGAATGTTGTTAAGAAAGTGGGAGTGAGTTGAAAGGTTGAAACTAAAATATGTGGATGAAATTGAGGGCGCACGTTTGTGTGGGCGTCCGATGAATAAGTGGTTAGATATGATTGATGGTTTGTTGCGTGAACGAATTATTCCGAGTATGAATGTGGATGAGGTGAAAGTGGTGGAATGTTTAAAGGAGATTGATTATGTTTCTGGGTTTGTGTTACCCCATAGAATGAGATATAGCGTGATGTTATATATGTATGTATGTACAGCTAAATTTATTTCTTTACTCCTATAAAATATGAAGTCTGTGCATGTTATATATTCTCCTGGATATATGTAACTTTGTAACCCAGAATTTTGATATCCGCTGTAAGGGAAATTTACTTATAAAATAATTGTGCTCTGGGTACATTTGCTCGAAACGTGAATGAATCTATATGTGTTAGTGCCTGCATTGATGTATGGTTCTGAATATTGGGTGTGGATGAAGAAGCATGAACGACGTATAACTGCTGTAGAAATGAGGTATTTGAAAGAAGAGTGATAGTGTCCGAAATACATTGTTGTATGGTGAGTGTGAGATTGAGAAGAATGTTGTTAAGAAAGTGGGAGTGAGTCAGCTGAGGTGGTTTGGGTATCTCGAAAGGTTGAAACAAAGATATGCGGATGAGATTGAATGTGAATGATTGCGTGGGTGTTCCAGGAATAAGTGGTTGGGTATGATTGATAGGAATGATTCCGAGTGAGAAGAATAGACGAGCATGAATAAATGTGGACGTGACGAAAGTGGAAAGTTTCAATCGTTCTACCTGAAGTTTATTATACCACTTTTCCAAACATTCTGTATTATTTACTGCTCATCCTGAAAATCAAGTTGTTTTTATTTTCTGCTCATCATAATTTTTCATTAGGTCGTAACTAGGAAATATGGATGCAACATGAACATATTGCCTATTAGTAAAAAGTAAACATCGATCCATTAGCGTCAACTTGCCTCGGCTGACTTTTTAATAAATCAGTCGGTAGAAAAATGCATCATGTTTTTATGAAAATAGAGAAAACCGTTCCGTTGCGAAAAACGAAAATAACAATTAATTGAGAGAGTAATTTATCTTCGACGTCCCGGTTCCGTTCTTGCGCTGGTATTTACGAATTTAATCAAGAAGGCTGCGTCTGCACAAAAACGCCAACTTATTGCTAATAGCTGATGGAGAGATGAAAACCCCGAGGTATATAATATCGGTTATATTTCTTTCTTTTCCAAATAAAACTACCCGTAAAAGGCCAATTTCTATATTATCGCAGCGGAGCAGGGCCGTACCTGACATATTTGCCGATGGGCTGTTTTCAGCGGCCACCGTAATGATTTACTGAAGAGATTTGCAATTACCAATAATTCGAGAGAGTATTAATTGGATTTCTATCAAATTAAGTTCAAATTTCCATGATCTGTAATTGCAGACCCCAAAACTCATACATATAGGTATTATAAAAACTAAACAACATGGTGAACTGAAGGACACACCATAGCGTTTTCAATGTTATTTTTGAAATGTTTAATTATTGGCTCCACTAATAACTTTACATCAAAAAAGTTAAATGTTTATGGTATTTTTCTTCCAAATTAATAGTATACGTATTATGTACCGTGAACTGTAAGTGATAGTTTTTAGGTCGAGAATGTAGTTTGGGATGTCGAGACCCGTAGGGTCGAGATTTCCTAAACATTCGAGACCTAAAAAATCACTTACACTTCGAGGTTAGTAATTTATTTTTTGCAATACCTGCGTAAATATAAGAAAAGGAAAAATAGGTATCAAAATTAACAGCTGTCAGATTGAGGTTAAAAATAAAATTTGAATGATATATATTTACTTACCATCCACCTTGAACGGTAAGTTTCACTTACCATCCACCGTGGACGGTAAGTAAATGATGTAACCATGAAAACCAATTGTGCAATAAAAGTTCCACTTACTGTGTTTAAATTTTGTTATTATTGGATAACTTACAGTACAGGTATTGCAAAAATATTTTTAATAACAAATTACTTTCAAGTGGTACATTTTTCGTTGTCCTTTTAATGGTTGCTTAGCAAGTTAAAAGTGTCACTTTCTGACACTAATGTTAAAAGTAACATAGCAACGTGTAAAAATGATTTTATCCACAACTGTCAAATAATATACCCATAATTCAACCGTTGATTATCAACCTTCGTTTCTGTTCCTAATAAAATAATGTTGACAGTTCGATGAAATAATATTATTTCCTCGTTATGTCAAATTCAAATCTCACCTGTCAAAAGTAAGTAATTTTTTCCACATAAAAAGTCAAAGACACTAATTTTCTCATTGTTCGTACTTTTATTTTCTTATTAAGCTTAAATTGTAGCTGAATAAGATTTTTAACACTTATATCATAAATAACTATTGCTTGTCCGTATTAAATCTAATATAATTTTGCTATTGTTGAATTTATGTTTATTTCCTGACATTTTGACTAGAAATTTATTTGTTAATACTCTTCGGAATCGAGCTAAAATATTCCATTGTGGCCAGCGATTAAGCTAACCTTGCTTATTCATTTAATCAAGTAAAACACTTTCAAATATCAGTTACATCTTTGTACAAAGTACTACATATATAGGAATCAAACTGCGGAACTTATGATTTTATTTCAATACCAATTCGTTGGGTACCGCCAGCAAAAGACATTTGTATTTTTAGTTGTTATTTGCATCATACAAACTGGGTAAATAGAATGAAGAAAATGTTAATTTTGTAGTGGAGTTCTCCATAATATATTGATTGGGATTATTTTCATTTTGTATTAGCGTCGTTAAAAAGCTCTATCTCTGTAACTTGCATAATTTTCCTCCGTCGATTTCCTTTACTGACGAAGCGCGTAATTCAGCCGAGCCCGAGCTCCGCAAAAAAAGCAAATAAGACGAAGTCGATGCTATATCAGAAACGGTATCGTAGTCGAAGTCTCAAAGCTTTAATTTGATTTAATCATATGATGTAAATTATGGTAGTTTGTTTGTAGTTACGAAATGAAATCTCAATTAGAGCGTTGTTTGGGTATTGGACTTCCAAATTATCAAGAGATGGCGTTGATCACAATTCCCAAAAGGTACATGTCAAATTCCTTTTGTATGACATCTTATGATGACGAATGCTTGCATTAGTATTGGTAGTTTGCTTTTATTGGCAGCAGAACTGTTGCCATACACACTGCAAATTTTCCTGTTTTTATAGGTTTTTTAGGAGAAAATTCAATCTTAACCTATAATCTACAAATACAATGTACCTTTAATTTTTACATCTTATTTAAATACTACGGCTTAAACAAATGTTATATTTACGTTGGAATACTCTTAACCCTCTATTGCATACTGTTCCCGATCGGGAACATAAAATTTAAAATTCATCTTTTCTTTTCTTATGCAGTTTACATTCATGGCAATCATGTTGTAACATTTGGAAATATTATATACACTTTGTCAATTGCCAATTAGGTCATTCCTCCTAATTTGACCAACAGAAAAAAAAAATTGAAGTGGAAAAAGGATAATTACATAAACTGAGATAAAAAATGTATAATTTGAAGGAAGCAGCTTATTACCTGCTGATATATTACAGCTAAATACACCTTCACAAAATTTCCTAATTTTTTTTATATGATGTTTTCCTAGAAAAGGTTGTTTATCAAACAATTTTGTATAGTACGCAAAGACGACCCAATAGACCAAAGTTCTATTGTAAGTTTAATTTGTTCATAATGTTCCCATTAGTGAACAAAATTTTATTTTTTGAAAAAAATTTATATAACACACTTATTTTAAATATATTAATATTTCTTTTGTAAAAAAATAATGTTTCTGAGCCCTTATTTAAAACAAAAATAGTTCATGCAATAGAGTGTTAACCTATAATCTACAAATACAATGTACCTTTCATTTTTACATCGCATTTAAATAATACGGCTTAAACAAATGTTATATTTACATTGGAATACTCTTAAAATAACTACTATTGTTATTAATTAAAAAAAACAATTAATTTCAAAATACAATGACTGCTAGTAAGAATAATCGATTAAGAGTGTTCAACAAGCAGTTGACTAACTTTATTTTACGCTGTCAAACGTTCCAAAATTATTTTAGAAAGATATATATATATATATATATATATATATATATATATATAAGCTTCAAATAATTTTTGACAACCATACTCAACGAGAAAACTGTCATTATTTATCATTAAACCTTGAACTCAACGTTGAACCAAGTACCCGATACGGTTCAAGTTCAAGCGAAATTTGAGTTCAGTTCATGGTTTAAGTAGAACTGAAATACACTTTAAACCTTAAACTGAAACTTAAACTAAAAATTTGGTTTAAACTCGCACTGAAAAACTGGGCAATACAGAATTAAATATTCTACCACTTCTATTTCAAATATTTTTCTCAATAATCATGTAGGAAGGTTTGACAGCTGAAAAATACAGATAGTCAACTGTTAGTTAGTCGCCCTTAATCAGCGTTCTTATAAGCGATCAATGAAATTTATGTACCTTATGGTTAGTTTAGCTTTCTACCACTATAAGTTAGCATATTTTAATTTTGGAAGCCAAATAGAATCCCAGTGATTACACGAGTATTTTTCTAGTCTTTTTCCGTGGCGGTTTTTATTTGCTCGCTAAACGTCGCTGCACTTGAGTTCCCAACCCCTAGCTCTAAATCATCCCCTCGCGCATGTTTATGCTCTTTTTGCCTGTGATGGGTTCCGTGAGCAGACAGATTGCTTCTTTGTTGTTGGCTTTTTTTGTTTCTTTCACTTTCAGTGCCAACGTTGCTGCGTCTATCGCCACCGAACACTCCATTGTTACTTTAACAAACGACGAATGAGTGTGTGGACGTTGTTACACCCCAGTTTAGTCCTATATGTCAGTGGTGACACCCGCAAAATAAAGTCAATTCATTATTTTCTGGCCTCCTGAACTATAAACATAACAATCACACATTATTTACGTTTGCGGTAACTACGGTTTTACAGTTTCCATGATTTTTGAAACAACGCGGTACGGGAATGAGCACCGATATTTTTTAGCTTTTTGAGGCCATTAAAATAAAAAGTAACTTTGTAATAATAAAGAATGACTAAAAAACTCTAGTTACCGCCAAAATCGTTAAATAAAGTAACATAGAAATTAATAAAACTAAAAATTTTAAATAAAATATGACATTTGCCTACAGCGCCATCTCTTAACACTTATCCTAACTAAGTACAGATTATTCACAGTCGGTAATTGTCAAAGAACTAATAAAATGTCAAAAGTTAATACTGATTGATTGGATAGATGAAAATCGGTGATTTATTTTATTTTAATTATATTAAATTAATTGTAATACAGAATATCGAGAAAGGTAGGTAACATGTGAATCGCTCATGTGGTCTATGCGGGAATTATTAAATTGTCATATTTTTAGGTTATAATTGGTCTTTCTTTTCAAGTAGTTTTGGACATTACGAAATATTTGTGTTTTTGCAAATTATAATTGAATAAATTGCCCACAAAATTTTTTAATTTGGGATACCAGCTCTGTGAAATATGTCAAGAGGAAGTTTTTCAATGAAATTTTTGCTTTTCTTCTCGTCACACCACACCACAAAAACTTGAAATATCTCGTAACGTAATTTATATTTCCAGGGAGTGGTTCTACTTTTGATTATGACACTTCATACAAATTGTTGATTATTTTCAAGTTCCACAGTTTTTCAAAGCGTCTTGATGAACAGCTTACTATAAATATCAATTAGGAAAATACATATAAATAAATATAGTAAAAAGGTATGTCGGCCAGAAAATGTAATACAATATGTGTGCGTTAAGTTTATTATACATCGCTCAGTTTTATTAAAGTACTCCGCTGCGCGTCGTGCTTCAATACAAAATTTTGTGCTGTAAAACTAAACTTACCGCACGTATAATGTAAATAACTACTGTCATTATTATGTACGTCTCAGATCTTTAGATTGCTACTTGCGTTTACAATTTTGTCATATTTCATATTTAAATTTTTCAATTTCCTTTTCGATATCAAAGATCTCTCCTTCATCCTCACCCTAGTGTATCTTGCAACCCCATAAGATGATATCAAAGAAATTGTGACGGAAATACAAGCAGATAAATCTGAAATTCTGATTTTCCCATTTCATGTTTCAATCAATACAACTGTGTATTAGTAAAGTAAGATTTACGAAGAACTTATTGTTCGGTAAGAAATAATTGATTTGACAAAAGGCCGGCACAATGTATAAATTCACCGATATGCCCAACAATAGCGTCGAAGCAGTAGCGTAGAAATAGGGACAAGAAACAAAATAAACTCTTAATTAATATCACATTTATTTTGTTATTTTATGGCACATATTATTTTAAGAAAATTACCAATAAACATTTCCGTCTTTTACCTCCCGCCTACCTCTAAGTAAGGGATGTATTGTTTTTGCTCAAGAAATTGGGTAGTGAGTTTTCAATGAATAAGCACATTTTAGAGTCAAAACAATACGATTTTACTATTTTCGCCATGATGTCTGCATCTATGTATATATGTACATTTTTGTGAATTTTTGCTTCTCATATTACATGAAGAGCTGATTAGATTTTGGATAAAATTGGTTAACCAGAAGTACCAGTTTTTCTTGAAGTCCTTAACACTTTTTCGTGAAACACACTCATTTTCAACAATTTATGTTATTTTGAAAGTTGTAGAATATTTAATTTTACATGTGTTATGATTACACTAATTTTATTAATTTTCATTTGATTTAGAGATAATAAAATATAAAAAATTAGATTTCATAATCTTGCATTCCTTGCACACCATGAAAACACTTAAAAATTTTCAATTTATTACGAAATGTGACACATGTCATTGTGATTGTGAAGCTGTTTTCTTAAGTGATACAAATGTCAAAAAATTATATCAATATACGAATTTTTCGTCTCGCATAACTCAAATACTATAGTATTAAAAATACAATTTTATGTAATTTTGCTTCTTATATTTATATGAAGAGCTGATTAGATTTTGGATAAAATTGGTCAATCGGAGGTAGCAGTTCACTAGAAGCCATTAACAATTTTCCGAAAAAAAAAAAAAAACACGGTTAATAGTTATTTACTTTACAAGTGGGCAAAGTAAGGAATTATCCACGAGAGAAATTTTAGCACACGAAAATTTTCCCATTAATTTGATGGGGATCACCTCGTAAATTCGACGTTGATATATTTCATTTAACTTTTTCCCGAATTTAATCAATTATCAAGTATATAAAATGCGTTCAGCTTCTTTAAAATTTAGTTTGCAGGATCTTTGTAACGCATTCGCAAATATTAATCGTGAGACTCATTTTTTTATATTTTATACGCGAGCAGTACTAATGTCATATTTGGATCTACACCCTAATTGACGCCATCTTGGATAGGCCACGCCCCCGTGTCAGATCCCAATAGTCTGTAAATATATATTAATTTATTATATGTAGTTTTCCTTCAATTGAAGATTCAATGTTTAGTATAGAATACAATCCACTTTCTGCAATGCTTTCCCTAATGAGTTTCCCATAATTGCGTGTTAATAAAACGGTTAAAAACATGGCGTGTAATTAAAGTTTTAGTTTTAGTAGCGTGCAGTGGTGCAACAAGGGTAGTAAATAGGATGAGATGATATTTAATCCATTCGATCGATAGCTACTTCCGGTAAACTTTCAACTTTATTCATTAAAGTTTTAACGAAACTTGGGAATAATTACTTTCCAGATTTTCGTTAGTTAAAATGGACAACGCACGAACTGAAACTCTTCGGCCAACTATGCAAAAACCAGATTTTATATTAGCCACGAGTCACGACTCACGAACGTGTAATGTAATCAAAGCTTTTAATCTTCCGCAACTAAAATATTCAAACTATCCCAGAGCTATTCTTACACATTAAACAACAGTTCAGCAGTAAAATTCCTCCTTATAACAATCGTAGAATTGGGGATTACTCGCGTTAGTTTGAAGCGGTCTGTACGTATGTAAAATCTGAAAAAGTTTTATAGAGCAATTCAGGCTTCAGGCTTCAGGCTGGCAGACAAATGCCGCGCGTTGGCCCAAGGATGCCGCGATGTGATGTTGCTGGGATTTACGACACCCGCCATATCTAAAAATGACGACATTTTTTATGTCGCGAGAATTGCGCTGTTGTGAATTCAGTTTGTTTATTTTAGAATTACTTTCGCAAAATGCGTCCGTATACACCGCTTAGTTATTCATTCACACACACACACACACACGTGCTATTTGTTTGTAATTAATTCAGTTGTTTTACGAGGTTCACAACAGTATAAATATTTAGGGTATTTATATCACTAATTTTTTTATTGAAGTTTCTTTTCAAATACCAGAACATTGTCAGCAAACCTTAATAATTTATTTCTGATGGCCACTACGAAAAGTACATAAATTCACACGCTAAACTATTACTGAAAGTTGGTCATTGCATATCACTAGCAATGCTGTGTGATATGAAAGCTCTTTAGTCAATCAGATGCGTCTACAACTGTGTGATATGACTTTATTACACGCTGTCAAAACTGAGCGAATTAACCTAAAAATTTGTATTTAAAAGTTTGACAGTTGCAGATAATTTGGTGAATTTACACGAATTAAGAAGGTTGGACCTTGATTTATCAGATTTTTTGTGATTTCTGATAGGAATGATGCTAACATAATATGGTTTTATATTTTAATGATAATTTTATATTGCTTTTTTACCTCCCGCCTACCTCTAGGTAAGGGAGGTATTGTTTTTGGTCCAAAAATTGGGTAGTGAGTTTTCAATGAATAAGCACGTTTTAGGGTCCCTACAATACGATTTTACTATTTTCGCGATGATGTATGTATGTATGTATGTATGTATGTATGTGTGTAGTCTGTGGCAATTTTTTCGTCTCGCATAACTCAAATACTACAATACCAAAAAATACAATTTTGTGAATTATTGCTTCTTATATTTAAATGAAGAGCTGATTAGATTTTGAATAAAATGCGTCAACCGGAAGTAGCAGTTTACTTGAAGCCCTTAACAGTTTTTCGTGAAAAACACGGTTAAATTTCCTTTTTCAACAATTTATGTTATTTTGAAAGTTGTAGAATATTTAATTTTACATGTGTTTTGATTACACTAATTTTATTAATTTTCATTCGATTTAGAGATAATAAATTATAAAGAAATTAGATTTTACAAATCTTGCATTCCTAGTACACCATGGAAACATTTAAATAATTTCAATTTTTTACGAAATGTGACACATGTCATTGTGATTGTGAAGCTGTTTTCTTGGTGAAATATATGTCAAAAAATTAAATAAATATATGAAAGAAAATTAAAATTCTCAAATATAAATAGAAAATAAACAAATAAGAAGGTATGTTTCTGTATCATCAAATACTATTTTGTACCGTTTAAGAGTAGTATTGGGCGGGAGGTTATGTGCTGGCCACATCAGATTTTTTTACTTAATTGTGGTTGTCGGAAAAGTATCGTGTACGAAACATGCTGAAAAAGTATTTCCACACGTGTGAAATATTCCACTTTCAGCACTAGTTATACAATAATACTAATACCCGGTATTATAATAGCATGGAATAGTACTCATTTCCTACGAGTATGATAGTTTGTAGCACGAGCCGAAGGCGAATGCTGCAAATCATACGAGTATGAAATTGACATTCCATGCGAGTTGTACACTATACTTTTTCTACGACCATAATATTATTTCCTAATTAATTTAATTTTAATAATAAATTTGTCCCGCTTTCACCATTCCAATATTTGACAATTCTAAATAAGCATCCTAGCAATGGCAAATGTACTGAAATGAAATGACCTGTATTGAAATACTCACAAAACAAATCCATTTCGCACGATGCTTACAATGTACCTCATATCCATAGCAACAACAAACATACAATGAACAGATTTCTAAGTGGTCGAAGAAAAAAAAAATTTAACTGTCACTTATTTGTTTTTAATAAGTGACATCTTATCAAATTATTCTGACTTACTTAACATTGTTGTCAAAATTTTGGTTGTCATTTGGATAACTTGATGAAAATTTAGTATGAAAATAAATTTAACTGGAGTTACAAAAAATAATGAAAGAAACTGTTTTGCGAGTGCAGTTTCTGGACTAGTGATAAAAATAACTATTTTCTACTAAAGGTCTGTTAAAAATTCTTGAAATAATTTACAATTTCTTCCGTAAAGTGTAAACACTGCAGTTGGAACTCCCTCCGTGACTAATTTCACACTGCACTAGTTCTCTCTCGTCCAGACTAA
Organism: Poecilus cupreus; assembly: GCA_963942605.1. Taxonomy (NCBI): domain Eukaryota; kingdom Metazoa; phylum Arthropoda; class Insecta; order Coleoptera; family Carabidae; genus Poecilus; species Poecilus cupreus. The sequence goes on from OZ012732.1 coordinate 3,482,963, forward strand.
CTTACATTCTAGTTCTCCGGTTCTCATGTCTGGCTGCAACATGGGTACAATCTGGCACGTGGCTCCGCCAACTCCGGGCAACTCCGGGCGCTCCGGACTCGCCGGAACAAAGCTTGATTTATCACTCGCCACCGAGGAATATTCACGCCCTGATGCTGCTGTTATACACCGAGATTTGCACCTTCTGTTTACTTGATGCTGTGATTTAATGACCTCGCTTTTTACAGGGTTCACGGGTTCACACTAACATGATTACTTTCTTATACACGTAGTATGAACGAGTGTAGCAATCATGAAAAAAAAAAATATATTGACAAATTTTCAAGGAATTATACATTTTTCATTATTTTCTCAATAGGTAATGTCTGTGCGAGTGGATGGATGTATGTATAGAACCCTATCGAGTTGTATATCAAATTAAAGGACTCCAAGAGAAGATTTGAACTCAAATGTCAAAAATTAATTTGATACGATACCCAGCAAACACAGTTATGTCGAGAGTACTTTATATATACATAACATGGATAGACCTATGTCCGCAGCACGGTCTATGAGACATGACATCCCATGTACGTAGACATCGTAACGTTAATGGTACATAGCAAAACTATTGGTATATACAACTTTGAATATACGAATGGAATAGTTGTTTTTGTACATTTTTAAGTAAAATCTCTTTGAAAATGTTTATTTATTTATAAATTAACAATTTCCTTTACATAAATAAGGATACGGAAATATATAACCACTTAGCAAAATTAAATTAAATATATTTCAAAGTTGTTCAGTATACACTATAAAATATTTAAAATTTCTTTGCTATATTTTTATATAAAATATATTAAACTTTCTAATTAAAAGTGAATATGTTATAAGTACGGTAACATAACATATACATGTTGTAGGTATGTACCATGTCCAAGACCAATGTGACATACCAATAATATAATTTAACGCTCTCTCAAGAGATGTCGACATGGTATATATATATTACGTTATTAGTACGTATATAAATGATATACTACTCAAGTTTCAGATATTATATACTAGGTACATCAATGTTACAACTATGTTTGCTGGGTTGTGCTATTTTCTGTAGTGTATGTGTGCTTTGCTTTACTATGAAACAATGCTGAATTCATTTGATGGAATAAAAGTTCATGATTATTTTATTTTGCGTGCAAAACAGAATAATAAATGATATACTACTTACGTTTCAGATATTACATATCAGGTACATCAATGTTACAGCAGTGTTTGCTGAGTAGGAACGCGACGGACTATGTATCGTGAGATCCTCAGTTCGAATCCCACAGCTGACAGTTGCCATTTTAAATTTACCCCTGTGGTTTCCACTCCACTAACATCTTTGGAGGCTATGATTTGACGGCTGGTAACCGCACTTCATACGCAAAAATATATCACTTACCGAGATCTGCGTAAGCAGAGTGACACACCCATAATGGGTAAAAGGCGTGATGGTATATTTATTTTTTATTTTATTTTTATCGAACGATAATAAGACCAATGAAAACTTACGCTGCTGAGACTATAACAATAACAAAAAAAAAAAAAATGAATATTTTAGAATAATGGAAGGAGAATTAATAAGGACAATAATTTTAGAACCAATAAAGATATCAGAAAACGAATAAAAATCTGATGTGGCCAGCACATAACCTCCCACCCAATACTACTCTTAAACGGTACAAAATAGTATTTGATGATACAGAAACATACCTTCTTATTTGTTTATTTTCTATTTATATTTGAGAATTTTAATTTTCTTTCGTATATTTATTTAATTTTTTGACATATATTTCACTAAGAAAACAGCTTCACAATCACAATGACATGTGTCACATTTCGTAAAAAATTAAAAATTTTCCATGGTGTACTAGGAATGCAAGATTTGTGAAATCTAATTTCTTTATATTTTATTATCTCTAAATCTAATGAAAATTATTAAAATTAGTGTAATCAAAACAAATGTAGAATTAAATATTCTTCAACTTTCAAAATAACATAAATTGTTGAAAAAGGAAATTTAACCGTGTTTTTCACGAAAAACTGTTAAGGGCTTCAAGTAAACTGCTACTTCCGGTCGACCAATTTTATCCAAAATCTAATCAGCTCTTCATTTAAATATAAGAAGCAATAATTCAAAAAATTGTATTTTTTGGTATTATAGTATTTGAGTTATGCGAGACGAAAAAATTGCCACAGACTACACACATACATACATACTGACATCATCGCGAAAATAGTAAAATCGTATTGTAGGGACCCTAAAACGTGCTTATTCATTGAAAACTCACTACCCAATTTTCTGACCAAAAACAATACCTCCCTTACCTAGAGGTAAGCGGGAGGTAAAAATGAAACAGATCAGAATTAAAATATAAAAAAATAATTTTGAACGATTGTCAATTGTTTTTAAATTAATATAATCCCATCAGTTTTGGTTTTAAATTAAAAGTCACAGAGAGGAAAACTAAATTATAATATTAAAAATTACTTTTGACCGATCATCAATTATTTCTATGAAAATATTACAATACTTTCGAGTTTAGTATCACATTGAAGCCGAGAAAAAGAAATTAATTATATATTATGTACATTTTGAACTTTTCTCATTCATGTCAAACACACAGAAAATTACAATTTCGTATGATTTCTTATACTATGTATAAGAAAGTATAAATTTGTATTTGTAGTTGTCAAAATAAAAAGATTTCGCTGGAGCGTGATTAAAAGTTTTTACGACTTCAGCATGCAGAGCTTTTGTAAATATTTTGTATACTTTCTATATTACAAACTATAGTGCAAGCGTTGAAATATTCCGATTTATATTTGCGGAAATCTCAAGTACAACAGCTGTTCATCCCTTCATCATAATCAAAGTTTCATTATCGCAGAACACAGAAACTACGCGACATGTGTTATGTTAATAATTTCACCAAATTAGTTTACATATGTTATGATAAATATTAGATCCGTGATGTTCCATTGCAAACACAGACGAATACATTTGTTCAGATTTGATTAAACCACTCGAGTCAATATGCATTCATTTGGGTTCACTTTATGTGAGTTTAATTGTAATTGTGCACTGCATGATTTAATTAAACTATACGGAATGCAAGCGCGAGTTGGTACATCATCAGTAATAATTATTTCCTATTATTAAATCTATTGAAATAGACAAAGTTGCGCGTGTTGTCAACGCAACTGTATTTATTATGTGTGGCTGATAATAATCACACTGTGGCTAAATTATATTAGTTTCATTTAGCGTTATGATGGATATTGGAGTATAAATCAAATGGAAACATTTACATTCAAATGTATACAGTTTAATCATTCATATTTAGTCATTTCATTTTTATTATGCGAAAATACAACCTCAATTAGAAGGGAGGGGGAACTATAACTGCCTATAATTTATAGGCCAATTCTGAGCAATTCTGTAAAGTCTGTAAGATAATGTAACAAGATGACTTTCATCGGTTACGCTCTGAGCTATCGCTATTTCGAGCTATTTTTAGAAACGATAGTTCAGATTCGAAGACACCCCCTGGCATCCCTTAGCGAGACGACCCCCTGGAATTTTGAGCGTCTAAAATTCAGTTATGCGTTGGCCGTGACCAGACAGTTCAAAACGTAATCGCGCTACGTAAAAAATGTATTTTTTCTTCAAACGTCATAAAAGTACGTTGTTATGTATTTGTATTGAACAAGCAGAAGTTCAATATTGTCGCCGCCGGCGTAAAAGTGTATCCTTGGCAACACATTTACGCCGGCGGCGGACAAAGTAAAATATTATGAAAAAAAATTAGGTTGTAATTCAATAATTTGACAGTTAGAAATGAAACAAATAAACAAAATTAACAAAACAGCATATTCTACGGCAACTTGAAATGCTAGATAAGACAGAATATTTTTTGAAGTTTTGAGCATTTTATAATATTTTAATTTTATTTTCTATGTTTGAAGAAAAAATAGCATGTGTTATTCGGAGTAAATGTGTCTTTGGGTGCTTCGCATGTAATTGTTCGACTCGCTTCGCTCGTCGTTCAAACTTACATGCTCAGCACACAAAGTATCACATTTACTCCTAATGACACAATATACTATTTAACGTAGTTTTAAGTTAATTAAGTAGATTCATTTATTAGATAAGTTAGTGCAACGTTAAGTTAGTTATAAGAAGTTCTACAATTTAATAAAGTAAATTTTCACAATTTTTACATTATATTCAGTGTTTCGAGTGTCATGATTTATCAGCTCCCAATTCATCCGCCCCCAATTTAACCACGACTGGTTTGTTCCCTTTCCTTCATTAAAGTTTCCTTCCTTAAATTATCCCTATCCCTAGAGTAACATCGGCATTTGCTACAATAATCTGTAAGATCTTTACCTCGTTAAATTCCTATTTTATTTGAAATCGGTACTAAAGTGCTCAACTGCCGACAGTTACAAATTTAAATTTACCCCTGTGGTTCCCCTCCACTAACAACTTTGGGGGCTATCACTTGACGGCTGGTAACCGCATTTCATACGCAAAAATATATCACCTACCGAGATCTGCGTAAGCAGAGTGCCACACCCTTAATGGGTTAAAAGCGTGATGATATATTATTTATTATTATTATTATTAAGTGTTCAAAAATCGTCATTAAAAGCTCAAAAATCGTCACTAAAGTGTAACCCATTATACGACGATTTTGAGCAACTCAGTGTTGGCAACCGTTAAATAATAATTTTGGCAGATAAATTTAACATGTGTCATAATTGAAAAATAAATGTTTAAAAGGATGAAAGTTTCTTGATAATGGTGGTGATAATTTTTGATAAGAAATCTATAGCGGGAACACAACAGTTTATTTTAATTATTTTAAAGTTAAAATTTATTTATTGGATAAATTGATTCAAAAGCATTATAATTATCCATTACGTGTTAAGGATTTGCTTTTCGTAAGACAAAATTCAAAGGTGCATTCTCAAACTTAGCACCAACATTTTATAACGACTTACCGCAATGTTGTAAATTCTTGTCTCTGAACTCTTTTAAAAAATTTGTTAAAACATTATTTTAAATTAAAATTTAATGTTTATAGTTCTAAAAATTTATTGTAATTTTCAATTTACCATGTAAAATTTGTATGTATTCGTTTTGTCGGCTATTATTATTATTATATTTATATATATTTTCTTATGTTGTACGGTTAGGTGGAAGATCACCCTGTGGCTGAACCTCGCCATTAACTTATTTGGGTTAATAAAGATTATTTATTATTATTATTATTATTAAAGTAATTTAACCCCATTCCTTTAAAAATCGTGAAATCCTGCCACAAGCTCCATGGACTGTTCTCTGTGGACTTATGATAGACCGAGAAATATTTTCTTGTTTAATATTTCAGTGAAGACAGAATACGTATTTCCTGGCTGTTAAAAATTCCGCGTGCATCTCCGTGCTAGTGAGCTCTCCGTTGATGTGCACTACCCAGCACAGCACCGTCTTGTTCATTCCGCGCTTGTTCCGCGGCCGGAGGCGGCGCGCAGTCCCAACTAATCTAATTTTTGTCGACGCCGTACCGAGTTGTAGTAATTAATACAGCGGTGGCAGTAGCGTCGACGGCATGGAATAAGAACAGAATAATAAAAACGCAATGTAATTAAACACTGTTGCCATTGAATTGCCATTTGTCAATGGTTGAAAACCTAACCTATAATATTTTGAAAGTAACTTATGGTGTTATGCTTCAGTACATCCCCGGAGCTTTCGGGTACCACACGAGAAGGAATTCATGTGCGCAGCTAACAAGAACCACGGTGCGATGTAATGCAATTACACCAACTTTATTTCATCGGCGAAGTTGGGTTGCTCCGCGTTTCCTTCAGACAGTGTATGTGTGTGTTTTCACAAAACCTCTCGCTAAACACCTAAACCCAACAAGAGATGTTGACATTCGTCTGGGAAACAGCTGCTGAACACATCGAAGCGTGGAACTATGAATTTGTAGTAATCTATTGGAAAATCAACGATGGTATAAATAAAACGAAAAATGTCCTTAGAAATTTATTTTTAATCTTAAGATAATTCTTGATTAGTACCTAGTTATAAATAACTAAAGAAAAAATTGTGTTTACAATTTATATTTTAATACAAATTAGAACAGTATTCAATGCTATGTTTGTTTCTTTGATTATTCGAGTGTAAACAGATATATTGAATACTTGAATCAATTCATTTTATCTTCAACTACAGCTTTCAGCATTCCTGAAAATCATTAGCTCAAGCTACCTTCCAATAGAATGGTACGCTTGAAATTAATCGAATTTAGGAAGGAAGTATTGGAATGATAAACAATTAAAGTCTATGAGAACAAGAAATTATTGTACCTATATAATTATACTTATAGTTTAATAATAATAGTTATTATGAAAAACAACAAATAATTGATACATCTATTCTTATGTCAAACATATGTTAAATAACAATATTTATTAATTAATAGGTAGATATACAAATAATATTTAACAATTAATTAATATAGATATTTATAGGAGTAAACAATTTAAAAAAAAACAAGATTTTAACCAAAGATACAAATAGTTATTTATGTATCAAGGCACTGAAGTTCAATTTTTTATCACGAATATGGAATTTAATTGCCAAGGCCCGTAGGGCCGAGGTAAATAAACCATGTGAGTGCCGAGATACATATTAAGTTTTATTTGAAATCTAAAATCCGAAGAAAACTGTAAAATAAATTACAATATAGGTTAAGATTATACATCTGTCAGTTGTCAATTGAAACTGACAGTAAGTGTTCCCAACCTCGAGAAGAGAAGTTATTGTAAATAACACTCAAAATTATGTGTTTTGTCCTCAGTTTCATCATCGGAATTAATTAGTTAATTCTTCTTGCAAATTTTGTTTCATGTTACGGCCAAATTTACTATAGTACGTCAATATATCTGCCAAAATTATTATTTAACGGTTGCCAACACTGGGTTGCTCAAAATCGTCGAATACTTTACTGACGATTTCTGAGCTTTTAATGGCGATTTTTGAGCAACGTTGAATTTTAATAAACATTTTGCAAAACTAAACTTAAAAATCTTTTCATATATTACTACAAGTTCTGAAATCTTTTCGATTTTATTAGAAAAACAGTTGTTCATTTTTCATTATGTAGAATAAGTATTTAAATGAAATACTTTTGCAGAACTTAATCCAAAAGTCTTTAAATTTACTATGAGTTCTAAAGGATTTTTCAAATTAATAAATATTATTTAAATATTACTATTTGTACATATGATAGCTCTGCAATTTCAATCAAATTGTATGGTTGATTTCTATAGTAGCCTTTACTAATTCACCACACTTTTTGGTATTAAAATTTAAGATATACATTTTCGCAATGCAGGATGGAATATATATTGTTGTGTTTTCCTTTAATGTTTATCTGAAATCGAAAGGCCTTGCGCCTATATTTGAATCAACAAACACAAATATGGTTTTCCGAACCCACAGGGTACAAGGTTATAGTTAAATATTGAGAATAACAGAAATGTTTATTTGAGAACGAAACAGAGCTTTCATCCAGTAATTTCCAAAACCAAATAGACATAATCAATCATCTTCGTACAGACGGTACAAATCTGGTAAGTGAGAGAGATCAGTGCGCAATTATTCTTCGGAATCTAACACAAATGAGAGAAAGAAACGCGGAGAAATATGTCGGCGGCTCGTCTGTAGAATTTTAGATTTCAAATAAAACTTAAAAATATGTACCTCGGCACTGAAATTACTTTTTATCACTCACATGGTTTATTTTCCTCGGCCCTACGAGCCTCGGCAACTAAATGCCATATTCGTGATAAAATATTGAACTTCAGTGCCTTGATACATAAATAACTATTATTCCAACTTATAACTGCGCATCATACTATGGGCATAGAAGAAAATGTAATTTTTTCACGACATGGTAGGAAACCACACCGTTCTTCTCCCGAAATAGTGAGGAAAATGTATTGTTCCTCTCTAGAGAGGAAAATATGGAAGTGATGCCAATATGAAAGTTATTTATAAAAAATATATTATAAAAATTATAAATAAATTCCTAATTTTATTGAAAATCCTTATTTTAGTGATATACATACTTTATATAATCTTACAATTATGTCTTATATATTTCTTTTCGTTATTAAATCACAATTTGACAACTTATTAATTATATTTAAGATTGGTTCATTGGCAACACTGCTACACCGCCTTGTGTCTGATAACCTAACTTTTAACGTGCCAATCTGTCAGTTGTGTTCTTAAAGTGTGTGTTAGGTCCGAGCAAATCGTTTTTAGAAACATGTCGTGAAAAAAATTTTGTGTCTAACACGAGAGGAAAGCTCTTCTTCCACTCTCGTTCGAAATGCCTCACTCGCTGCGCTCATGAGGCAAACTTCGAACTCGAGGGGGAAAAAGAAGCGCTTTCCTCTCTAGTTTGACAAATAGCTATTCTTTTTCTGATGAAGAATTATGTAGAAAAATTTAAATAAAATATATTTACAGAATATAATACAAAAGTTTTTAATTTTGCAATATTTCGCGATAATATCTGTGTGTGTGTCTGTCGTTGTGGATTTTTAGAGTGCTGGGAAGACCTGATTAGTTTTTGGTGATAATCCTATAAGTGGTAGTTTACTTGAAGCCCTATCAAGTTATTTTGAAATATCTAAATAAATTATGATTTAATGACAATTTTTGTTGTTAGAATAATGTTTCAAATATTATTATCTACAATAATTGTTGCTTGCATTTAATTTTTAGATTTTGACGTTTACAACAGTTTTATATTTGTATTTTTTGTATAATTTCCAAAATCTTGTTATAGAATAGTATATTCTACAACAAGAAATGGAATGGCACATATTCTACACGAGCCGTAATTTCCAAAAACAAATAGACATAATCAATCATCTTCGTACAGACGGTACAAATCTGGTAAGTGAGAGAGATCAGTGCGCAATTATTCTTCGGAAGCTAACACAAATGAGAGAAAGAAACGCAGAGAAATATGTCGACGGCTCGTCTGTAGAATTTGTAAGTCGTAGCGCGTTGTCTTGCAGGGATATTAGAGTTGGTGGAACTAACAGCGTTAGAAGGACCGAATCCCGAATAGAGTAGAATCCTCGCAGACGCCTCTTTGTTGTGAAATCCTCGAGATCAACACTGAATAAATTTATTTGTGAATCGGGCTTTACGGATTTCGTCCAAGTCCCTTTCGCGAGATTGGAACTGAAAAAGGGAATCGGATCCATGGATTTTTTCATGCTGAAAATACAATTTCAGTATCGAAGTTTTTCTTTATTACTCAGCTGGTTTTAACGTAACCGTATTTTTTCATTTCATTTCTTTTTGTTCCGCCGTTCGGATTCAGTTTTGATTCTTTCCGGTGAGAACTAGCCGTGTAAATTCCATTACATTCAATAACACGCGTTATTACTTTTTTATCTACATATATTCACATTGTTTTTATATTATTCTACAGCTACGTTTTCAAATTCAATTTACTCTATTTACCATCCTATATTTTCTCTTTAATATTCCATTCTATTATTCTGTTTTGCACGCAAAATAAAATAATCATGAACTTTTATTCCATCAAATGAATTCAACATTGTTTCATAGTAAAGCAAAGCACACATACACTACAGAAAATAGCACAACCCAGCCAACACAGTTGTAACATTGATGTACCTAGTATATAATATCTGAAACTTAAGTAGTATATCATTTATATACGTACTAATGACGTAATATACATATACCATGTCGGACATCTCTTGAGTGAGCATAAAATTATATTGTTGGTATGTCACATTGGTCTTGGACATGGAACATACCTACAACATGTATATGTTTTGTTTCCGTACTTATAACATATTCACAGTTAATTAGAAAGTTTTATGTATTTTATATAAAAATATAGCAAAGAAATTTTAAATATTTTATAGTGTACACTGAACAACTTTGAAATATATTTAATTTAATTTTGCTAATTGGTTATGTATTTCCGTATCGTAATTTATGTAAAGGAAATTGTTAATTTATAAATAAATAAACATTTTCAAAGAGATCTTACTCAAAAATGTATAAAAACAACTATTCCATTCGTATATTCAAAGTTGCTTATACCAATAGTTTTGTTATGTACCATTAACGTTACGAGGTCTACATACATGGGATGTCATGTCTCATAGACCGTGTTGCGGACATAGGTCTACCTATGTTATGTATATGTAACGTATTCGTGACATAACTATGTTGGCTGGGAATGCAGTGGCGGTATATGAGGCAGTTGTCTTTCCAAAATTTAGATAACCAGAAGCAAATAATTTTGAAGATTATGTTAACTATAATCCTTTTAGTAACTTTTTGTATGTATCTGTGTGATTTATTTGTATGCGATTTTCTAATTATTTCATTGTACGTTTAACAATTCTATACTTGAAATTGGAAACTAATATTATATATTTCTTGATGCTTAAAAATGTCGAAAAAATTAATATTAAAAATTTATATAATTTACTCCGTTCTTGCTATAGAACTAATAAAATGTATGGAAGGAGTATAGAAAAAGATAGACTGTAACCAGCACAGTGCGATAAAGATAGAGAGCTGAAAGTGACGTGACGGGTGGCAAGATGACAAGAACTTGGTTTGACGTTTGACGTGTGAGTAGAATACTGTTTTGATAGACTTTTGTGCGAGCTTTTGTCCCTCATTTAGAATTTTGTCAATTATTTATGTCATATTTAAATATATCAAATTTGGTAAAATCCTGTTGTGCATATAATTGTAATGTTTCTAAAAACAGACTTTGAGAACACAACTGACAGACTGACATGTTAAAAGTTAGGTTATCAGACACAAGGCGGTGTAGCAGTGTTGCCAATGAACCAATCTTAAATATCTTTAATAAGTTGTCAAATTGTGATTTAATAAGTAAAAGAAAAATATAAGACATAATTGTAAGATAATTTTCAGTATGTATATCACTAAAAGAAGAATTTTCAATAAAATTAGGATTTATTTATAATTTTTTTGTAAATAACACTCATATTGGTAACACTTCTATATTTTCCTCTCTAGAGAGGAACAACACATTTTCCTCACTGCTTCGCGAGAAGAACGGTGCAGTTTCCTACCATGTCGCGAAAAATACATTATCACCATTAATATACTAGATCTAAAATTGCAGATCTTAAAACAACTGTAAAGTATGTGTATACCATTGCTTGAACCACAAAAATAAAAGTTACTCACATAAGAGATGATTTTTTACTTTACAAACTACTCAACCCAATAAAAAATACAAAAACCAAGTACAAAGGGTAATCTTGAATTGCATAGTTGATCCCTGATCAACATTCTTTGGCACATTACATCGAGTACTGTTCACATTCTTTGATCTGCAGAGTGAATTCTTTCTCCATGGCGTAGCCGCGCTTCAGCGCCGTGATACGTCAATTACAGCACTGAAATGGTTCCGGAACCGGAAACGCAATCTCGCTGAGACGCGATGCGATGTGAGATGCAGTGGCGTACGTCATACACGGGGCAATTTGTATGCGCGAGGTGGCTGACAACTGCTTTATTACAGTCACACCTTCGATTTCAATTAAAACAGAAAATAGTAAAGTACGCAATGTAATGACGATAGAAATTATTTGAAACAGTACAAAATAGAAATCAAGTTGTAGCTTAAAGTCTTTTAGATCTTTCTTATTCTAACAAAATTTACTCTAACTCAATGGGGTCATACACCTTTTTTTAATTTTGTTTTTCCATAAGTTTGAGTAAAATTATAAATATAGATACTAATTTTAATATTAAAAGGCAGTTAGTTATTAAGATTTTTTGAAATTGGCATCCCATTTCAAATTTTTTTGCTTGTGACGTCATCTTGTAATTCTACGAAACACGCTCTTGTGGAGAGTGAGGAACTACACCAACTGTGAAATTGACTGTTATCTGTCATTGTTATTTACTGAGAGGTTTTTACAAATATAGTTTATTCACATTACCTGGGCAAAATAATATAACAAATATAATAAACATAAGTTTAATTTGAAAATCGTTGTTAACTGCAACATATGACTTGAGATGACAGGTGTGATAATGAGACTACCGACATAACCGACAAGCGACAAAATATATTTATTTTAACACGTCCTAAACTCTTTGTTTAAAAACGTTATAATTAACGAATAATAAATTTAATTTATCGGAGTGTTCATTTTAATAATAATAAGTAATTACTACAACCCTGAAAAGCAAATTATTATTTGATATTAACACTTTTTTTGCCTTGCCATGCTGTATATTCTATTACAAGATGACGTCACGATTTTGCAACCACGAAACTTCATAAAGGAAATTATGAATGAAAAGTTAAAAAATTATAAGAAATATTGAATAATATGTGACTGAAATGATTTAAATTTTTATAATTTGTAAAAAACACAACTATTCTTTTAAGTGTATGACTGCATTATTTATCGAAATACATAGAAGTCATTATGAAAATAAAGAAACCGTATTGTAGAGACTCTACAATGTATTTATTCGTTGAAAACTCACTACGGAAACTTTTTTGGTCACAATACCTCCCTTACATATACGAGCATAACCCAAAATGTATTCGTAATACCTGAAAAATATGCTATAATCAAATATACATTAAAACAAATCCAATTTATTAGTTCACGGAAAATATAGTAAACAAGTAATTCAATAATGTTTTTATTCATTACACATTTATGCCCGTATTCAATACAATTCGTTACGAAACTATCCGTTATCAGGAAAACGATTCGTTAAATCGAAAATATTTTATTCATAAACATTCGTTAACGTTTCGTTAAAATGTTTACTAACGTTCGTTAACGTCCCGATTTTGACAATATTTTTCTATCAAAATTGTTATTACTGTTCAATGAAATTATAAGATGTCATCGGATACGTCGGGCAATTCAAATATGGTTGAATAGTAATATTATACATACATTATACATAATTGAAAAATACATTTCTCTCCTGCGGAGTTTATAATATTTTTCTACTCCTGTATAAATATATAACCATTATTTCAATTTTTTCAGTGAATTAAGTATCCATAATTCACGATAGTACTCACAGAACTTCAAATCTATAATTCACGGTTATTTTAAAGACGTGAGGTGGATCACCAAGCAACGGCCGTCTGACAGTCGAAATGTAGTCAGTTGTCATTGTGTATTTTTAGGTTTGTTCCAAGTGGTCATTTCTGACAAGTTTGTGACATGTTTGTGACAAATTTCACGGCGCCTGCGAAAAATGTAAACAAGTTAAGTTTGAAACATATACTGGAACGGCGAATGGGATGAAGCGCATGTGCATGCTCATATTTTGTTTTGACAGCTAACCTTCAATATAAATATAAATAAAGAAATTCATACATTTTTCGCCACAAAAAAGAAATGTTTCAAAGTTTACTTGTTTACATTTTTCGCAGGCGCACTGAAATTTGTCACAAACTTGTCAGAAATGACCACTTGGAAGAAACCTTTTATGTTGCCGTTTTCAAAGAATTTCGATCATTTTCAAAAATGATTTCCGAATTTACAGGAGTAGAAAAAGTGTAGTATTAAATTCGGAATTATGGTCATTATTCACTCGGATGATTTGCAAACTTCATCTTCGTGAATAATGACTATCATAATAATATATTATTTTTTCACGACTCCAATATTTATGACGGTTTTTATGTATTTGAAAATTATTTGAATTTGTAATATAATTTACCATAGATACCTATATGATTTGTTTTTCCCTTACGACGGGAGAGAAAGCACACAAATCTCTCGTAGATGTGAAACTGGCTATGTCTGTCATGATTTTTGTATCATAGAAACTGAGTTTCTCTTCCAGTCGTGAAAAATAATTCATTATGGTCGATGGAAGTTGGGTGGAAGTGTGTTAGGTGCAGATTTACGAAAAAGTATTGTGATCCCAATGAGATAAATATTTATCTTAAAATTATCATTTACCTAAGAGTACAATGCAATACATAGATCACGTAATAATTTAGACTTGTACAGCGACAACCATAGCATGAAAAAATATTAAATATATTTGATAATAACATATTTTTCAGGTGGTAAGAATACATTTGGGGTTGAGTTGTTATATGTGGTGAAAAAGTATGAACAATTAAAGCAATTATCGGTTGATTTTCTTCAATATCTTACTTTGTTTACTTTATTGGTTTTCTGTTTGAAATATGGGCAACAATTTTGCGAAGCTATCCGAATATATAACGATGGAAAATATACGTAATAGAACTATCAAAATATGAAACATTTAGACACTGTGTAACAAAAAAAGACATTTATTCACTCATAAATCAGAACATATTAAACTATAGCTCTCCCGTTATGGTCCAATAAAATAGTCGGTATTATTAATCCATTGATTTATAGGACCTATACAGAGTTCCACGCTCAATAATCCACATTGTAAACAAACTTAAGTGAAATGATTCACATGCAATATTAAAGTATGATTGCACCTAATACAGTGTAATCATGTAGTTATACATCATTATATTGTCATATATATTATTGTTTGTACAGCAATATTCTGATTGCTCTTATGGAATTAACTTAATAAAATATAAAGGAGGTGATTGTGAACGTACCTTTACACGCGACAGCAAAGACCAGCAGGAACAGTAGAGTGGTTCGCTCGGAATTCGTCATGTTTCTGAAACAAATACAAATAACTTGAACCACGGGGGTAAAACTCATTTTCATTTTCAGTTGTTTAGCAGCAGCGCTGCCACAACAGCCTGAAAAACTAAAACTACATTATTTTGTATGTTTACATCTAGTAATAGGTAGTAAACAAAACGCATTTTGTTTATACTGTCAAATTCAAACTTCAATTTGTCATTTAAAAATAGTATATTGTACAACGAGCATGGAATGGTACTCATTTCCTACGAGTGTGAAATGGACATTCCATGCGAGTTGTACACTATACTTTTTCTAAGACCACGATGTTATTTCAAAATTAATTCAATTTTAATAATAAATTTGTCCCGCTTTCACCATTCCAATATTTGACAATTTTAAATAAGTATCCTAGCAATGGCACCTGTACTTAAATGAACTTATCTGTATGGAAATACTCACAAAACTATTTCATTTCGCACGATGCTTGCAATGTACCTCATATCCCTAGCAACCACAATCATACAATGAGCAAATTTTTCAGTAGTCGTAGAAAAAAATACAATGTGTGTGTTACTGACATTAACTATAAAATTAAACAAGCTGATGAGCAACTTAAAGTCGCAAACCGTGGAACACCTTTAAATATATTGAAATTAAACATAAAAGTAAGTTTTTGAGACATTCTAAATATTATTTTTTCTACGACCACTTAGAAATCTGCTCATTGTATGTTTGTTGTTGCTAGGGATATGAGGTACATTGCAAGCATCGTGCGAAATGAATTTGTTTTGTGAGTATTTCAATACAGATCAGCTCATTTAAGTGCAGGTGTCATTGCTAGGATATTTATTTAGAATTGTCAAATATTGGAATGATGAAAGCGAGACAACTTTTTAATTAATATTAAATGAATTAGGAAATAATATCGTGGTCGTAGAAAAAGTATAGTGTACAACTCGCATGGAATGTCCATTATACTATTATAATATAATGGATTTCAGAAACTATAAAGCCAATTTAAAATCGAACAAAACCGCATTTTTTTTAAAGTCCATATCAAGCATGATACCAAATCAGCATATCTGCTAAGTTTTACGTCCTCCACATACAGGCATCTTATTTCAAAAATCGTCACCTGGAACCACCCATATGTGAGCAGCAAATAGCATTCATTCATTTTGTCGAATTTATTTTTTGTTTATGTACATAATAGTTATATATTTACTATGTAAAATATATCTTAAATAAAATATACATATCCCTTCTTAAACTTTTATTTCAATGAATGATTTTAATTTTGAATGTACAAAATACCAATGAAATCGCTAGCTGTCATTATAGTTCTTCCACCTAGTAGTGGTGCGCTGCTGTCAACACATCTATTTTAATACATTGAGTTTTGTCTCTTCCTATGTTATTACTTTATGGCTTGAACATTTTGGGACACCCTGTAGGCAAAGTGAATAATATAACTTGAAGGGCGTTTCGACATCAGCCTCATAACGCAGTTAGCAGCTGTTCGTGCGAAACAAAACACTATTCAGTTATTTTAATTAGGGAAAATCCGGGAACAAAGCGTCGACTTAACGCTGCAACAATGACGCCTTGGCGGGGCGTCGCGACGCACCGAGAAGTATAAATTAAAAGCGCGAGCGTCGAATTCTCAGAATTTACAGACGCGTTAAATCAGATAAACGTAAACAAGTGAACGTGCACCCCAAACAATGGAGTATGTGACCAATTTTTTTTCTGACATTACATGATACTAGATACAAAAATAAAATACCCGTATTTTTTTGAATCAATTAATTGCTTATAGTTAACGAGAAATTAATTTTTAAAGATTTGGAGAGGGGATGTGAGACGTCACTGTGTCTTCTGAATAGATTGCGATAGGTATAGTGCTAGAAAAAGACAGAGATACTGTAAAGGAAAGAAATATATATAAATATACATATCCCTTCTCCAAAACACAAAATTGCTAATAACATTATTATTACAAAATAATGTATACCTAGTTTTATTGTTGTAATATGAAATAACAATGAAGAACATTCATATGCTATGGCGTATACATTGAAATTCGATTATGGTCACATACCCCATTGGGTTTGATGCTATCGTTGTTACCTCGATTGATTGATTGGAAATTTTTAACTGAATTCACTTTAAATTAATCAAATGTTCACCTAATTATTTGTTTCGTTAAATGAATTTGCGCTCATTCGCTTAATCAAAAGTATTTTGTGTTCAAACAATCCATTATATTCGAAAATTTTGTTCCAGTTTTAATTATGCACCTGTTTTGTTTTGTTTGATTTTTCATGTCCGGGAAATTTCAAAATTTATTTAACATTTCCCAAACAATATACGTTACAATAATGGAACATATCAGTAAATGAAAACAATGTTTACAACACATTTAATTTTTTTTTATAATCAAAGAGCACAGTACTACCATCTATAAAATAAAACTAAGTTATAGTTTGCGTAAAAAGAACATACAGGTTGTTGAACGCGACCCCGGAACATACGATTTGAACATGAAAAATTATACTTTCGTAATTTCCTGCTTAACAAATTATATTAGACAAAAAAGGTTCAAATAAAGTTGAGAGATCATAAAATTCTACATCAGAATCAATAAACAGAATTAAATTTACATGCCCTATAACGCCAGAAATTAGCTCAAAAATCGGGTTAGCTCATAACATCCGTGGTTTGTTCAATAGTTTACCGGTTTCAAAATATGACGACGTTAATGTCATTAATAAATATTAGTTTATGAAATTCTTTTATGAATAACGTCTGTCATAATTTTAGAAAATAATCAAGTATGTTTGTTTTTATTTAACACCATGGTTACACTTGTTTAATTACTGTAAGTTATCTCTAGGTTCACTTATAAAAAAAAAAAACGCTTTAATACATTGCTGTCAATCATTTTGACTGTAACTATGATAATGACACATCCCTATGTATACTGATAAAAAAAACTCCCGGTATTGGGATCTGACATGTAGCGATATGCCATCTAGTGGATTATTTTCGAACACAAAGTAGGGTGAAGATTTCGTTAGAAATACATTACGTCAAATGAGAATAACGATTTTTGAGATAAAAAAAGACCAAAATTAGTTATTAAACACTACGAAAAATCAAAAAATATTGTGTATTGTGCAGTAAAAGGCTGTAATAATAAGTTCCGTAAAAATCCGGACGTTACATTCCATTATTCTCCGAAGCTGGACAAACGTTTTATTTATAAAGTAAACCAATTTGGAGTGCGAAAAAACCTTGGAAAAAACTAACAAAAGTATACAACATGAATGCGTTTATAATAAATAATATGATCTGAATATTTTATACCAGACGGTTATGTACATCTAAGTAACATTTTAGGTTATAATACCAATTTGTTCCGAAATCATTTCACTTTGTATTTAACTAAGTTTACAAATTAAATTAACTCTGTATTCAAAGTTAATTTTCCTTATATTTGTTCATTTTTAGGTATTTATTTATTTAGTTGATTTAGATCAAGATACGTACAACTAACCTATTACAGTACAACGTAGCAATGCAGATTTTGCATTGTTCACCCAAAACCAGCCATGCCGGAACAAACAACACTCATCACTTGTTCATCTCCTGCAATTTTCCTATTAATTTGATGGGGATCACCTCGTAAATTCGACGTTGGACACACAGAAAGCCACTACACCTACAGCCACTGTCTCTTTCATTTAATTTTTTCCCGCATTTAATCAATTGTCAAGTATATAAAATGCGTCCAGTTTCGTTAAAATTTAGTTTGCAGTATCTGTTGTAACGCATTCGCAAATATTATTAATCGTGATACTCAATTTTATATTTTATACATGATAAGTATTAATGTCACATTCGAATTGACGCCATCTTGGATATGCCACGCCCCCATGTCAGATCCCAATACAGCTTAAGTATTTGGTTTAATCTGCAGTTTAACTAAACTTATACTTAAGTGGTAACAGTGCAACTGGCCCTTAAAAGTACGAATTATCCTGTTGTAATGAATCTTCTATTGGCATCATAGAAATTGTACATATATTTGAAAGGTATTAGCACGCAAATTAATGAATACACGAACAATAATTCGTATGTCATATTAGTTTTATTCGAATGCACCATTGAGAAATAACGATCCTGTTTGTCCTTTTGTTTGTCGCTGTAACATATGAACACAGCGCCTCCTAAGCAAAGAGCACCGCGACGTCGTCGTGTGATAGGTGATCTAACGCTAGTTAATTATCTACCGCACCTCTGTACTTCACCGGTGCTCAGATTATATTATAATCTCCACATACAAAACGTGTAGCGATGTCTCTTTACCTGATGTGTTTGCCTCACTAACAAGTATACAGGTAAGTAATTAATGCTATCACTGTGATCCCCGGATTAATTAATTTACAAATTTAACTCACCGAGTTCCTTTGCGCTGCTTAGCAAATTATACTACGAGATGTAAGAAAGTATGCGAAGAATGTGAACTGCCAAGGTTAAACGGATAGACATAACGGTGCTTTTTATAAATTATTTACATATTTACACAAGAATAGTATATTGTACAACGAGCATGGAATGGTACATACATAATGGGGTCCTTCACCATTTACTTATTATTTTTTTTAATGATACTTTATCTATATTGATGACTATCTACACATTTAAAAAGTCTTAATTGTTATTCATTAAGCCACAATGATTTTTTAAAAAATGTTGTGACGTCATAGTAGAGGTGTTGCTGGATCTAAAACAGTAAAGATTGTAAATAATGGGGTCTTTCACCATTTTTTTTAATATTTTTTTATGAAACTTTATCTATACTGAAGACTATCTACGCTTTTAAAAAGTCTTAATTGTTATTCATTAAGCCACAATGATTTTTTAAAAATGTTGTGACGTCATAGTAGAGATCTAAAAGAGTAGATATTATATAATTTTTGTTACATAAATGTTCTATTTTATTGTAATAATAATAATAAAATAAGTAAAAAAATATATGACTACAATTAGTTACAATCTGTACTGTTTTAGATCCAGCAACACCTCTACTATGACGTCACAACATTTTTTAAAAAATCATTGTGGCTTAATGAATAACAATTAAGACTTTTTAAAAGTGTAGATAGTCTTCAATATAGTTTCATAAAAAAAAATGATGAAAGACCCCATTATAATACTCGTGGTAAAAGTGGAATTATTGTCCCAAAAATAAATTTAAATAAATTTAAAAATAACCTAAAGTGCAACGGTTTAAAATTTTATAATAAAATCCCGCAATATCTGAAGGAAATAAATAATAATAAGAAATTCAAAAGTGAGCTTAAAATATATTTAATAAACAAAAGTTTATATACAATCGACGAATTCCTAAATATAAAAGATTAACAAAAATGTATTTATTTGCATACTTTAAATTTGTATGTTTTTTTTGACTTTTCCAAGATTATTATTATACGTAAAATGTTCATGATGTGTGTATTTCAAATTTGTATTTTCTGACTATTCCCATACTAATGTATTTTAGTTTCTGGAAATAAAACTATTATTATTATTATTATTATTACTCATTTCCTACGAGTATGCCTACGGCTCATGCTTCAAATCATACAAGTACGAAATGGACATTCCGTGCGAGTAGTACACTATATTTTTTCTACAACCACGATATTATTTCCTAATTATTTTAATATTAATAAAAAAATTGTGCCGCTTTCACCATTCCAATATTTGACAATTCTAAATAAGTATCCTAGCAATGGCACCTGTACTTAAATGAGCTGACCTGTATTGAAATACTCACAAAACAAATTCATTTCGCACGATGCTTTCAATGTACCTCACCTAGCAACAACAAACATACAATGAGCAGATTTCTAAGTGGTCGTAGAAAGAAATTATTGTAATATTGAAATAGAAAAATTACTTACTTCAAATATAATTTTCAACTGAAAACATACATAGTACACTAACCAAAAGTAAGGTTACAGATACACCTGACCACGTGTTACTAACTGACCTGTCGGCAAACACAAATTAACAGTTATTGAGGAAATGCCGCGCCAGTGGCGTACTAGAGTTCATTTACCTTCCAGAGAAAAGGTTCATACTTTAATATTCTTATTTAAATTTCATGTAAAACATTTTCAAAATGCTAGATTTATATTCAATTTGATTATAAATTAATTGTACCGACTGCGCCAGTCACTAATTATTGTAATTTGGTGGGAAAATTTTTCCAGTTTAAAAATATGCCATTTTATTTATTGTAATTAATTTCTAAACGGTACAAAATTCAAGAAAAGTTTTTGTTTTTGTTATAACTGTAACTCATTTATTTACTGAGATATACTCAAAAAACCTAATAAGGCTTCAAATAAACTACCACTTTCCGTCAATGGATTACTCCCAAAATATAATCAGCTCATAATATGAACATCTAAAATGTAAATTTAAAATTTTAGGTTGATTATTTTTTGACGTTTATTTAAACAAATCAAATGCTTTATTGTATGTCACGTGTCTGCGTTTTAACCAATCCAGTCATTATTATACTGAGAATAATGCTCTTGTGATTATTCCCGGCAATTTTCTCTGTAGCTTTTTTGTTTTTGTTGACAGATGTCAGATGTCAGATAGTTATCATCAACACAAGTAAAAATGAGCAAAAAAGATAGATTTAGTGACGTGCCTGATGATGAAATCAAAAAATAATCTAACTAAACATAACTCGAGAGTTCGATAAATTAGAAAATAATTCTCCAGTATCTTTCTCAAACTTGTCGCCATTTGGCAATAGCCACTCAAGCCCTACGGGCTTTCGTGGCTATTGCCTGGCAACAAGTTTTCGAAAGATCTGTCAAATTATTTTCAATTTATTCTCACCCTCTTGTTATATTATTACTGATAACATTATGAGGTAAATTAATTTTAACATTTAAAAGTTATTTAAAATATTTGCAAAGCCAATACGACACGCCACTGTACTTCACAAAAAGTATTTACCAGCCCTCCAGGACCTGTTAAAAATATTTTAAAATTTAAGAAAACCCAAGGAGCCACGTTGCCATAGCAACAACAAATTCCTTAATACAATCTCATCTTTCATACGCCCTTAATCCAAAATGCAAAATAAAGCAAGAAACTCAATAGCTCCTCTTCAAAGGCTTCACATCTTGCTCTTATATTTATTTTGCTCAACTCTACCGTCTTCAATCTTACTCAGTTGAATGTTTAATAGGGTTATGGATGAGATGAGGTGGCTGCGAAGCAGGAGGGAGAAGGGAGGAGAGAGGAGAACTCTGTGAAATGATCAGGAAGTTTCTGTGCACCGCGATGGCTCTGCCGTCGACTGTGATGTGTGATGGATGCATATTTGATGGTGACGTCACGTGAAGCTTAGATATTGCGAGGATGTGACGTCACATTAAGACGCCTTCATGTGATGGGGGGTTTTTCAAATAATATTAGACACATATCTGTCTACAATTTATTTAAATTCAAAATATGACATCATCTTTTTGTATTTAGTTTGACTAATAAATTATTTGTTTTATTCACAACTGTCAAATAATGTACACATAATTCAACCGTTGTTTATCAATTAATGACCTTTGTTACTGTTGCTAATGAAATAATATTGACAGTTCGATGAATTAATATTATTAATTCGTTATGTCAAATTCAAATCTTATTTCGCATAGGAGTAAAATCAAAATGAATTTTAAGTAATTTTATCCACAAGCCAAACACAATTTTCACATTTTTCATACTTTTATTTTCTTTTTAGCTTAAACTGTAGCTGAATAATTGGTTTTAAGATTTTGTGCTAAATGTCAAATCAATTCAAAATTTTGTTACAACAGTACGTAGCCTAGTGATGGTTGCTACAATTCATCTATGTTGATGAACAAACCCTTTTTTACCTCCCGCCTACCTATAGGTAAAAGAGGTATTGTTTTTGGTCAAAAAATGAGTTTTCAATGAATAAGCACGTTTTAGGGTCCCTACAATACGATTTTACTATTTTCGCGATGATGTCTGTATGTGTGTGTGTAGTCTGTGGAAATTTTTTCGTCTCGCATAACTCAAATAATATAATACCAAAAAATACAATTTTATGAATTTTTGTTTTTTATATGTAAATGAAGACCTGATTAGATTTTGGATAAAATTGGTCAACCGGAAGTAGCAATTTACTTGAAGCCCTTAACAGTTTTTTGTGAAAAAACACGGATAAATTTCCTTTTTCAATAATTTATGATATTTTGAAAGTTGCAGAATGTTTAATTTTACATGTATTTTGATTACACTAATTTAATTAATTTCATTAGATTTAGAGATAATAAAATATAAAGAAATTAGATTTCATAAATCTTGCATTCCTTGTACCCCATGGAAACACTTAACTATTTTCAATTTTTTACTAAATGTGACACATGTCATTTTGATTGCGAAGCTGTTTTCTAAATGAAATATATGCCAAAAAATTAAATAAATATATGAAATAATATTAAATTTCTCAAATAGAAATAGAAAATAAACTATAAGAAGGTATGTTTCTGTATCATCAAATACTATTTTGTATCGTTAAAAGAGTAGTACTGGGCGGGAGGTTATGTACGGGGTACATCAGATGTTTGTACATATTTGTCAAAGCAAAAATTCTGCTTATCAATTATTATTTCAAAACAAATATTTGACGAAATGCTGTGGTTAAAGTGTAGCAATGGGTATTACTACTCATTGAATAATATACTAGTATTTATTTATATCATTGTATTGAGAAATAAATAGGGTAGGTAGTGGTAGAGTAGCATTTTTAATGCTATATTTGAAACTTTCCTAATTATTTGATATAAAATAGATAAATAGTTTATTGTTTATTTATTGACACTAATATTTATTATTTGCACTACTTTAGAACCGGAAAAATAACGGAATTGTTAATTTTCATGGGTGCCATAAAAGAACAAAACAAATGTATCAATTAAAGGTTATTGGTTTTATCTGTCATATGCTGGCATCAGTTTTTGATTATGAGTATCTTGATTAAAAATGTATAATTTACAATTTATAATTAAATCCTTAACTGAGACAGCTCTAAATCTATATCGTAACTTCTTTGGAAAAATAATGGATAATTTTTGTACGAGTACTGGATGAATAAAAGCGGAAAATATGACTTGGAAAACTTCACTCGCTGTAATGAACAAATTTTATTTTTTGTTAAAGTTAGCAGTGTTTTGAAAACTAAGTATAACTTCATTTCTAATTCAGAAAACAAGTTCTGTGTTAAAGCAGTTTAAATGCTAATTAGGCAGTTTTACCAACTGCAAGTGAACATAAAGCGAATTTAAAAACACGGCAAAAGTAAAACGCTCGCCATATCAGTCTATTAGAGAAATGAATAGGCAAAGTCTTAACTGATAGTTTAAATGAAGACACTCGCAGATAAGAGTTGGACAGGAAGTGCGTGCATTTGTTTGTCGAGTGACGTGGCGTGGCTTCCGGCAGGGTGCAGCACCAGTATCTGAGCACGTAAATCACGTAAATGCGACCCACATTAAAAGTTTTAATGGAGTAATAATAATTAATTTCCACTCGGGCATCGGGGGCGCGCGGTTAATTTTTGGGGACGTTTTCAGCACATGATGTTCAACATTCATGCTAATACGATGATAAATATTCAATTAGGACACTTTTTACTTTGTTTTCGGTCATGGCACAAGCCACAAGTGGTTATTTTTTATCAACATTACATTAATAAATACATCAGCATATACTTGCTTTTCAATTTGTGATATAGCAATAATGTTGTTATGAAAGGCATTGAATGGAACGGATGCTGTACGAATTGGTGAACGTATTACGTATAGTACTTGCTTTAGTTTATGCAATATAGGTTCATACACCTTTTTTCATTTTATTATTTTCTTTTCAGTAAGTTTGAGTAAAATTATAAATATAGATACTAATTTTAATATTAAAAGGCATTTAGTTATTAAGATACGATTTTTTGAACTTGGCATCCCATTTCAAATTTTTCGCTTCTTGACGTCATCTTGTAATTCTACGAAACACGCTCTTGTGGAGAGCGAGGAACTACACCAACATCAAATTAACTGCTATCTGTCATTGTTATTTACTGAGAGGTTTTTACAAATATAGTTTATTCACATTACCTGGGCAAAATAATATAACAAATATAATAAACATAAGTTTAATTTGAAAATCTTTGTTAACTGCAACATATGACTTGAGATGACAGGTGTGATAATGAGACTACCGACATTACCGACAAGCGACAAGATATAATACATCAAAGCTTTTTTATTTTAACACGTCCTAAACTCTTTGTCTAAGAACGTTATAATTAACGAATACCTAATTTAATCTATCGGAGTGTTCATTTTAATAATAATAAGTAATTATTACAACCCTGAAAAGCAAATTATTATTTGTTATCAACACCTGTTTTGCCTTGCCATGCTGTATATTTTATTACAAGATGACGTCACGATTTTGCAATCGCGAAACTTCATAAAGGAAATTATGAATGAAAAGTGTATTGGTTAACGTATAGTACCTGCTTTAGTTTATGCAATTGAGAAGAATGATTGTGAGCATAAATGAACTAAGGAAAGTTTAAAATCTGTTATTGAATACCGATAAATGTAAAGTGTTGGTGTTTGAGAAGAATTATTTGAAGACTGATTATTATGTCTGTACATTTGAATAGTATGCTGTCGAAGAATGGACGTATTGACAGGAAGATTGAAAGGCGGGTGTCTGCAGGGTGCAAGGTATTGGGTACTCTGGGTACATTTGTTCGAAACGTGAATGTATCTAGAGATGCTCGAATGAGTGTATACACTGATTTCTATATAACACTAGATTGGACATAGGCCATATTCTGCCATCTGAGAGCGTTCCCAATTGACAGGTTGAAATAGAGGTTTTGTGACACTTTTGTAAAGTTAGCAATCTGAAGCTCTGCCTTACCTCTCTCTACACTGCGTTCGCCACCACCTTTATTTAGATCATACCACGAATTATGGCCATACCTATAAACGAGAGAGATAGATTTTAAATTTAGAAATATTACAAAACCTCAATTTTGACCATCATGGCGGCGTTCAATTGGGAACGCACCGTAGCGGCTTATGTCCAATCTAGTGTCATATAGAGAAATCAGTGGTAAGTGCCTACATGTATGGTTCTGAATGTTGGGTGTGGATGAAGAAGCATGAACGATGTATAACTGCTGTGGAAATGAGGTATTTGAGAGGAGAGTAATCGTGTTCAGAATACATTGGTGCATGGTGAATGTGAGATTGGGAAGAATGTTGTTAAGAAAGTGGGAGTGAGTCAGTTGAGGTAGTTTGGACATCTTGAAAGAATGTTGAATGAAAGATTGGTGAAATTATTATATGCGAGTGAGATTGAGGGTGAACGATTGCGTGGGCGTCCGAGGAATAACTGGTTGGGTATGATTGAAGGTTTGTTGATGAACGATAGAATCTAACAGGCAGATTCATAAAAGGAATTAGCGCTAACTCCATTTTTATTATTACTCGTAACTTCATTTTCCATTCTCAAAACATAATTATTTGAACTTAAGTTGTAATCTATATTGATTGGCCTAAAATTTGATACATTTTGATAATATAATTAATTTAGAAACGAAGTTACATTATGATGAAAAAATGGAGTTAACGCTAATCCCTTTTATGAATCTGTCTTTAAGTGTGAAGAATAGACGAGCATATATGAATGTGGACGAGGCGAAGGTGGTGGAATGTTTGGAGGAGATTGGTTGTTGGTTGACTGTATTTCTGGGTTCGTGTTACCCCATTGAGTGGGACATAGCGTGACGTTATGTATGTGAATAGTCAGGTAACTGGGAACTTCGGTGTAACAATTAAAGTATTTTAAAATGATCGAGTGCACATTTTTGATCGGCAGCGAGACGTTGGGGTATAAACGATAAAGAATCCGCTGATACAAATAACATAAAAGTGTAATAAAAAGCAATAAGATTAGCGGAGATTTAAAGGAAAGCGAAATGAAATCCTTGAGTCGCATGAAAAAGAAACAAACGGGCGGCACACGTGAATCTAATGACACTGTATAAATCACGAGCAAAAAACAGAGTAGGCCGCGGCAGGAGAACGTTCCCGCGGGAACTCACTCTGGATCCTGGAGCCTGCAGCCTGGAGCGATTACGTGGATCGAATCGACAATGCCGGAAACCGGAAGTACCGGCCGATCGTTACCGGAAATCGATATTAATAAAACATGAAGCGAATCACGGCTCTAACGAGACGTTGTTTCACAACAGCACGGATGCCAACTGAAGAAACAGTGCGTATTAAATCCCTGAAAATGAAACTGAAATTGAAGACAAGTTTATGTTATCGAACAATACTTTCATTAATAACATACAGGGTGTAACATAAATAAGTACATTCAATTTAACCAATAATACAACTCGTCGAGAACAACAATATATTTTAATAACTTTTTTCTAAATCCTTTTTTTACCACCCCATAAATTGATGAGTCATTCACACTGAAATGTAATAATACTGGAACTAGCATTAGTGGTGTAAATGCGAGCCGAGAAAGAAAGCGACCCTCAGCTAGCTCTATCCTTGTCGTACAGTACGTAGTATTCATTATTTATAGGAAAACTGAAATTCAAATGAGAGAAAGAAATAATGACATTGTTTCTTATTATCAAACTTATGTATTCATATACAGTATAATGACTATAATGTGAAATACACTTCAATTTTACATTATATGAAAAGATTTAACAAATGTCAAAAGTTTTAGGTTAAAGTATTCATTGCGTATCATAGAACTAATAAAATGTATGGAAAGAGTATAGAAAAAGATAGTCTGTAACCAACACAGCGTGATAGAGATAGACAGATGAAAGTGACGTGATGGGTGGCAAGATGACAAGAACTTGGATTGACGTTTGACGTGTGAGTAGAATACTGTTTTGATAGACTTTTGTGCGAGCTTATGTCCCTCCCTTAGAATTTTGTCAATTATTTATGTCATATTTAAATATATCAAATATGGTAAAATCCTGTTGTGCAAAAAACAGACTATAAAAGACGGTGTTCCATTTGACAGCTAAATATGTCACTTTAGGTTAGAACGCTGTATATACACATACATATTCATTACAGTTTTCCAAAAAAATTTAGATTTAAGCAAGAAGTGGATATTATCTATAAAACGAGGAAATTTTCAACCTAATGAAACTACATGAATTTGTTGAAAACATTTTCTTGATTTTTACATACAGCAATTTAATAGAGAGATAGTCATATTTAAAATTACGCAGTGGGAGAAGAACAGCACATTCGTACAGACTTCTGTATTAAAAGCATAGCCAACACTCCATCCATATATATTATTAAATCTATGTTACGTACCTAAAAATTCGTCCAAGGCGTCAAACAACTTTTATTAGAAAATTAGCGGGTTTCTTAGTATGTGATGAAAGTAAATGAAGTTCTTTTTGTATAGTTGGTAAGAATGTTTCTCATCCGCAAGTTTCTCCCCTGCTAAACAACTGTCGCGTTTGATTTGCTGCGTGTTTGGCATTCTGCCGCTGCGACGCATGTCAGCGACGCGTGGAGACGTTCCACATGTGCGTCGTCAACGCCGTGGAACTTTTTTCGCGAACTGGATCTCATGTCGGAGATACTGGAATTTCTTTGACACTTTCCCGATCTTTATTATAGTTTGCTCCAGAAGATGAAAGGGGAGATCGATGGAGCGGCATACTAAATGGACAGCGCGGTTAATATCTATGGGATTCTATATATTTTTTATAGATATTACAAGCTAATATAAGTTCCTAGAAGCTCTTTATTGAAATTAGAATAGTGGAAGTATTTGAAAAATCACTGTTTATCCTGAACGTTACCAAATACTTTTAGACAGTACATGGAATGAAGGTTTTTATTTGAAATCGGAACTAAAGTGCTCAAAAATCGTCAATAAAAGCTCAAAAATCGTCACTATATAACCCATTATACGACGATTTTGAGCAACCCAGTGTTTGCAACCGTTGAATAATTATTATACAATTAGGACGTAACATGAAACAAAATTTGCAAGAAGAATTAACTAATTAATTCCAATGACGAAATTGAGTACAAAACACATAATTTTGAGTGTTATTTACGATAACTTCACTTCTCGAGGTTGGCAACACTGACTGTCAGTTTCAATTGACAACTGACATATGTATACACTTAACCTATATTGTAATTTTTTTACAGTTTTTTCGAATTTTAGATTTCAAATAAAACTTAATATATACCTCGGAACTGAAGTTCCTTTTTATCACTCACATGGTTTATTTTCATCGGCCCTACGGGCCTCGGCAACTAAATTCCATATTCGTGATAAAAAATTGAACTTCAGTGCCTTTATACATAAATAACTATATCTATTATTTCACGCTTCTTATGCTCGGTTGCACCAACGTTAGTTAAATTTTAAACTTGGTTTAAATAAATAGAAGCAAATCGAAGTTATATGTCATATGGAGTAATTGACATTGATGCCAAAAATTAGATACGCTTTTATTTATTTAAACCAAGTTTAAAACTAAACTAACGTTGATGCATCCGGGCATCAGTTTTTAATTACATATTGTAATGAGAGTATTGTGTTTATGTGCAACTTGGTGTTTTCTCTGGGCCGATTACGGCGTGAAATGACCGCGGTTCTCCTCGTATTTGAATTTCAGATTTGTTTTTGGTTTTCGGCGACACGCAATGAAAACTAACGACATAATGGCTGTAACTTGGGTTGGTCCACGCCATGTTTTATTAATATCGATTTCCGGTTGACGGTTTCCGGTGTAACGATTGTTTAATACTTCTCAAGTTTCTGATCACGTGACTTCCTCCACCGGAGCTGTCGCCGTCGCAGCGTCGGCCCGTTTAATTCTTGTCACGTGATCTGGTCTCCTAATTGCATCTTTCAGCCAATCATATTCACGTAATTGATTCAGCACATTATCACACTTACAAGTATTAACATTCACTTTGCATACTTTAATATATTCGCATAATATTCTGAATCGTAAAAGAATTAAGGGCCAGAAAAAATTGGGTGGTGTTCCGCGTTAACACCTAAAGAGTATTTCTGGAAAATAATTAATTTTATCGCGATACAAATGAAAGTATTTAAAATGCAGGCCGCATTATCTGAAGAGGCAAAAATTTTAATAAAAACAAGGCATTTATTCAGGGAATCCTTCTGGGATAAGCTTCCGAAGAGAATACAAAAATCTTAAGGACATTAACAAAAGATAATTAAAAACGCAATTAGCACGCTCGAAGTACAGCCAGAATAAATTTCACAAACGGCCAGAAGATATTTACAGAAAAGTTTGAACCATTTGCAAATGTCTTCGTTTAACTTGGAGTTTCATTCAAATCGTATTTAGACAAAAAGGCCGGGAACGTTGAAGGCGACAGGCGCACAAAGACGGACGGACAGCAGGACTAAATCATCTTCAGTGCGTTGCGAGTTCTTCGGTCTTCAGCGCGCCATCAAACGCTTCACAGGATCGCGCACTGTTTATTCGCCAGGATAATTCGAATTTAAACTTTCTCGCACATTTTACACACTTTTATACACTCTATATTTCCATCAACTCTCAGCTAAGCTTTATTAACCAAACAACTAATGAAATCACAAATTATAACAGAACTTTACAGATTTTACAGATTTCAATAAATTACACACATAATTGTTACGAAAGGCATTGAATGGAACTGATGGTGTATTATTGGTGGATGTAAAGTGCCTGCGTTAGCTTATGCGGATGATGTTGTTGTGTTGGGTGAAACTTAGTAGCAATTGAGAAGAATGATTCTGAGCGTAAATGAAGTAGGGAAAGGTTTAAATCTGTTATTGAATGTCGATAAATGTAAAGTGTTGGTGTTTGAGAAGAATGATTTGGTGACTGATTGTAATGTTTAAGTGAATGAATTTGTATATTTGGGTAGTATGTTTTCGAGGGATGGACGTATTGACCGGGAGACTGAAAGGCGGGTGTCTGCAGGGTGCAAGGTATTGGGTGCTCTGGGTACATTTGCTCGAAACGTGAATTGTGAAACGTGAAAATTGAAACTGATTAACTACGGTAGAACTCGAAACCCTACGCCTGGGCCTACCATCAAAATATTTATTTATTTGGTACTTTCGAAAAGCCATTTCCTATTACACTTACTGCATTTTTTACTTTGCTCGAAACGTGAATGTATCTAGAGATGCTCGATTGAGTGTTTATAATGGTGTGTTAGTGCCTACATTGATGTATTGTTCTGAATGTTGGGTGTATAACTGCTGTAAAAATGAGATATTTGAGAGGAGTGTGTGGGTATACGAGACGTGATCGTATACGGAATACATTGGTGTATGGTGAGTGTGAGTTTGAGAAGATTGTAGTTAAGAAAGTGGGAGTGAGTCATTTGAGGAGGTTTGGACATGTTGAACGAATGCCGAAAGAAAGGTTGGTCTAAATTCCTCCTCATTTTTTCATGAAACTTATAAATACCAAATTTCGTTTAAATATCCTGCCTCGTTTATGAGATATTGCGCACATGAACATCCATCCAACCATCATCACATACAGACATCATTGAGAAATTGGTCTTAATGGATTCAGCGGACGGCATTTCCGCAAAAATCTCGTCAACGATCTTTTTCGTGATTCCAATACTTCCTTATACTTTGTATAAGAAAGTAAAAACTCACGCTAATATTTAATATGTTTATTTTTAATTTACTGTCCCTGGTTTCTCTTTAAATAATATGAATACTATTGTACTTTTTTAAGCGGTTAATTATTATTTACCTGATAATTTGTTTACAAATTTTAACATATCCACAAAGATTACTGGCTGTCAAGAAATGGACAAGACAATAATCTTATGTAAAGTAGATTTGTTCTTAATGTGTCAAGGTACTGATAATTTTACTTTTCAAAAGTCGCCTTTTCAAAGTCAAGTCAAAGTAAATTTTTACCGCACATGTAAACGTAACTTATTCCAAAAGTGTTTTACAATTTTGCTATGAGTCCTGAAAGTTTGTTCAACTTAGTTAAAGGTATTTAAATTGCTATGTACGGTATACATTTAAATGCAATATTGGCGGTTGAGCCAATATCAGATAAGAAAGTTTATCGAAGTGTTAGTTCAGCCCAATCCAATGATGCAGCCCCCAATAGCACTAAGTGGCTGCTGTAGATATCTGCAGCGACAATTCTGGTGTAAACTGAAAACTCCCTACACTGCTCGCTTCATTAGCGTCGCACCCCCAAGATTAACGGCTAGTATCGATCTTAGAAACAATATCTTAAATGCTGTAATGACTCCGACATGCTCTCGCTGTAAGAACAAGATGAATATTTATGCAGCGAAGCTTTAAGAAACTCGCGATGTAAATCATCTAACGCAATAAAAGCCAGAGGACATCAAATTCACATTAGTTCGGATAAAACGACGTTCAGACGTGACCAAATTTCAGTAGCGTGTGTGATGTGTGAGAGACCATTGACTATAAAGTGGTACAGTGTTCGCTCAAAACATTAATGTCCGTATTAATAGTTAGTACTTCGTCTCAACTCATACTTGAGTATGCCTTGAGTATCAATGCCCGTATTCATAGTATTCAATTATCATGTACCATTGTAGTTATCACTTGGTTATGAATATATGTTTTGACGTTTATTATTACTCTAATAACATACAATCTGATTCAAAACCTTCAAATTCATTTAGTTTTATAATTATTTACTGATATTGTACGTTTTCCTACAGTATTTCAATAGTTTTAATAATAATCACAAAAACATAACCAAATCTTCAACTTGATATGAATTATAAAAATCGTTTATACTTTATTTCCTGTAATAAATTCTATTAAATTGATATAATACTATATAATAATACATATTTACCATGTTTTTGATACAATTTAAGTGTATATAAATGTAAAAATCTTCATCATCACAATTTTAACCCATTTAAACCATGTTTGAACGTACCTAAATAGTTATTTACGATACAAGTACGTAAAGCTTGTCTTTAGTCACGAATGGGTCAATTAAAACATGAGCGTAGCGAGTGTTTTAAGACCCCTGAGTTACGCTTTACGTATGTGTATCGTACAAAATTTTATCTACGATATAATGAAAAACACCAAAAAATATTTATATAATTTATGAAGTAGGATCACAATATTAAATGAGAAGTTTTCATAACAAAATTTTTGTAAATTTGGTGTGTTTAAAAATTTTAATCACTCGTTGCTTGGCAACCACGGCCCGTGACTAATGGGATAGTGTTACTAAACAACCGTTTTACAAACTTGAAACTAACAGTTAAACATCAATTTTACACACTATCGTAGATAAACATATAAAACTTATTAAAATACAATCATATACACATTTTATATACTTTAACACATTAAATCATTTGTAAATTGTAAATTAAAAGTTTCAATGACACTTGCCAAAATAAATTTTGACAGAAAAATTTCATCTGACAGTGTATCCAAAGAAACAACATCAATATTTAGTAATTTCAGAAAAATTTAGTAATTTTCTTTAGTTATATGTCAAATTTCAATATATTTTATTAAATTAATAATACTCAGAGTCTATACACAAATTTCTTTATTTGAACATTTCTATTAGTTTTTTTAATAAAGTATCTTGTAAATTAGGTCCCTATCCGGTGATTGAATGTTTGATAAATATGTAAATTAGAATATATAATGCTTGGCGAATACTCAAGTACCAAAGTGAGCATCCACTATGAATATGGGCCAAATATTTTTTTTGTAATATCCCGAATATTATTTATCATTTTAACATCCTCTCCCAGATTTCTTACGCCGATTTCCCGCAACATTTCTGCGTTTCCCATGGTTCAGAAATGTCAAAAAAATATTATATTTGTTATATTTAATCTTAACAAATCATTTTATTAATTTATGCAATCAAAAAATGTATGTAAATAATTTTGTATATAATTGTACATTTTGTAAATAAATATGTTGTGAAAATTATATTATTTGAATTGATTTTTGAATTTGGAACCAATAATTTTTAATATATAGAAACCTGCATTATCAACTTTCCACATTTTAGTTATGCCCAAGAGCCGCTAGGACTAGCCACCAACTGCAGAAAATATTTTAATACGTACTTGTCAAGTCTGATAGTATAGATGGTCTGTGATATGGGCATTAGTGATGGTAGTAACAAAATAATTATCTCAATCGTAGAAGTCCAAGAAATAATAAATACAAGACGGAATGGAAAGGCACCAGGAAGGGACGATATAAAAGTAGAACTAATAAAATATGGTGGAAATAAGTTACATGAATATATATATAATTTAATAATAAAAATATGGAGAAAAGAAAGAATGCCGAAAGAATGGCGCAGTGGTCAAATAATAACCATACACAAAAAAGGAGACCAGCATAAATGCGAAAACTATCGAGGAATTACACTACTAAACACCACATATAAAATAATGTCGACAATGATACAAAGAAGGATGGAAGAAGCTTCAAAAGACATAATAGGACAACACCAATGTGGATTTATCCGAGGACGATCCACTACTGATGCAATACACACAATAAAACAAATAATTGAAAAATCACATGAACACAAAATAGATATCGAGCTACTTTTCATTGATTTCAAACAGGCTTTCGACTCGATCAATAGGAGAAGACTGCTGGCAGCCCTAAATGAACTAGGAATACATCAAAAACTGATTAGATTAGTAAAGATGACAATGCTTGAAACAACAACCAATATAAAAACGCAAAAAGGAGAAACCAGAGAGTTCGAAATCAACAAAGGAGTGAGACAAGGAGATAGTTTATCAGCAACCTTATTCAACCTGGCGTTAGAATACGTAATAAGAAGGGTAAACAAAGGAACACTAAGGAGTAGAGGGGGTCAGATAGTTGCGTATGCAGATGACATAGTCCTTGCAACAAAAAATAGAAAAATAATGGAGGGAATGCTCGATGAGATAGTAGAAGAAGGAGAAAAAATTGGACTAAAAATAAATACGAATAAAACAAAAATAATGCGTTTAGGAAAAAGAGTGGGGAACACCAAAATACAAATTGGGGAACACTCTTTTGAAGAAGTAGGTAAATTTAAGTATTTGGGGATAATGATGTCTAATAAAGGAGACCGGGAGACAGAGATTCGGGAGAAAATAATTACAACAAACAGAGCGCTACACGCACACAAGAAACTATTAATAAATAAATCACTGTCAAAGGAAACTAAAATGAAAATCTACAGGACTATAATAAGACCAATAATATTATACTCCGCAGAAACGATGACAATGACGAAAAAAGATGAAGAAGACCTAAGAATAGCAGAAAGGAAAATACTAAGAACAATATTGGGAAAAGTAAAAGTTACAGAAGACGAACACAGATTAATGATGAACCATGAAATTGAACAAGCTATAGATGGGGAAAATATTGTAAGAAAAATAAAGCAACAAAGAGTCAAATGGTTAGGGCATATATGGCGGAAAAAAGATCAGGACACAATAAAAACAATAATGCAATGGATACCAGGCGGAAAAAGAAGAAAAGGAAGACCAAGGAGGAAATGGATAGACGAAGTAGAAGAAGACCTCAGAAATATAGGAATTAAAAAATGGAAAGACAAAACAAAAGATAGAAAAAAATGGAGAGAAATTTGCGAGAAAATAAAATAAATAAAGTAAAAAGGAACATGGTGACTGATCCACACCAAAAAATGGATCTAGTGAGCTTCTAAGAAGCGGCGTTACCCCCACGGGGGTGTATAAGCCACTATATATATATTAGTTTTTTTAATAAAGTATCTTGTAAATTAGGTCCCTATCCGGTGATTGAATGTTTGATAAATATGTAAATTAGAATATATAATGCTTGGCGAATACTCAAGTACCAAAGTGAGCATCCACTATGAATATGGGCCAAATATTTTTTTTGTAATATCCCGAATATTATTTATCATTTTAACATCCTCTCCCAGATTTCTTACGCCGATTTCCCGCAACATTTCTGCGTTTCCCATGGTTCAGAAATGTCAAAAAAATATTATATTTGTTATATTTAATCTTAACAAATCATTTTATTAATTTATGCAATCAAAAAATGTATGTAAATAATTTTGTATATAATTGTACATTTTGTAAATAAATATGTTGTGAAAATTATATTATTTGAATTGATTTTTGAATTTGGAACCAATAATTTTTAATATATAGAAACCTGCATTATCAACTTTCCACATTTTAGTTATGCCCAAGAGCCGCTAGGACTAGCCACCAACTGCAGAAAATATTTTAATACGTACTTGTCAAGTCTGATAGTATAGATGGTCTGTGATATGGGCATTAGTGATGGTAGTAACAAAATAATTATCTCAATCGTAGATAGCATATTGATTCCGCATATCTCGGGTGGTGTCCAGGACTCACGTCGCAACTCCCCAACGCCCCCAAGGGTTATGTGAAGATATAAAACACACACACCACGTCTGCACTCTTATCGCGCCATGTTTTTATTTCGGTAGTCACAAGCAGCAGCTCTGACTGCTAGTGTAGTAGAGGTGGAGTACTGTAGCTAGACAGCAAATGCGCCTCGTGATCTATGTATATTTAATATTTATACCGAGACGTAAATGTCTACAAAAATAAAATAAGTTTGGTTAAGAAATACGGCAGTAATTTCAAAGTGAATATTTGGGCGATCTTGTACTAGTATTACTTTGGAGTATGGATTCGAATTTATTCGTTGCTGTAGTACTTTGTTATAGTTATTTACATTACAAGCAAGGTAAAACAGTTTATACTGCTGAATGGAGGAAATGACCAGCGAACCTGTCACCTCCTTGAAGCAGTAAAACAGTTACCTTGTGTGTATTGTACAACATTTTACTTGTTACTCATTTGTAAATCAAATTAAAATTATAATCAAGTCCTGCCAGTTACACACAACTGTTCTGTCAAATATTATTTGAAATTATTTTGTATAAGCCTTGTAAGTATTACTGTGTTAACGTGCATTGTTTACCTTGTTTATTAACTTGTAAAATATTTACAATGCAGCTGTCAATTAGTAACTTGTAAAGATTCATTTTCAAAGGCAATAGAGGGTTTGGGTAAGTGGTGTTTACAAATGAGTAATAAGTAAATTATTTTCATATTTAAATAAATTTTATTTGAAATCGGCACTAAAGTGCTCAAAAATCGTCATTAAAGCTCGGAAATCGTCACTAAAATAACTCATTATACGACGATTTTGAGCAACCCAGTGTTGGCAACCGTTAAATAATTATTGAACAATTAGGATAATTTTGACAGATATATTGATGTACTGTAGTAAATTTGGACGTAATATGAAACAAAATTTGCAAGAAGAATTAATTAATTAATTCCGATGACGAAATTGAGGACAAAACATAATTTTGAGTGTTATTTACGATAACTTTACTTCTCGAGGTTGAAAACACTGACTGTCAATTTCAATTGACAATTGACAGATGTATAAACTTAACCTATATTGTAATTTTTTTACAGTTTTTTCGAACTTTAGATTTCATAGATAACTTAATATGTACCTCGGCACTGAAGGTCCTTTTTATCACTCACATGGTTTATTTTCTTCGGCCTTACGGGCCTCGACAACTAAATTCCATATTTGTGATAAAAAATTTGAACTTCAGTGCCTTGATAGATACATAACTAATATTCAATGGTTTTAGTTTTGATGTGACTTTAACATAGTGTGTGTTTCCCATCTCCATTCTCGTCGGCGCTTCTATATTTAGCACATCGAAATTTCGCTTTCACGAGCATGCAAACTCCTCATAAGATCATATTATTCACAGACCGGAAATCGTTCAGTAGTCTGCTAATTTAGTTGCATGCAAGCAGAGCGCTTTGCTTGGCTCGAGTTCTGCTGAACACGGCTTACGTTACGGATACGTTATGTTACGTGTTACGGCTCCGACACTAATTACTCCAACTGATAACACATCCACTATAAATTTAACCCACATCTGCTGCACTGCGCACACATGTTCTCAGAATCTGCAACAAATGCGCCAGAAGCTGCGGGATGGCCAACACTGTTTGTCTTTTCTTGGTTACTAACTGTTATTACTGTAGAAAAATACTTTTATCTCTCGCCACATACCTGTAAGATAGGTATAGGAAACATGCAAAAAATTCCGCAGTGGGTTTTCAATGGATGAGCACGTTTTACGTTCCCTGTAATACGATTTTAATAGTTTTGCTATGATGTTTATGTGTGTTTAGATTCTGGAGTTACGGTTTCTAAAAAACTACTAAACTATATTTTTATCCCTTTGGGAAGAGTTGATTAGTTTTTGTTTATAATCCCAAAACCGGAATTGTCACTTTAGTTGAAGTCTTATCAAGTTATTTTGAAATATTTCACTATATAGTGTTGGTGTGTAAAAAGAATGATTTGGTGTTTGATTGTATTGATCCAGTGAATGAATAATAGTTATACGATAGAAATTTTAGCAAACGAAGCCGAAGGCTGAGTGTGATAATTTTATCGAGGGGGTAATTTCACTTTGCCTACGTGTGAAATACAGGGTGTTAATACTAAGTCGTTACACCCGAAAATGGTAGATAGAACTCATTAAAACAAACAACTTTTTTTAGCTCAAATTTTTTATTTGGAGCCCCATTTCATAGTTATTGGCGTTCTCTTGTTTTTCGAAAAATCGTCATAACTCCCTTATTTTAAGGAATATTTAAAAAATACAAAAACTTTAAGCATTTGCTTTCGGTTCTCTAAAACACTTGTATTTACAATTATTTTCTATTTCATCAAATAACAAAATGGCGACCAATCAAAAATTTCTAAACTAGATATTTTGAAAACCACCCCATCGATTTTCGAAAATAAAACATTTTTAAAATCCCTAAACTTTCTATTACAATATTTGTCTGAAACATTTTTTTCTATCTGGCCAACAAAAGCTTATTGAAATTGAATTGCAAGATAAATTTTAACAAACTGGAACAATCATTTAAAACAAAGTAGGCTTGCTGCCATTAAATAAGAAAAACAAGAAACAAACAAGAAAAATAAAACAAAATACAATGAATCAACAAGGGTGGGACTAAATATTATTTTCAAAGTGGCCACCATTCGCAGCAACGCAAGCCCGGCAGCGTGTTTTGATGTTGGTGGAGACCTTCGCAAGGACTGCCTGCTTCTCTTTTATATCTTCTGCTGCAGCCACGATTATAGCCACTAGTTCTAACTCTGTGTTCACCGGTGTCTCGTAAACAGAGGTCTTCATCTAACCAAAAAAAAGAAATCTAGTGGAGTTAGGTCGGGGCTCCGGGTTGGCCACGCAACTGGACCTCTCCTCCCAATCCACTTATTTTCTATTTAACAATGCGGTGACTTCTCGCGTTGTGTGAGCCGGTGCCCCATCATGCTGAAACCAAAGTCTCCGCCTTATGTTTAGTGGCAAGTCTTCAAGTAGTTCCGGCAGCACAGTATCCAAGAAAATAAAATAATTTTCCCCATTCAAACGGTTTGGGAGAACGTAGGGTCCAATAACATACTCCCCTATAATTCCAGCCCATATATTTACCGCAAAACGTTGTTGATGTGCGCGAATAAATGGTGCGTGGGGATTCTAGTCAGCCCACAAATGATTATTTTTAGAATTAAATACCCCGTCCCTTGTGAAGCAAGCTTCGTCGGTTAACAAAACAAATTTTTCAAAATGCCTTCTCAGATTACAACGTCGAAGGAGCCAACGACAGAACAATAGTCTTGGCTGGAAGTCGTCAGGTCCCAAAGCTTGAACTTTTTGCCTAGAGTACGGGTAAAGGCCCTGCTCATTCAGAACTTACCAAACACTGACATGATTCACATTTAATCTGTTCCCTATTATTCTTGTGCTCGTCGATGGCTCATCTTCAATAATGTTAAGTATAGCCTCTTCAAATCTAGGGGTTCGACGTACCCTGTTGGCGTTTCCACCAGTTGTTAGGTAGAAAAAACCAGTTTCTAACAAACGCCTACAAATTTTTCTGAAGAGTTGGCTACTTGGTTGTTGACGATTCGGGTATCTTTCCCGATAAATTCTTCGAGCTTCCTGTGCATTACGTCTTGCCTCCCCAAAAACCAGAAGCATGTCAAGAAGTTCAACTTTTTCATAATGATGCATGTTTACGTATAAATTATGCAAAATACAAACATACAAACGGACATACACGTGCGCTAAATTTGAAGTAACTTGTTTTTGAGTACTTGTCAAATCTAATCTCTTTTTTGTTTCATTGCTTTAAGCAGGTTCTTCGTTTTAAATGCTTTTTTTTAGTTTGTTAATACTTATGTAAGCCAAGTAAGTGAACAAAAACTTTTTTTTTTGCCAGATAGAAAAAAATGTTTCAGACAAATATTGTAATAGAAAGTTTAAGGATTTTAAAAATGTTTTATTTTCGAAAATCGATGGGGTGGTTTTCAAAATATCTTGTTTAGAAATTTTTTATTGGTCGCCATTTTGTTATTTGATGAAATAGAAAATAATTGTAAATACAAGTGTTTTAGAGAACCGAAAGCAAATGCTTAAAGTTTTTGTTCTTTTTTAAATATTCCTTAAAATAAGGGAGTTATGACGATTTTTCGAAAAACAAGAGAACGCCAATAACTATGAAATGGGGCTCCAAATAAAAAATTTGAGCTAAAAAAAGTTGTTTGTTTTAATGAGTTCTATCTACCATTTTCGGGTGTAACGACTTAGTATTAACACCCTGTATAACGTTTTATCCAACACTTCTTAATAAATGAAAAATTAATGAAACAAATATAATTTGACAGTGACATATGCTTTAAATTTTTAAATTAAAATGTCAATCGAAGTAGTTACCAAGGTGATGTGTGTTATTTTTATTGTTATAAATAAAAAAATACTGACTAGTGGCTTTCATCAAAATTATACCCACTAGTGGATAATCTGTTACTTTGCTTGTTTAAAATCGCCATAGTTATGGAGCATTTATTGAAAGGTGTTGGATAAACTATTTTTTCTACAATCGTTTGATTTTATTATTATTATTATTATAATTAAGCGAAATTTGAGTTACTATAATTAAAATCTAAAAGAGGTAACTAAAGTCTATTTGAAAATTTGGAATCCTTGTAGTTTTCTTTATAAGAAACGATATGTTAATAGTTATTTACTTTACAAGTGGACAAAGTAAGGAAATACTCACGAGAGAAATAATTTTCTATAACACTGTTTTGGAAAATGGGCATTCCACTACTAAAAACTGTTATGGAATCACTAACATTCCATACGCGGCGTATGGAATATTTTCGACGAATCAGAACCGCTTCTGAGCGCGACATATGAAGTATCTTGATTCAGTTACTATGGTTACATCTGTTTGTTTTAATTTGATTTATTTGAGTTTGACGTTTTCAACAGTTTTATATTTGTATTTTTGTATAATTTCCAAAACCTTTTTATAGAAAGTATAGTCTACAACATGTAACGGAATGGCCTATCCCACTCTCGCAAACCGTAGCCCTCGCCTTTGGCTCGGGCTACAAACTTTTTGCTCGCGTGGAATATGTGCCATTCCATTACTTGTTGTAGAATATACTATTATCGAGTAGGTAATTCCACTTTGCCTACGTGTGAATTTATCCAGCACCCCTTAATAAATGCAAAATTTATTAAAGAAATATTATTTGACAGTGACATATGCTTTACATTTTCTAAATTAAAATGTTAATCGAAGTAGTTACCAAGGTGTTGTGTGTTATTATTATAAATAAAAAAATACTCACAAGTGACTTTTCTCAAAATTATACCCACTAGTGGATAACCTGTTACTTTCCTTGTTTAAAATCTCCATAGTTATAGAGCATTTATTGAGAGGTGTTGGATAAAATGAATTTGTATGTTTGGGTAGCATGTTTTCGAGGGATAAACGTATTAACCGGGCGGGTATTTGCAGGGTGCAAGGTATTGAGTGCTGGGTACATTTGCTCGAAACGTCAGTGTATCTAGAGATGCTCGATTGAGCGTTTATAATAATGTCTTAGTGCCTACTTTGTTGTATGGTTCTGAATGTTAGGTTTAGATGTACAAGCATGCACGACGTGTAATTGCTTTGAAAATGAGGTATTTGCGAGGAGAGTGATCGTGTCCGGAATATATTGGTGTATGGTAAGTATGGAATTAAGAAGAATGTTGTTAAGAAAGTGGGAGTAATTTTGATGAGGTGGTTTTGCCTTATTGAGCAAATATCGAGTGAAAGGTTGGTGAAATAAATATATGAGGATGAGGTTGAAGGTGAATGATTGCGTGGGCGTCCGAGAAATAAATGGTTAGGGTGATTGATGGTTTGTTGCGTGAACGATTGATTCCAAGTGTGACGAATAGACGAGCATGTATGAATATGGACGAGGCGAAAGTGATGTATTTGAAAAAAAGCAAAACAACGGTTGAAAAATGTAATGTAAAGGGATGAGCGTTTCTTGATAGCGTATTGTTAGATAAGGAATCTAAGGTGGAAGGTATTTTGTTGGTCACAACAGTTTATTACAGTCCCGATATTTCCTTCAACAGCCCCATTAAGCATCAAGGCATTTCAACGGTTGTGTGAACAGCATCCTCATCTCCGTGTTGTCGGGCTCATTACAGGAGCATCCCGCGGGAAGTGATGTGTGATCCCAGGTCATCACCACGGTGACCTGGAATCTACTCCACCACATTCCTGGCGGTCACCACACTACGGTCACAAGGAATCCCGGATGGATGGACAGTGTAGTAGACAAGAATTTTATTATTAATATTTTTATATTCACACATATTTTATTTTATGATGATGTCAGCTATAGAGATAACTCGAGGGTAAAGAATTAATTTTGCTTCAACATTTATGGATAATATATTTTGATGCCTTTTGGTATTTTTATCATTCGTAAAATGATTATAGTTTGCTTACGACCAACACATAACCTCCCGTTTAATGGCAACAAGGTATTGATGACAACAATGCACCGATTACAACAATGCACTGACTACAACAATGTACTATTGACTTATTTTTAGTTTTCTATTGGCTTCTGGTATTTTTATCATTCGTAAAATTATTATTTATGTACAATTCTATATTTCAAATAGTTTGCTCTTATGACAAGTAGGTACATAACCTCCCGTTTAATGACAACAGGGTGTTGATGACAACAATGTATTGATTACAATAATACACTGATTACAACAATGTACTATTAATATATTTTTAGTTTTCCATTCAATTTTTGTTTGAATTCACATTTATAAAGCAAGTTGCTGTTCTATCAATGACATCTTTTCAGATTATTTACTGAATACTCAAAAAATTTGGTAGAGCCCCAAAATGTGCTTATTGAAAATTTTGCCGTGTTACAATACCTCCCTTAAGGCCTGTGTCCACAGTGATAGAAATCGGTCCGAGATCTCAGATATAGTTCTCGAATCAAAAACTCGGATCGTGGACACTACCAACTTGGACGAAAAAATTGAATAGAAAACTATGATGAAAAAACGCGTTATGTTCGATTATTTTTTTACTAGTTGCTAACTTCATTTGGATGTTAACAAATTAAAATTTTGACGTTTAATGTTTGAAAAGCTGAAAAATTATCAAAGCTGAAAATTAGTATTTTCAATAAGTTTCTGAAACACGAAATATATTTTTTATTTATTTCTCGTATAAGCAACTTTAATTCACTTATGTCAAAATAATTTCTTGCGTTATATTTTATTAGTAGAGCTATGAGGTATGAGGTAGAATTGACTGAAACTAACTTCACAAATTCGACTAACCTGACATCTGTAGTCATACAAGTTCACTATTTATGATATAGAACTATATCCGAGATCTCAGACCGATTTCTATCACCGTGGACACAAGCCTTTACATATATGTACAATAAGTAAAAAGCCATTAAATCTTAGTTAATCCATTCCTCGTGATCTTGTAGAAGCTGCTAAACAAATCCGAGTGGCCGGCGTAGAAGAGTTCGTGCTACACATAGTAATGGTAGTGTGACGTCACACATCCCCTTTAAGTTTTAAAGGGGTGCGGCAGATAAGTCCGAGGAGCTCTTCATCTCATCTCCCACGGGTGAAGGGCGGGGGTGCGGAGTGTCATGTGGTTTTTGTGTGCAGCGACTGCGGCAGACGAACTGAACAAATGACTGCATCGACACGAAGTGAGTAATGGGCGTGAGGAGGATTCTACAATGTAGTTACATGCGCTCACTTAGTTACGGAGTAAGAATTATTGTAATCACAGTATAAGAATTCACACAGTAGCGACTCTCACTGTCGACATATTTCATCTTTATGTCGCATCGAACGATGACCTTGAGCTGTATAATCCGATGTTTTTGTTCCAAAAAAAAAAAAAAAGAGTTAAATATTCTATATTGTTCAGTTTGTACTACTGCGTCGTTTTCGAAATTAGTTTGCCTCAAAATTATCTACAAACCCGATATTTTGACTGTGTAAAAGTTGATTTGTTTCCAAAACTTGCCTTATCCATACCCTCTTTGGTAGCACAACTCTCCAAATCCTTAAATTTATTATTGTGACCAAAACGTGCCTTGTCCCTGTTTCACATGCTGTGTTTTCACATAGTTTTGTTTCAAAGTTGACCTTATCCGAAAGTGATTTTTACTTTCAAAATATTTATCTGTTTGAGTTTAATCAGGTTATTGTTTAATATTAAGATTCTAACCTTAATTGAAAGCTGTAGTTACCAAAATCTATTAACCAAATTGTGTTTATTATTGTTTTAGATATAAGCAAATGTATTTGCCAAAGAAACGTCAGGGTAATCATAAAAAAGTCTAAGGAATTGAATAGCTAAGTTTTTTAAATCTAATTTCTCTATTATTTTTTATATTTCATATTTCCCTCATATATCTCTTTAAAAAAAATAATAAATTGTTGTAATAGTAAATCATTTTGAATT
This sequence comes from Poecilus cupreus, assembly GCA_963942605.1. NCBI lineage: Eukaryota > Metazoa > Arthropoda > Insecta > Coleoptera > Carabidae > Poecilus > Poecilus cupreus. Next base: position 3,527,917 of record OZ012732.1, read on the forward strand.
TGGTTCCATATATTTCCTTATCCACTATGTTTATTTCCAAAGCTATTCTCATTCATTGTTTTGCAACATAACTAGACTTATCCAATTTCATTTATCTAATATTTCCAAAAACGCTCTAGGTTTATTTTTCCTTTTCATGTTGTAATAAGAACACTATTTTTTTTGTATTGTAATATGCAATTACAGTCCTACTTATATAGTATAGCGGTAATCGGTTTTTGCGAATTACTCGAAATCACTTATCTTGGAGTTTTGGAACTCAGCCCTTCATATGATTTATGTGTCATTTTGTAACTCTAGTGTAATAAATATAGATGTCATAATGAAATGTAATTTCTGGTGGACGAGCAATATAAAATAAATTGCGAGCAGTTCTCGAGATGGAGTAGTAAAGTTATCAGGCTGCTAATGGAACGACGGGGTGTAGAAATTGAATTTCAGAATGACGGTGACCGTAATAATACATTTTCATAAACACATTAGTGTTGGGGTCGTTTTTCCATAAATTTAAATCTTCTTTTAAGCACCGACGTCTGGAGTCCAAATCTGGGCGAGATAAAATGTAATGAAGAGGGTTGAGGAGGTATGTGTTAGTTGTGAACAGCGTTTAGACCCGGGTAATGCGCCCGGAGGGACGCGGCCGCACTTATCATCATTAGGCCAAGCATAATTCCCACGGCTGTGAGCCGCGCGACAATTAAAACATTCACAACAGAGGAGGGTTCACGACATCACCACTAGGTCACCACCTTGCTTCGTTATAATCAACATGGATGGTACCAGATTTACGTTTTCTTGTATTGAGTACCTACATACATTATAACAAAAGTATTTAATAATAAGTTTAAACGATTTCTCCTCTTGCGGATAATGGAAATTTATTAACAATGGTATTAATAGATCGAGAATTTTTTTCTCTAGCTAAAATCTAAATAAACTTTTGCTCTAAAGTAATTAGCGGAGCAAATACTTGCACACTAAGAATTCACCATTGAAATCCTATACTGCGTCGTCCAAGGCACAACCACTAAAATATATAATAATTCTGGAACGTGCACTGTCTATGCTCGCTGTATAAAAAAATCTGGTGTGGGCACCAAACTCCTTATACAAATAAAACCAACTGAACACGTATGACTTGTTCCTTGCGTATAACTATCCGGCAAAAAATTCTGCATCCAAATTTTATATCACAATGCTGCCAATATCCCTACATCTTATTTAATGCAGAGTATTTTATTTTGATACCGCAATTTAATGTAATTAATAATAATTCCTAATTTTCCGCCTACTTTTTTTATTGCTACTGACGTACAGTGCTTGCAATTTGTTTTAAATGTTTTAATCTGTCACTGTCATCATGAATACATAAATGTCGTGAACCGTGTAAATATTATTAGAATGTATTATGGGGGCGCAGTGCAAGACCAATATCTGAATACATCACAGGAATGAACGCTGAATGGTTTCCATCACCTGAAATTGTCAGTGACAGATTAAAATATTTAAAACAAATTGCAGGCACTATACGTCAGTAGCAATGAAAAGAGTAAGCGGAAAATAAGGAATTATTATTATTAATTTCATTAAATTTCGGTATCAAAATAAAGTAATCTGTATTAAATGTAGGGATATCGGCAGTATTGTGATATAAAATTTGGATGCATAATTTTTTCCCGTACACTTTTTATTTACAAAAAACTAATTTTACATGTTAACTGCCTATACCAACATTTACGTGGGACACACCCTATAAACGTTCCCGTTTCACCTTTAATCTTCAAACCCTCAAGTGATGATTGTGTGTGGGTGAAGAAATTTAAAATAAGTATCATTTTAGTTGAAGAAGAATCATAATAGTCGAAGAATAATCATTGTTGTATGATATATGTAAAATTGCCATTTCTTATATTTATAATAAAACTTTTAAACAAAGTGATGCTTTAACAAAATTTTATCCTTTACTTATTCCTTTCCTTGAAACCAATACAACCGTATTATCCTTGAAAATATAGATAATGTTAAAATTTCAACACCAATAAGTAACAAATAAATATTTATTCATTTAGTTGGGTTATGTTAAAATAAGAAAATAATCTTACAGTTAATAATCAATCCAGCAGGTATGTAAATCATATAAAGTTGTCCAGTTAGTGGAGGCGCACCTGGTGCCCTCTATATTACTCAATCATCTGCAGCACTACCTCCATCCATCACCAACAGCCCGACTCGTTCACCCATTCAAGGACTCCACCAGCTTTAAATTAATTTCACATCAATCGCCGTCTTATTACGATCAACACTGCTTCGATGAGCATGATTAATATGCGCAGCAGCGCAACGCAAAGCAACGTCGGGATATTAAAAAATCCACTGTTGAAATTAATATTGCCCGACCTGCATTTTCTACCCCAAAAGTATTAGAGTTACGCACAAACATAACATCACAATATACCCCATAACGTGAAGTAGAAACATTTAAATATGATAGGCTTTGAAATAAACTTTCATTGGGGCCTATTCTGTAACTTATCTGTTAATTTTTAACTGCTAGTTTTATTTTAACCAATAAAAATATATGTATCAAATGAAAATTTCAATATTTTTTCAGTGACGGCTGTTATTATTGGTTAAAATTTTTAACCGGCCGTTAAAAATTAACATGAAAGTTACGGAATAGGCCCCATTTCACGTCAATGAATTGCTATAAAAATTTAATAAGCTAGTAACATGAACTTACAAAATCTAAAGGTGTAATTTCAGATTGACAACTTCATTAAATTTGAGATATTGTGGACGAAATAATCGTCACACACTGGAAGTTACTTTATAATTGAGAATTACTTTTAGTTTTATAAGGAAACAAATTAATTAATTAAATAATGAATAATACACAAAGAAATATATCATTGTGAAACTAGTGAAATCGTATTCTACGTGCTTACCCTGAAAACTCACAATCATAAATTTTTACCCGTCAAAATACCGCCCTTATTTCCCAAGAATCATATAATTTGGCCCAGTATAAATCATACAAAGCAAAATTGTTAAATTCACCATACTTATCATTTTTACCTCCCGCACATACAAATATGTAAGGAAGGTATTATTTTATGTTACGAATTGGTTATATTTTGGAAACAATTCATCAACAGTAAGTGACAGATTATTTGAAGGTCTATCAGGGTTTCTTTGGGCATATCTTAGTAAATAAATTTCATTGGAATCAAAAATATAAAGAATAATATTATCTACAATATATTAATTTTTTTTATTAGCATAAGGTTTCAAATGTTATTATCTACAATTATTGTTTGAAACATTTTCCTCTTACTGTCACCATTTACGAATTACAACACGTTAAAAAATATATATTTTGATATTTTCGTTTATATCTCCTTACCTGTGTTTTTTGAAAAAACAAAACATCGGTTGAAAAATGTCATTTTTTGACATGTGTCATAATTTTTTGAAGGGATGAGCGTTTCTTGATAGTGGTGGTCCGTGTTCCTGCATTGTTCGATAAGAAATCTATGGCGGGAGGTATTGTGCTGCCCACAAGACAAGATTTGTAATATTTTAATTCCTTGTCTTTATTGTAATTCATACTGAACCATATCTCTATATTTATTCTTCGTACGCCTTCGCAATTAATTAATTAATTAATTTTATGCCTTTTAGAACTGAAAGTAATTTCCAATTATAGAGTTGCTTCCAGTTAATTTAAACTACTTAATCGAAATTATATTTTTGGTTACACAAGTGAATTCGTGATGGTGTTTTAACTACAACTAGGTGTGGCACCCTTAACCAGCCGTAAAATAACAGTCCCCTTCCAAGATGTCACTGAGAACATTTTTTGACGTTTCTTTAAACCAATGAAATGCTTTATTTGTCTGCGTGTCTGCGTTTTTAACCAATCCTGTCATTATTATACTAAGAATAATGCTCTTGTGATTATTCCTGGCAATATTCCCTGCAGCTTTTTTATTTTGTTGACATATGTCAAATGTCAGATAGGTATCATCAATACAAGTAAAAATGAGTAAAAAAGATGGATTTAGTGTTGTGCCTGATAATGAAATAAAAAAATAATCTAATTAAATATAACTCGAGAGTTCGATAAATTAGAAAATAATTCTCCAGTATCTTTCTCAAACTTGTCGCCATTTTGCAATAGCCACTCAAGCCCTACGGGTTTTCGTGCCTATTGCCTGGCAACAAGTTTTCGATAGATCTGTCAAATTATTTTCAATTTATTCTCACTCTCTTGTTATATTAGGTTTGTTCCAAGTGGTCATTTCGGACATGTTTGTAACATGTTTGTGACAAATGTCAGTGCGCCTGCGAAAAATGTAAACAAGTTAACTTTGAAACATAAACTTCATTTCTTTTTTTGTAGCGAAAAATGTATGAATTTCTTTATTTATATTTATATTTAAGGTTAGCTGTCAAAACAAAAAATGAGCATGCACATACGCTTCAATCCATTCACCGTTCTAGTCTATGTTTCAAACTTAACTTGTTTACATTTTTCGCAGGCGCACTGACATTTGTCACAAACATGTTACAAACATGTCCGAAATGACCACTTGGAACAAACCTAATATTTCTGAGAAACAGGGTTGTAGGAATGTTAGTTGTGTAGTAATGCAGTAATTCAGTGGACGCGTTCAGCCGAACCTAGCGGCTAGCTAGCGTTTGCTAGTGCTAGATTCTTGCAGATGAAAAGTAGTATGAACATGAACGGAATTTTGCTGATGCTGCCATCTTATGTCAGTCAAGTTTGGTGGAATTAACCTCAAATACTGATCAAAGACAAATCTAAAACAGTCTTAAAATTGGTAATTAATAGATATAAAATACTTCATAATACTTAAGTTATTTATGTAGATTTTTTTGCAGACATGATTAATGTTGATGATATAATAAATGAATGTTTGACAGTTGACAGTTCTAGAAGGTTCGCTAGCTCATCTAGCGCAAATTTATTTCGATAGGTCGCTAGTCTAACTGCTGAAATCTAGCGGTTACCTAGCGATACGTTCAGCTATGACCGCTAGGTTAGCAATCTAGCTGCTAGGTTCGGCTGAACGCGCCCAGTGTTCAGTTGTTCAGCTACTTGAATAAGCGTATTGAACCAATTACAAGTTAATCCTAAAATATTAGAATAATTAAGAATGTCGCAGTGACTTGACTCTGGACATTATTAATTCCTTTATCCAGTGACAGTTAGTTCGCGCTTAATCAATTTAATCCCTGCCGTGTTTGTCAAACGGCTGCAGGCCAGAAGCGCGACTCATCCCCCATGCAGCTTATTTAACAAAATGAAAGACAAATTAAATTGGTTCAATCGATACTCCAGACTTAAAGACCCAGTCGAGTTGAGAGCCAACAACGAACGTTCAAATTAATTGTTTGCTACGTTATTTACGTTTGCGAATTAATCAAAGAATAAAATTACAAACAGAAAATTTGTTTGAAGGATAAATCATGTTTAATATTACGCGACTGACAAAGGAGTTTTTAATTTGCTAACGAGAAGACGAAATCTAAATACGCAAATGTACTTTTGTATTTCAACGACGCTTCTCTTCTGTTTATCCTAATAATTATTATTAATTAATTAATTTTTCGAAGGGAAATTGCTTTAGAACTTAAATAAACCAATATATCATCACGCGTTTGCCATTTTTTGGTGTGATAAGAAATTTATATACATACATATAAAACATCACGCTATTTATATGGATATTCTACTCAATGGGGTAGCACGAACCCAGAAACACAGTCAACGAACAATCATTCCTATCCTGGCACACCACTCTCGCCTCGTCCACATTCATACATGCTTGTCTGGAATATTGGAATCATTCGTTCAGACAACCATTTATTCATCGGTTCATTAGTTTTACGAACCTTTCATTCGACATTCGCGCAAGATGTCCAAATCACCTCAACTGACTCACTCCCACTTTCTTAACAACATTCTTCTTAATCTTACACTCATCGTACAACAATGTATTGCGGACACAATCACTCTCCTCTCAAATACCTCATTTCCACAGCAGTTATACGTCGTTCATGCTTCTTCATCCATACCCAATATGCGAAACCATACATCAATGTAGGCATTAACACTCAGAGCACCCAATACCTCTTGCACCTTGCAAACACCCGCCTTTTAATTTCCCGGTCAATGCGTACATCCCTCGAAAACTACCCAAATATACAAACATTGCAATCAGTTACCAAATCATTCTTCTCAATCACCAACCCTTTACATTTATCAGCATTCAATAACAGATTTATAATTATAATAATTATTAACACTCAATCAAGCATCTCTACGCACATTTACTCATATAACCTCAGCTTTTGAGACTGCTTTACCAAATAAAAAGAAATAAAAGTTTCAATTAGCAAAATAAACGTATTATATTATTATAAAATGATAATGCATGTACCGCGAATACAAAATAAATAATACTATATTATTCAATGAGCATGTAATGTATGCAATTACTCATGAGAATGAATGTAAATCATTCGAATGAGTAATAGCCATTACAAGTGAGTAGAATACTATACTTTATCCACAACGTTTCGTCAAATATTTGTTTTGAATTTATAAGATAAGTGGAAATTTTGCTTTGACAAATACAAAAAACTGTTTACCAACCTAGACAAATTGTAGCAAACATCGCTAGGCTACGTACTGTTGTAACAAAATTTTGAAGTGATTTGACATTTAGCAGAGAATCTTAAAACTAATTATTCAACTACAATTTAAATTTAAAAAGAAAATTAAAGTATTAAAAATGAGAAAATTTGTGTCTTTTGGCTTTTTATGTGGAAAAATAGTTATTTATGTATCAAGACACTGAAATTCAATTTTTTATCACGAATATGGAATTTAGTTGCCGAGGTCCGTACGGCCGAGGAAAATAAACCATGTGAGTGATGAAAAGGAACTTCAGTGCCGAGGTACATATTAAGTATAATAAAATTCGAAAAAACTAAAAAATTACAATGTAGCTTAAATTTATACATCTGTCAGTTGTCAATTGAAACAGACAGTTAGTGTTGTCAACCTCGAGAAGTGAAATTATCGTAAATAATACTCAAAATTATGTGTTTTGTCCTCAATTTCATCATCGGAATTAATTAGTTAATTCTTCTCGCAAATTTTGTTTCATGTTACGTCCAAATTTACTATAGTACGTCAATATATCTGCTAAAATTATCCTAATTGTACAATAATTATTTAACGGTTGCCAACACTGGGTTGTTCAAAATCGTCGTAAAATGGGTTACTTTAGTGACGATTTTTGAGCTTTTAATGACGATTTTTGAGCACTATAGTGCCGATTTCAAATAAATTACTTTAAAGTGACATAAAGAATGAATAATATTAATTCATAGAACTGTCTATATTATTTAGCAACATTAACATAGGTTATTATTAATTGATTATCAACGGTTGAATTATGTGTATATTATTTGACAATTGTGGATAAATATATTTAAATATAAAATATGTTAATTCTAAATAGACATATCGTGAAAAACGAATAAATAGTTTTATTATGAAATCAATTATTCATGCTTTCAGAATAACAGAATAATTGAGTTTTCATTTACATTCAATTGTCATTAATTCAAAGCAACTCGCGATGATAATGATTACAGCATTATCATATCGACATTGCATGTACTGGTGCGATACGAACAATATACTCCGCCATTCTGATGAGCAATTGTCACGTGAAAACACAGCAATCTAGTTTAATTGAGTAGGCGATGCGATGTTTTGTAGAAGGCCTAGTTCTCCGCGTAATTGAAAACGATAAAGCCTAGGATTTGTGCGAAGATAGATGATCCTTTTTTAGCTTAGAACTGAAAAGGATAACTGCGGATCCTGATACAGTGGAACCTGACGCAGCCAAGTAAACACGATCTTATTGGATAGTGGGCATTTGTATCAAATTGGTGTAGATAAAGATTGGAGCTGTAGGCTTTGGAAAGATTTTCTGTGCGAATAAGAGGTATAAATTTCATACCAAAGATTCTTAAAGACTTTTTTATATACAGCAATCGAAACACGAATACACGAATCTGTACTTTACGAGGCAACCCGTTGGCTAGAAAACATTTTTTTGGGGTTTATAACTTCTGTTTCTCTTAGAACTAATATCTATGGAGTATGGATATATTCGTAAAAATGGTTGAACAACATTTTTCATAATAATCGTACAAAGTATATATAATCAATCATAATATGCACAGTTAGTTACGACCACTAATAAAACATTTATTTCTGCAGGTACTAATATTATTAAATATACATAAATAATAACTAAAGTTTACGGAATTCAAATTTTAAATCCATTTTGAATTATTTCTATTCATTTAAAAGTTACATCCCCGGTTGCACCAACGTTAATTAAATTTTAAACTTGGTTTAAATAAATAAAAGCAAATCGAAGTTATATGTTTTATGGAGTAATTGACATTGATGTCAAAAATTAGATACGCTTTTATTTAAAATTTAACGAAGCAAAAAAATTAAAATTTTAAGAGATGAAAATTTTTGACGAAATCTTAAGTAAGCCTAACCCCTTAAGATTTTTCGGCCATTTTCAGAGTTTTTGCTCTAAATATTTTGTCCCTAAATCAATTTTAATGAAAATATATTTGCTTATGTAGATTTTCCGTAAAATCCCATGGTGTACTCTTCGTGTTTCTATCTCTTTTTATTTTTGAGTTATAATATAAAAACAAAAATTTTCAAATGATAATATATCAAAAACTATATGAAATAGAGACTTAAAATCTACAAAAGTGTCTCAAATCTCCTATTTTAACCATTTTAGCGGCATTCAATTGGGAACGTACCGTAGCGGCTTATGCCCAATCTATTGTTATATACAGAAATCAGTGGTTTTGTATAAGTAGCAATTGATTAAAATCAATAATTGTGGGACCATTTTTCAAACACGAATTAACTTAAAATATTATATTACGTACCGTGAACTGTAAGTGATAGTTTTTAGGTTGAGAATGTAGTTTGGGATGTCGAGACCCGTAGGGTCGAGATTTCCTAAACATTCGAGGCCTAAAAAATCACTTACAGTTCGAGGTTAGTAAGTTATTTTTTGCAATACCTGCGTAAATATAAGAAAAGGAAAAATAGGTATCAAAATTAACAGCTGACAGATTGCGGTTAAAAATAAAATTTGAATGATATATATTTACTTACCGTCCACCATGAACGGTAAGTTTCACTTACCATCCACCGTGAACGGTAAGTAAATGATGGAAACCATGGAAACCATGGAAACCAATTGTACAATAAAAGTTCCACTTACTGTGTTTAAATTTTGTTATTAATGGGTAACTTACAGAACAGGTATTGCAAAAATATTATTTAAAATATATTTTCTTATAAAGAAAACTACAACGAATCCAAATTTTCAAACAGACTTTTGTTATCTCTTCTAGAATCTAGATTTTGAATTATATTAACTCAAAGTTCAATTTGAAGCAAATATTGAACCTACAAATGCGCAAAGCTAAAACGGCAGTCTTTAACGTGTAAAAGGAAACGAAAACTAAAAAGCTTGATAGGAATTAATTTCACGGTTATGAGAAAACTATAAAAACATCAGTGCGGGCAATCGTAGCGCTTAGCGGTTCTTCCAGAACAGAGCCAAGAGCCAAGAGCTCCTTCCCCGTCGACGTCTGGATAAACGCCGGAGATCAGATCCCGTGAGTTCGTGTCGTGGCTTCGGCTCAATTTTCCGCAAGGGCCCGAGTAAAAGTGAAATAATGCGATCATCAGCGCGGAAGACAAAAGAAAGTGGAGGAGAAGCCGCGGTGATTGGATCGCCGCAGGACAATTGAGCCGCGCATCCGAACAACCACGAGGAGAGGCCAATGCGATCAATTCGCTTCTACGTGAACGGGGCTAGGATTATTTTTATACACTGAGATACTAAAGATACTGTTATGATTGGAAATAACACACATAACAACATAAATAAATACATCATCACACTGTTCTACTATGTCTGAGTGACTGTGTTGTAAATTAACTTGTGGAAAAAACCTGATCTGTACAAATATTGTTGAGTTGTTACGAAAGGCATTGAATCTAACGGATGGTGTACGTATTGGTGAAAGTATAATACTTGTGAAGCAATTAAGAAAGGTGAATGTGAGCTTAAATGAATCTGTGATTGAATGTTGATAAATGTAAATTAATAACATAACAAAACTATCTGTCACCTGTATCTTATGTTTATATTTGTTTATTGCACAGCCTACTTTAATAATGAAAATTATTTCTGATTTGTAATATAATATTTCTAGTCCAGTCAATAAAGTTCAATCGGGGGAAGAAAAACATTAAATTCAAAAGAATTTTTCTTTTGCCTAAAATGTCTATTAGGCCTTCCTGTTAAACATACTAAAAGTCCCCTAGGGTGGGAGTCCGGGAAACCGCCGCCATCTTGGATTTTAGTTCCCATTTTTTGTTTTTTTCGAAATAACACGAAAACTTTCGACTTTTCTCGAACTACATTTATATATAAAATGAAGCTACATAAATTCTCTACAAAAATGATGTATCAATTTTTTTCCTATTCCTTACCGTTTTCGAGAAAATAGTATTCAAAACAGGGTGCTTTCGTAATTTATGAAACTCAGACAAACCATTCAAGTCACCCCAAACATTTCCTGTGAAAAATTAATTATTTACTATTATTATTAAATTATTCATTATTTTACTATTAATTATTATTTATTTATTATATATCATTAATTAATTATTATATTATTATTATGGAAGTAGTCAATTTAAAGGTATATAATAAGAAATGACAATGAAGCAGAAATTATATATTTATATTCAAAAGAAGAATTAATGTAAATTATATTATGGAAAATAGTAAATAAATCACTAGATATTCTTGGATAACATGGCTTAAGATAAATTTATTTCAAATTATACTTTCTATGACGACGTTTCGGCCATGATTACTGCATCTTCAAGTTTAATTTAAATTACAAAATATTTTTTATAATGAAGTGATAATATTAAAGTTGAATTGAAGTTAAGTTTTTTAAAAAAAGAATTAATGCATTAAATAATTACAAAATGTAAATTATTATATAAAAAACATAAATTATATCTAAAAAAGGTCCTCAAATATCACTCATCGTCATAGGAGATATCATCACAAATTAAGAAAAATCCCTGTTTTAGGCGCCATTTTCTCAAAAACCGTAAGATATAGAAAAAAAGTGAATTTACCACTTTTGTAGAGAATTTATCTAGTTTCATTTTCCTATATAAATGTAAGTCAATTCAATAGGTGCAAGGTATTGGGCGCTAGGGTAAATTTGCTCGAAACGTGAATTTATCACTTTTGTAGAGAATTTATCTACTTTCATTTGCCTATATAAATGTAGGTCAATAGGTGCAAGGTATTGGGTGCTAGGGTAAATTTGCTCGAAACGTGAATGTATCTAGAGATGCTCGATTGAGTGTATATAATTGTGTGTTAGTGTCTACATTGACGGATGGTTCTGAATGTTGGGTGTGGATAAAGAAGCATGAACGACGTATAACTGCTGTGAAAATTAGGTATTTGAGATGAGTGTGATTGTATCTGGAATACATTGATATATGGTGAGAGTGAGATTGAGAAGAATGTTGTTTAGAAATAGGAGTGAGTCTGTTGAGGTGGTTTGGTCATCTTGAAATGTTGGTGAAATTAATATACGGGGGTGAGATTGATGGTGAATGATTGCGTGGGCGTCCGAGGAATAATGGAATGATTCCGAGTGTGATGAATAGACGAGCATGTATGAATGTACAGGAAGCAAAAGTTAGAGTAAAATAAAAATATTCCGCTACAAAAAGTATTTTATTTGTCGAATATTTGCTTTTTATAAAAAAAAATGTTAAACTAAATATAAAAATTATACAAATAGCACAAATTCCGGAACGTGGAAACTTTTAAAAATTATCAGCGATGTGGAAAAATATTTCAATATTTATATATTTCACAAAATTTAATTAAAAAAAGTCAATTTAACAAATATTAACAAATATGATTTATACTTTAGTAATAAATTTAATCCAACATCCTAGTAGGCTTGGCGATGGTCCGCATCAATCTCTCCGGACTCCGGGTCATAACTCCAGCGCCCGGAAAGGGAAACACGTACGAATTATCATGATTTACAATTACCGCGCTCTTCAAAAATACGGATTTATTAGCGGCGATGAATGTGTCACATCACATGTCACGCCACACTCGTGACTGACACGCTGTGACACTAGAACACGCTTCTCGGATTGTCACTCTGTATCGATTCCATTGTGAGTTATGATAGCTATATATTGACTAGCAATTTACAAAATTACGGAATGTATTCGTGTTATTGTTATAATAAATTTTTGCTGGGATAACGAATGGTCTATAATTCATGACGTGCTATTTTCATATTGGTTTTTATGGTGATAAATTCCCACGACTAGTTTTTAACCAATCATAATGCAAAACACTTGAAAATTCTACCAATAAGAACAGTTTTATACTAGGTGGTCATTTCTGACAAGTTTGTGAAAATTTCACTGCGCCTGCGATAAATGTAAACAAGTATGAAACATAAGGTTTCATTTCTTTTTTTGTAGCGAAAATTGTATGAATTTCTTTATTTATATTTATATTTAAGGTTAGCTGTCCAAACAAAAAATGAGCATGCACATGCGCTTCACTCCATTCGCCGTTCCAGTCTATATTGCAAACTTAATTTGTTTACATTTTTCGCAAGCGCAGTGAAATTGTCACAAACATGTCACAAACTTGTCAGAAATGACCACTTGGAACAAACCTATTGAGAAAACCCCATTGCCCGGGTAACGGGAGTTTTACCAAAAGTTATATCACAAGACCTTCTGATTTTATCGATAAATGTTTATTTTTGCACCAATATTTTTGACTTAGCAACAATCACGAAAGCAAACTGCATGGTAAATCCCGACTCCAAAGGAGGAGGGGTTTTACCTAATGTCTGTTTGCTTGAGTGGTTTTGCTTAAAAGCAAAGAAAATGAGTGCTTAAAAATAAAAATTTATCTGAGAAAATCAGATAGGTCGCGTGGTATTTGATGAGATAAATTCCAAAGACAAAGCAAAATGTAACTTGAAATATTAATTAACTGTCACACTGACAGTGATTGACAGTAACAATTATTTGTTTTCTTGGTAGCGGGAGTTTTATCGCTGTAACCCTGGCAACGGGGTTTTACCGCGGTAAAACTCTGTTAAAACTCCCGTTACCCGGGCAACGGGGTTTTATCAGTATAAAATTGTTCCTATTGGTTGAATTTTCAAGTGTTTTGCATTATGATTGGTTAAAAACTAGTCGTGGGAATTTATCGCGAATAAACAGCATGGTGCTGTTTATTCACTTATCTAAAATGTACAACAATGGAAAATGAGACATTCTGATTGGTCAAATTTGTAATGAACAATCAGATAAATTTGTATTTCCTTCGGAGTCGGGATTTACCATGCAGTTTGCTTTCGTGATTGTTGCTAAGCAAAAAAAATTCGTGCCAAAATAAACATTTATCGATAAAATCAGAAGGTCTTGTGATATTACCCTAGATAAATCTACAGATGAATTTTGTACTTAACATTTATCTAATTGCAACACATAATAGTATCGTTGTATGTTGAGAGAAAACGAGAAGCGTTTCCAGTCGCTCTCCACTTACGTAGCACAATTTAAAGTCTATTCACAATCTCGTCTGCGTCTTCGGATGGATAATTAAATTCTCTTGAAGTTGTTTAGACGTGGCTGCGATTCGCAGTGGGCTGTGACGGACGAGCGAAGTGCTTCTGTTTCACGTTGCACTTGTTTCGGAATCTTAATAACGCCATTGTGAAAAAACTCGCAGCGAGCAACGTTCTGGCTGCAACTCTTTTATTTTCATTTCTTGTAATGTTTAAGAAAACTTAAATAAGACTGAATAATTGTTTTAATTTTACATCTCATATTTTCTACTGCAGAAAGATTCCTGAGATACTGTTTCTCTGATTGTGAGGTAGAATTTATTTATATTAATAATGGGGTAGTTATGCAGGGTGGTGAATTGAAAGACCGTTTTCAATGCTATTTTAGAAATGTTCAATTATTGGCTTCCATAATTATTTTATATCAAATAAGTTAACCCTCTATTGCATGAACTATTTTTTTTAAAATAAAGACTCAAAAAAATTATTTTTTACAAAAAAAATATTCATAAATTTAAAATAAGTTACATAAATTTTTTTCTTAAAATAATTTTTTTTAAAGTTTTGTTCACTATTGAGAACATTATGAACAAATTCAACTTATAATAGAACTTTGGTCTATTGGGTCGTTATTGCGTACTATACAAAATTGTTTGATAAACAATCTCTTCTAGGAAAACATCAGATAGAAAAAAATTATGGAAATTTTGTAAATGTGTATTTAGCTGTAATATATCAGCAGGTAATAAGCTGCTTCCTTCAAATTTTACATTTTCTATCAGTTTCTGTAATTATTCTTTTTCCACTTCAATTTTTTTTATGTTGGTCAAATTGGGAGGATAGACCTAATTGGCAATTGACAAAGTTTATATAATGTTTCCAAATTTTAAAACATAATTGCCATGAATGTAAACTGTATAAGAAAAGAAAAGACGAATTTTAAATTTTATGTTTCCGATAGGGAACAGTATGCGATAGAGGATTAAATAGTTTATTGTAGAGGAAAATGTCTGCATTTTTAAAACTAATATTTATAATTTACTCTTTCTGAAACCGAAAATATGAAGGAAATGCTTCGTTTTAGTATAAATAGGTATATTTAGTTTATCAAGTTGGATTCAATCTTGACCACTGGCTTGGTTCACAAGTTGTGTAATCTTGGTTGTATCCCTCTTTTTGTTCTAATGATGATGACAACTTAGTTGTCGAAATACGTATCTAGATTTCTTTATTAGATTTCTTATAACTTTAAGGTATAGGGGATAAATTTAAGTTTTTTTATATGGAAAACAAATGTTTTGAAATTTGATGATATAAATGGAAACAAAAATTATTTGACGTCTGTAATGTGTACGTATATTGTAGATTTTTTATGTATTAGTGAAATAATGAAGAAAGGTTGTGGTGAGAAAGAGGTGGATGGAATGTTTTGTTTGTGTCTGCAGGGTGCTCTGGGTATATTTATTTATAATATTTTAAAATAATGTTGTAGTGACTGATTGTATTGTTTATATATTTGGATAGTATGTTTTCGAGGGATGGACGTATTGATCGGAAGATTGAAAGGCGGGTGTGTGTAGGGTACAAGGTATTGGGTGCTCTGGGTACATTTTCTCGAAACGTTGGTGTATCTAGAGATGCTTGATTGAGTGTTTATAATATGTGTTAGTGCCTACATTGATGTAAGATTTCTGAATGTTGGGTGTGGATGAAGAAGGATGAATGATGTATAACTACTGTGGAAAATGACGTATTTGAGAGGAATGTCGTGGATATACGAGATGTAAATACGTTGATGTACGGTGAGTGAAGGTTAAAACTAATATATGCGGGTGAGATTGAAGGTGAACGATTTCGTGGGCGTCCGAGGAATAAGTAATTCGGTAGGTATGAATGATGGTTTGTTGTGTGAACGGATCATTCCAGACGAGCATGTATGAAAGTGGACAGAGTGAAAGTGGTGGAATGTTTGGAAGAGATTGATTGTGATTTAGGACTTGTGCTACCCCATTGAGTAGGATATAAAGTGACGTTATGTGTGTATGTGTGTAAGATCTATAGTTGCAGATTTCAAATAAAGTTAATCCAGTTTATAATCCCAAAATCTGAAATTACTGAAATACGCAAAAGAATATATACAATGAGAAGTAATTTTCAGTTACAATTTATATTGAAGACGTGTATTCTAACCACAGTACCCCAACTGCAAAGTAACTAAAACCTAAGTAAACAATATATAGAGTCTAGAGTTCAGATTTGGCATTTCTTTTCTCTTTCGATTTGTAAGTGTTCGAGAACAGTAAAGTAGGTCGAATGGGCAATAGGTGGAAGACAATGTCTGACTAATTACTCAATTGACCAATTAGGGGCGTAATTAAGCGGAAGGCTACAGGACTATCAGCGCCGCGTCAATAGCTCCAACTAGAAGCTTGCTACGTTACAGAAAGGCCAGCGCCACATTCTACATCCGACCCAACGACCATCAAAAAAGATAAATTATCTTTATCTGGCGAAGTTCGAGAGACGCCAGCCGTTACAACTTTAACACGAACGACACACACACACACACACACACACACACACACACTCGTGTGTAGGGCTCACGAAAAGGGTGATGCGTCCAATACATTACCTCCCGAAAAATGGAACAACCTTCAAATTATTTTATTTTTAAATGGTTTAACACACATAACATAACGCTATATCCCTCTTAGTGGGGAAGCACGAACCCAGAAACACAGTCAACCAAAAATCAATCTCCTTCAAACATTCCTATCCTAACACACCACTTTCGCCTCGGCCACATTCATAGTGCGATTCATACATGCTCGTTTATTCTTCACACTCGGAATCATTTAATCACGCAACAGACCATCAATCATACCCAACCAGTTATTCCTCGGACGCCCACGCAATCGTTCACCTTCAATCTCACCCACATATATTAGTTTCACCAACCTTTCATTCGACATTCGCTTAATATGTCCAAACCACCTCAACTGACTCACTCCCACTTTCTTAACAACATTCTTCTCAATCTCGCACTCACCATACACCAATGTATTCCGTATACGATCACGTCTCGTATATCCACATACTCCTCTCAAATATCTCATTTCTACAGTAGTTATACATCGTTCATGCTTCTTCATCCACACCCAACATTCAGAACCATACATCAATGTAAACATTAACACACTATTATAAACATTCAATCGAGCATCTCTAGATAGATTCACGTTTCGAGCAAATTTACCCAGAGCACCCAATACCTTGCACCCTGCAGACACTCGCCTTTAAATCTCCCGGTCAATACGTCCATCCCTCGAAAACATACTACCCAATCATACAAATTCATTCACTTGTTCTAGTCTCACACCATTCACTGAAACATTACAATCAGTCACCAAATCATTCTTCTCAAACACCAACACTTTACATTTATCGACATGCAATAGCAGATTTAAACCTTTCCCTACTTAATAGAGCAAAATTATACTTAACATTTTAATATGAGACCAATTCGAAATGTATTTGTATCACCTTAAAAACCGACAATAACAGCGTAAAAAATAGATTATATTTGATTAAATCATATTTTTCAGGTGGTACGAATACAATTGGGTTTGGGTTCGTATATACGTAGCGGGAAGTGTAATAGGAAATGGCTTTTCGAAAGTACCAAATAAATAAATATTTTGATGGTAGGCCCAGGCGTAGGGTTTCGAGTGCTCCCGCAGTTAATCAGTTTCAATTTCGTGTTCTATTTTTAGTCAAACAACAAGTAACGCCCGGCGTCTCGTCGCGCAACATAAACATGTTAGTTTGGAAAGCTTATATAAAACGTGAGGTCACGAATCAACAGAATCGATAAAGGTACGCGAAGAATACGAAAAAGAAAAATAATAAAAGAAAAGTTGGTGTTGCTATGGGTGGTAAGTTTCCCTCGGCGTCGCGGCGGCCTGGCTACTTCCGCGGGAACTAAATTGTCGAGTTGTACGCCATTAGCTGCTGGAAGTTGCGTGGGGACTCGCACCCCCACCCCTTGCGGTCGCAGGACCGGACGCTGACGTTTTGTCACCCTCTGAAATATGATGCTTGTTGTTCTTGAGATTTGCTTCTGTGGCTTCATGTAATTATAAATTATTAATTAGAGTTAGGTGCTGTCAGGACCATGATTAATTTATGGTTATACGAGAAAATAAAAGAACAATCTAAAAATTAATTTAACCCGTAAGACTTTTTATCACTTTTAAGGTTAAGTTGATTTTAATTTTCTAGATTATATGTATTTATAACTGCGTGTTATATAGTTCATTTGAAATGCTACTAATCATTTTATTTACCGCCATATTTAACGGATATGAATATGGAGAAGAATGATTTAGTGGCTGATTGTAATGTAATGTATAAATATATATTTGAGTAGTGTGTTGTGTGAAATTGAGGAGCAATTGAGAAGAATAATTGTGAGCATAAATGAAGTAGGGAAAGGTTTAAATCTGCTATTAAATGTCGATAAATGTAAAGTGTTGGTGTTTAGAAGAATGATTTAGTGACTGATTGTAATGTTTCAGTGATTGGTGTGAGACTGGAACAAGTGAATGAATTTGTATATTTGAGTAGTATGTTTTCGAGGAATGGACGTATTGACCGGGAGATTGAAAGGCGAGTGTCTGCAGGGTGCAAGGTATTGGGTGCTCTGGGTACATTTGCTCGTAACGTGAATGTATCTACAGATGCTCGATTGAGTGTTTATAATGGCGTGTTAGTGCCTACATTGATGGATGGTTCTGAATGTTGAGTGTGGATGAAGAAGCATGAACGACGTATAACTGCTGTGGAAATGAGATATTTGAGAGGAGTATGTGGGTATACGAGACGTGATCGTATCCGGAATACGTTGGTGTATGGTGTGTGTGAGATTGAGAAGAATGTTTTTATGAAAGTGGGAGTGAGTCAATTGAGGTGGTTTGATCATCTCGAGTGAATGTCGAATGAAAGGAAAAAAAAATCTAAGTAAAATATGGTGGTATGTGTAACATCTATAAATATAAAAAAATGAAGTGGGTTTGATGTAAAATTTTAACGACACTACTTAGCTGATAATAATTGCACAGTAATTGTTTTCCTTACATTCCTAAATTTTTATAACACTACGATTATTGTATTATTTGTTAGTATTATTTTGATGCACATTTTATAAGTATTGCGGAGGTTAGGTTTATATTTTAAGTTTTTCTAAATTTCTTATATCGGACCACTACAGACTTTCTTTAATTGTACTGGTACGATTTAGGAAATTGCATTTTAATTTCATATAAAAAACATGCTAAAATTTTTATTTTTTCACAGCATTGAAAAATGTCTAGGTATATTGTGTAAAGATCATCGAATTAAAATTATAAATCAATGTACTGAAGTAAAATATGGGTGCAAGAGGCTTGTGAAGGAGTCTTGGTCGATGATAAAATTTTCTATTGTCCCAGATATCCTATTTGAATTTAATTTAATTTATAATTAATGTTTAAATAATTTTGCAATGTGATATTAAATAAATAAATTATTTAGGTAATATACTGCTGACTGCATATTATTTACTTTATTTTATTTATTTTACTAATAAAAAAGCAGGTACGATTCTGGAGGTAAGCCAGTACGATTTATGATACCGGTTGCCATAATCGTTTGACGCAATTCAATAAATAATGAAAATATTATTAATATGTCATTCTAAATAAATGTATTGTCCCAGAGTGTAAAGATTAGACGCAACTCTATTGTTTTGGTATAAATACATGTTTAAGTAAATAAATCAAATTTGCCCGAAGGGTACGATTTCAGCAACTCTCCCCTATGGGAAATTTTAGAATGGTCGTTAGATTCCCACAACATGTCAGCTCTGCATCTGCAGATCTCAATCAATCAACTAAACAGCGAGGTACACAAATAACTTAGCTAAATCTCTCCCCAGTCAGAGTTTAAAAATAAATTAATGAAACCGTTCCCAGGAGCTGTGTGCCTTTGATGTAAACGGCTCGTCTTTCTCCACGAGTGCGTCGCACGGCGAAAAGGCAGGTAAGTTAGTGAACGTATGATGCGTGACGTGTATACGTAACGCAGCACAACGCTGCCGTGAATGAGATGAATGATGAATGCTTTAATTGCGGCGGCGGGTGAACGCCGAGCTGTGGTGCGGCTATGTAAACACTGCAAGGACGGTGACGTGTATATGGAGATGTTCGTTAGCTGGTGATTCTAAAGATCTAAACATCTAAAGGTTGCCGTCAACGTATTATGTACCTATTAGATTAATATGTGTAATTACTTATTTCTTGTAGTGTTTTTATTTATGTAGTTCAACGACGAATGGAAAAATATTATCTTGTTTTGAAGATGGTTATGATAAGAAAGATTGACTAATGTATTTACTGTGTACTTAATGGTACACTTATTTCATTCTAATTAGAAATTGTTAATATTTAATTTGCTTATTAAATTATAATTAGTTTGTTAAGTTAATTAAGATTCTAAGTACCAATTCTATTAAATATTTGATTAATTATTCAGTTCAATTAATTAATAGTTTATTGATTATTCAGTATCTTCTAGATTTGAAATTGTAGAGCTAGACCTTACCACATAAATACATTACATATTTATATGAACAAATAAAATGATTGATGAAAAAAATTTGTGTAAAGTTTTAAAATATATGTATTTATCCAACACCTCTCAATAAATGCTCTATAACTATGGCGATTTTAAACAAGTAAAGTAACAGATTACCCACTAGTGGGTATAATTTTGAGAAAATCCACTAGTGAGTATTTTTTATTTATAACAATAATAATAACACACAACACCTTGGTAAACACTTCGATTGACATTATAATTTCAAAAATTTAAAGCATATGTCACTGTCAAATAATATTTCTTTAATAAATTTTGCATTTATTAAGAGTTGTTGGATAAAACGTTATACTACACACGTGGGCAAAGTGGAATTACCCTCTCGATAAAAGTATCACACTCAGCCTTCGGCTTCGTGTGCTAAAATTTCTCTCGTGAGTAATTCCTTAATTTGCCCACTTGTAAAGTAAATAACTATTATCTACGATAGTGTATAAAATTGATGTTTAGTTGTTTTGAATTTGTAGAACGGTTGTTTAGTAACACGATCCCATTAGTCACGGGTTGCCGAGCAACGAGTGATAAAAATTTTTAAATACGCCAAATTTGCAAAAATTTTGTTATCATGGGAAACTTCTCATTTAATATTGTGATCCAAATTCATAAATAAAAGTACATTTTTTAAAATATTTAATGGGTTTTTCATTATATCGTAGATTAAATATAGTACGATACACATACGCTATGCTCGTGTTTTAATTGACCCATTCGTGACTAAAGACTAGCTTTACGTACTTGTATCGTAAATAACTATTATGTAACAAGTGCATAATTTAAAATTTCATGAACGAGTCAATAAAAACCTGTTATATGCTCGTCACATAAAATATTTTAAGTTTGACTGAATTACAGATTATTTTTTTTTATCATAGAACGACATTTATATTTAACACATAACGTTGACATAAAACAACTTGATAATTTCGAAGCACAGAAAAATTTCTGTTGTTTTTATTTTATCGGACTAGTGCACAAAGAGCCACTTTATGAACGCTAAACAATGCCATAAACAAGCGATAATAATACAGTCGAACATATTTTTTTTATTTACAACGTTTCGAATCATTACACGTAGTTCTTCGTCCGGAAAACAATTGAATAACAAACAAGTATATAAATAGCTAGTTTTTCATCGAGTTTTTTCAAGCGTTTTCGATCATTTTCAAAAGTTATTTCCGAATTTATGGAGTAGAAAAAGTATAGTATTATATTCGGGATTATGGTCATTATTCACTCAAATGATTTGCATCCTATTAAATAATATTTTACAGAATCCAAAAGTTTTTATAATTTACTATGAATTTCGAATTTTTTAAAAACTTATTCAAATAATTGATTACATACAACAAATTGCTAATCTTGTCATATCTGCAATTGCAAATTGCTTATCTATATATGTGTAAGAGAACTGGAGTAAATATTTCAATTAATAAACGACAAAAATCAAACTCCAAAAATATCAAATTGAATTTCATAGCGATTACTAATTAACCATCATGAAAGGGCTGCAAAACAAAACTTTAAATAGCATAATTTGCACAATCTGGCGACGAACACGTCCGCAAATATGCATCCATGCATCATATCACATAAATATGCATGTGACTGCACCGACACACACACAGGGGGCGCGATGTGTTGTGTATGTTTACTGATTGCGCCCTGCTTCATATTTGCGCTGCGCACGTCACGGCGGCCTTCCTATTGTTGAGTATAATTAGGTCTTTCATACCGCCGTGTGTTTGTCCGAGCTAATTAACGAGGTCCGCGCTCTGATTAGTTGGATGTGCTGTAAAGGCGACCTACTCTTCAAATTATTTTTGTGTGAAAAGGGAATTGGATAAATGCATATCCAGTAATTATATCAGCTCTAATGTGTACGCGAAAACGCAAAGAATATTCAATGAAATTATGATTTTGTGTGTGGCACTTGGGGACTACCGCGGTAAAGCTATTGCATAGCATTTTTTATCAACTTATGCAATTATAATTATTTATTTATTTTATTTATGCAGTATTTTTTACCTCCCGCCTACCTCTAGGTAAGGGAGGTATTGTTTTTGGTCCCAAAATTGGGTAGTGAGTTTTTAATGAATAAGCACGTTTTAAGGTCCCTACAATATGATTTTACTATTTTCGCGATGATGTCTGTATGTATGTATGTATGTATGTATGTATGTATGTATGTATGTGTGTGTGTGTGTAGTCTGCGGCCATTTTTTCGTCTCGCATAACTCAAATACTATAATACCAAAAAATACAATTTTGTGAATTATTGCTTCTTATATTTAAATGAAGAGCTGATTAGATTTTTAATCAAATTGGTCGACCGGAAGTAGTAGTTTACTTGAAGCCCTTAACAGTTTTTTTGTGAAAAATACGGTTAAATTTCCTTTTTCAACAATTTATGTTATTTTCAAAGTTGAAGAATATTTAATTTTACATGTGTTTTGATTATACTAATTTTATTAATTTTCATTAGATTTAGAGATAATAAAATATAAAGAAATTGGATTTCACAAATCTTGCATTTCTAGTACACCATGGAAACATTTAAAAATTTTCAATTTTTTCTTCGAAATGTGACACATGTCATTGTGATTGTGAAGCTGTTTTCTTAGTGAAATATATGTCAAAAAATGCAATAAATATACGAAAGAAAATTTTAATTCTCAAATATAAATAGAAAATAAATAAATAAGAAGGTATGTTTTTGTATCAAATACTATTTTGTACTGTTTAACAGTAGAGGAAAGGGTGGTAATATGGGCACCCATTTTGTATTTTGCTTATAGCTGCTACCATTTTAATTCAATTAACCTGAAAATTGGAGAGAATAAACTTCAATATGTTCTAATTACTTTGTAGTATAATGTATATATGATATTCCTATTTGAATCATCTTTAAAAATATTTTTAACAAATACTGCATTTTTTTAGAAATAGAATTTGTGTCGGTAATATGAGCCCCATGGTGAAAATCAGGAAAAGTGCACTCGCTTAGTACAAAACAATTTTTTTTTATTACTAAGATTACATTTATAAAACTGTAGTAATTTTATTTACAAAAATCGCATATGTAAGTGTGGCATCTGCAATAAAAAATTCAACAAATTTTGTAGTGCTTGAAATATGGGCCCCTTCAGTGTGAGGGCTCATAATATCAGCTCGGCAGGTGCCCATATTACCAACCTCGCCATACTTGAATATAAACATTTATCACCGGTTAACCTTAATAATACACTTGAATGTTATTGCAGTAATAAAACCAATAGGACTTGCACAATACACAACAGTAACCATAATTAGAAAATACCTAGTGGTTCTAATAGTAATATTTTTATAAACCCTTACCTTTAAAAGTTTTGATTAGATCACAATACAAACACACTCCGTATTTCAATAATGACAGCAGCTATTACGCCACCGTGCTCCACATGTATAATTATGAACTATTGCTACTAGTTTCTTGCGGTTTCGATAGAATGCGCATTCTACTTTATTAGATATTTGGGGTGCCCATATTACCTGCAGGTGCCCATAATACCACCCTTTCCTCTAGTATTGGGCGGGAGGTTATGTGCTGGACACATCAGATTTTTTTTCTTTGATATTAATCCAAGTTACACTTTTTGAGCGTGGTGACCGATAAGAAAACAATTTTTTTCTTTTATTGAATAAATGAGTAGTTAATATTATTTAAAATATTTTTATTATCTTACAATATATGTAGGTAATTCAGGAATTTTTATTCTTGAAACTATAGGTTTATGGTAACTGAAATAAGAAACATAAGTTTGAGACTTGATATACTCTAAATATCTGGAAAATACCGCGTCAATGGCATACGTCTAGTCGCACGCACACAAACACCGTGCCGAAGTCTGCCGAACTGAAACGACGTTACACGATGCACGGCTTTTAACGCCGCACCGCTGTGCCGATCGGAGTGGGGGGTGTCAGGTTTTTTTCGTTACGGAATTTCTTGATTCAGTCGCCGCGCTCAAAGCCCGCGATAAAAGCTATGCAATAGCTTAAAAAAACTTTTTTCACGACATGGTAGGAAACCCAACCGTTCTTCTCCCGAAATAGTGAGGAAAATGTGTTGTTCCTCTCTAGAGAGGAAAATTTAGAAGTGTTACCAATATGAATGTTATTTACAAAAAATATATTATAAAAATTATAAATAAATTCCTAATTTTATTGTAAATCCTTATTGTAGTGATATACATACTTTAAATTATCTTACGATTATGTCTTATCTTTTTCTTTTTCTTATTAAATCACAATTTGACAACTTAATAAAGATATTTAAGATTGGTTCATTGGCAACACTGCTACACCGCCTTGTGTCTGATAACCTAAATTTTAACGTGTCAGTTTGTCAGTTGTGTTCTCAAAGTGTATTTTAGGTCCGAGCAATCGTTTTTAGTAACATGTTGTGAAAAAAATGTTGTGTCTAACATGAGAGAAAAGCTCTTCTTCCACTCTCGTTCGAAATGCCTCATGAGCGCAGCGAACTCGAGGGGGAAAAAGAAGCGCTTTCCTCTCTAGTTTAACAAATAACTATTATATATGACTGTGCACATATATTTCTAGAACTAGTCAAATCAATTTTTATAAATTAGAAAAAATACTGTGTTCGTTAGCTTACAATAAATAATAGTTATTTGTTTAACTAGGCATCAAAATACCAGATTTAGAGCAGATGCTGCCTAAGCTATAAATCTGTGTTTGATGCCTAGTTAAACACATATTTATTTGCCGATTTGGAATTAATATAATTTTGTGATTATTTTATATAGATATTTTGAAGGTTATCGCTGTCAAACTACGTTGCCATGCGTGTGTTTATCGGTTGCTGGTTGATGGTTGCCATGCGTTTGTTGAGCGGTTGTTATGTAAAATATTTTTGCAGCCTAGGCATAAAAGTGACACTTACAGACTGTTAGCAGTCCGTGAAGTGTCATCATTAATGTCAATCGGCAAAAAATAAAATTATTATTATAATCACAATAATTTAATGTGTGTCCTGATAATTTTAGCTTATTTATTTTTTATTTTACAATTAATAGAGTTTCAATGATTTTATCTTAATGATAATATTCAGATAAATACAATCGCAATTAATAAACAATAATTATTTAATGTGCCAGTGTTAATTGGTTATACTCTTTTTTAATTATTGTTAAATTTTGATAATACTGCAAAATACATGCAAGTACACAAGAAATGATATATTACTATAGTTAAAATATAACTTAATTTAATGCTTTTGTTTATTTCTGCGTATTTCTAATTATTCACGATAACTTCAAACAACTATTAATTCTGTTATAGATAATTTAAAAATTACTGTCGAAACGAACAACAGATATAGACCATAACACAATGATTATTTCCATTATTTTTTGTAATTAATAAAACAGTGACAAACACAACAGTTAAATAGAAAATAGTTGTGTTATCGCTACATATTCTGCGTAGAATAATAATTAATTACATATTGATATAAATACCTGAAATAATATCCACAAGAATAGAAAAGAAAATATCAACTATAAATGGGGTCCTTTACTATTTATTTACATTACAACAAGACCCTAAAATATCGTACTAGGTATAATAGAAGTTTAAAAAGTATTATTAATTATTAAGATATTTGAGTTTTAAAGATAGCAATTCTGGCGTCATTATGTATCTTAACCTCCCGCCCAATACTACTCTTAAACGGTACAAAATAGTATTTGATGATAAAGAAACATACCTTCTTA
This sequence comes from Poecilus cupreus, assembly GCA_963942605.1. Lineage (NCBI taxonomy): Eukaryota > Metazoa > Arthropoda > Insecta > Coleoptera > Carabidae > Poecilus > Poecilus cupreus. The sequence goes on from OZ012732.1 coordinate 3,554,196, forward strand.
TTTGTTTATTTTCTATTTATATTTGAGAAATTTAATTTTATTTCCTATATTTATTAAATTTTTTGACATTTATTTCACTAAGAAACCAGCTTCACAATCACAATGACATGTATTACATTTCGCAAAAAAATTAATATTTTAAAATGTTTTCATGGTGTACAAGGAGTGCAAGACTTATGAAATCTAATTTCATTATATTTTATTATCTCTAAATCTAATGAAAATTAATAAAATTAATGTAAATCAAAACAGATGTAAAATTAAATATTCTACAACTTTCAAAATAACATAAATTGTTGAAAAAGGAAATTTAACCGTGTTTTCCACGAAAAACTGTTAAGAGCTTCAAGTAAACTGCTACTTCCGGTTGACCAGTTTTATCCAAAATCTAATCAGCTCTTCATTTAAATATAAGAAGCAAAAATTCACAAAATAATATTTTTTGGTATTATAGTATTTGAGTTATGCGAGACGAAAAAATTGCCAGTTGTAAGTTTCCTGATGTATGAGGGGTAATTTTCACCCACTCATGAGGGTGATTATCAATGAAAAGTATTGTTAACTTTATCCGTTATTTACTTGAATGTTTGTATTTCTCATTTTATTACGTTTTAAAACTGTCCGTGGAGCGGTCAGTAATTTTTACCATGTTGATGTTTTTTAGCGCTAAGGGTTGATTTTGGGGGTGTACGATTTTTATTGACCTTGGATTTGAATTCAGCGTAAAAAATTACATAGGACTAAAGTTGTCTTGATAGGAGTTCAAAAAAAATTATTATATATTGATAGAAAAACCTTAAACAATATCTATAATGTATTATTTATAGCATAAAAAATATATGACAAATGTTCAGGTGTCAATCTTATCAATATCTACAGTTGTATGACAAACGAGCACTTAACTCACGATAACAGACTAATTTTCTTGGCCTATAAAAGCAGGTGATAAACTAACTTGTCTTACAATCCACTTACAGCTCAACTAACTATAGTACTAACGTATACTCAACAAATTATTTGTAATATATTAATTTACAAATTGTTACAGAACCACGATGATGAAGGCTTTATTATTGCTGTTTTTTGCATACGCCGTAAGCGGTCGAGAATTCCAGTTCTTGAATACCCTTCCCGGAGAGGTATGGGTAGGCTGTCAGGGAAATCCTGGACATGCCAATCTCAACAACGGCGGTTGGAAGCTCGCTCCAGGACAAAGGGTAACTTTGATTATTCAAACTATGTTCCAATAATAATTATTACATTTTTTTTGTAGATGTCGGTGTTTTCAGCCGATAATTGGGCCGGACGATTTTGGGGGCGATCTTGGTGTAATGGTGATACCAATCACTGCGATACCGGCGATTGTGGGAATAAACTGGAATGCAATGGAGCTGGGGGAACTCCTCCAGCCTCTCTGGCGGAGATCACTCTTAAAGGAGCTGGTGGACTCGACTTCTACGATATTTCCCTAGTGGATGGTTTCAATGTTGAAATTGCGGTCAGTAAAAATAAGCACTTTTAAAAATTCCTCAATAACCAAAAGCTACACTTTAAAATGCAAGTTTCATGATAGTTGAAAAAATCTTATGTGGACACCACATAACTTCCTTGTATATCTATTAAGTAGGTAACCATTTGGACACGGTCGATTGCAATCAAAAATACACAAGTTGATATTATAATAATCTTACAAGAGTATATTGTACAACAACCATGGAATGGTACTCATTTCCTACGAGTATCAAAGTTCGGCTCATGCTGCAAATCATACGAGTATGAAATGGACATTCCATGCGAGTTGTACATTATACATTTTCTACGACCACGATATTATTTCCTAATTCATTTAATTTTAATATTAAATTTGTACCGCTTTCACCATTCCAATATTTGACAATTCGAAATAAGTATCCTAGCAATGGCACCTGCAGTGAAATGAAATGATCTGTATTGAAATACTCCCAAAACAAATTCATTTCTCACGATGCTTGCAATGTACCTCATTTCCCTAGCAACTACAAACATACAATGAATAGATTTCCAAGTGGTCGTGGAAAATTGTTATTTGTATCACTAGTCCAGAAACTAATTTTTTACGTGTATATTTTACTAGATCGAACCGAAGGCGAGACTTGTGAAATATGAGCACCCGCAAAACAATAATACACATTATTTTTCATGAAGATTTTGTTATAAATTTATCAAATAAAATTATTGTTTTGTTTGTAAATATAACAGGAATTTTTTATGTTAGTAACATCAGTTCATTCGTAAAAAAGGGTTACGAGGGATTTATAAATATAAACAATTTATTTGTTTTGTGATATTTATTTAAATTATTTTTTGGTTGTGCACTGCAACTGAAAATTTAATTATAATTATTTACATTTGAGCTTAAAATTAACAATTTAGCTCCAACGCATAAAATTGACAGCCAGTTGATGCAACCATAATTTTACAAAAGTCTCTAGTTTTTGCCGTCTTAGGCCTGAAACAAAGCAATTTCTGGACGATTTCGAGTGGCTCAATGAATAACAATTAAGACTTTTTAAAAGTGTAGATAGTCTTCAATTTAGATAAAGTTTCATAAAAAAAAAGGTGAACGACCCCATTCATAGCCCTTATTCTGATTCACTGTAGATTCTTTTATAGCAACTCTTATGAATCTGCCATTGGCATCTTGCTATAATCTTCAAAATTTATTCAATATCGTTTCATTGGTCTGTCCAATGTAAAATTTAAAAAGCTTTAACAAAAAGTTATTTGTTTATTTTAGTATCCCTAGAATTTATGTGTTTCCAGATGGAACCACTAGGTGGTCAAGGCGACGGTTCCCAGTACAGCTGCAAGCGCTCCGCCTGCACCTACCGTATCCTTCCTGAGTGTCCTGGCGAACTCCAGCTGAAGAACTCCCAGGGAGTCATCGTAGGCTGCAACTCTGCTTGCAATGCTTTCCACACGGATGAATATTGCTGTGCTGGTGCTCATAACACACCTGAGACATGCAAGTCCACCGATTGGCCTGTTAACTACCCTAAATTTTTCAAGGATAGATGTCCTGATGCATATAGCTATGCGTATGATGATCATAAGAGCACGTTTACTTGCAATGCGCCCGCGTATTTGATTACTTTTGGTTAGTATTTATAATTGTTTGTATATGAAATTCTGTGTATTGATATAATTAATAAGATAAAGTAATTTTGATTGTGAAGTTGATGGGGGTGTTGTAATCGTATGCATACATAATGTATTTGTAATAAATATATATCTTGGAATATCCGTTCCACGAAAATTGCAGTTTTATTTTTATTTCTAAATGTACTTTCCGTGATTACGAAATTTAATTGTGATTGTATATGACATGCAATTAAAATAGACATGTATGTCAAAATAACTGTGTGATTACAAATACAATTAGATAACATTATTTTTATCGTTTAACAAAATATTTATACTGGGTGTAGAATTTAAATATGTAATACAGGGATTTCTGTACTATTTTTTATATTCCTGTAAATTTTTATCTATATATTTTACAGCAAAAGTGTAAGAATTTAAAAATGCATGTTATAAGGCCCATTTAGTTACCTAAATATTTCACGATGTATTAATCAAGGGTAATACCTTCTGATTTTATCGATAAATGTTTATTTTTGCACGAATTTTTTTAAATTAGCAACAATCACGAAAGCAAATTGCATGGTAAGTCCCGACTCCGAAGGAGGTGGGGTTTTACCTAATATCAGTTTGCTTGAGTGGTTTTGCTTAAAAGCAAAGAAAATGAGTGCTTAAAAATACAAATTTATCTGAGAAAATCAGAGAGGTCCCATTGTATTTGATGAGATAAATTCCAAAAACAAAATAAAATGTAACTTGAAATATTAATTAACTGTCACATTGACAGTGATTGACAGTAACAATTATTTATTTCCTTGGTAGCGGGAGTTTTATCGGGGTAACCCGGGCAACGGGGTTTTATTAGGGTAAAATTTCTGTTACCCGGGTAATGGGGTTTATTCAGTATAAAACTGTTCCTATTGGTTGAATTTTCAAGTGTTTTGCATTATGATTGGTTAAAAACTAGCCGTGGAAATGTATCAAATTAAAATTAATATATTATAAAAATTGTATTAAGGTAATGGTAAAATATTTGACATTTCTAAAACCAGGCTTAGATTTATTTATTATAGTGTTGCATTATTTTTTTACAGAAATTTCGTATAAGATTTTAATATAATCGTGAATTTAAGAGATAACTTCTTTCCATTTATTACTCGCAAAAAAAAAAAAACTCTAACATAACATAACATATTTAGTTCTTGTTCAATTTTCCATGGTCGTGAAACAATTTCTCTAATAAATATTAATTTTGCCGATCTCGGTGGTGTAGTGGCTATGACGCTAGCCTAGCACACCAGAGGTCGTGGGTTCGAATCCCACTGAAGAGCATGGTCGTTTGTGTTCATATAAATTCATATTCATCTACTCATGAGGCGGCATATGACCATAGTAGTTAGTCCGCCTCTAATATATATATATATATATATATATATATATATATATATATATATATATATATATATATATATATATTAATTTTAATTTGAATGATATATCATGTGAAACTAATATTTAGAGTAACCAAACGGGTCTTATTGCATGCTTCTTTAAATTTCGATCAACTTTTATAATTATACTTTTACTATAAAATGAATAGATAAAAATTTACAGGAATATCAAAGAAATAGCATTTAAATCCATATATTTTATATTTCATTTCCTCTATTATTGTTTTGAGATATGCTACTCTCCCTTAATTTACTGACTTCTATTTTCCGAACTCCCTATTTAAACATAAATATATCATAAGGCCATTTACCCATTTTGGTATTTTGCTTGTGAATTTTGTGATGGAGGAGATACAGAAGTAGTTTTTATGTGGTGAAAATTTTTTGACCGTAGGAATATCTTATAAAATATTTGAAACAAATTAAAGAATATTAAAAGCTTGGATGTTCTAAAAATTTCCATTATTTACATGCACATTGAACTTGAACAAGCTAACCACATATTTACATATTGCATCAATAAATTAGTATGCGAATTATCATCATATAAATAAAAATTTCCAAACCAGGCAATTTTTAGCGCTATTACCAACGACCTGTGCAAGTTTCTTCGTCGATAAGGAAAACGAGCAGGAAAAATATCGTTGTGGATTCCCGAAGGTCAGACAACCTGCTCTTATTGTCTCATATAAAAAACAAACTAATTAATGAATAAACGGATAAAACCCAAGAATGATTCTGACTATATAAACCCCATACCTCGTCCGAGAATCAGATCACACCAGATCAACAAGCAAGAGGTAAACAACAACAACAACAGCAATGAAACAGTTAGTTTTGGTGGCGATGTTGGCAACCCTGGCCGCTGCCAGGGAGTTTCAATTCCTCAACCGTCTCCCAGGGGAGGTGTGGATTGGGTGCCTGGGTAATCCAGGACATGCCAATCTCAACAATGGTGGATGGAAACTGGGCGTTGGACAGAGGGTGAGAAATTGATTTCAGTAATTTTTATTTAATATATTGGGTATGGCACTCTGCTTTCACAGATCTCTATAAACGATATATTTTTTATACGTAAAATGCTGTTACCAGCTGTCAAATCACACCTCCCAAAGTTGCTAGTAATGAAGAGCTACAGGGTTAAAGTTAAAATGGCAAATGTCAGCTGTGAGAGTCGAACTCAGAATCTCACGATCCATAGATCAATAGCTGTAATTTACCCCAGTTAATAATCCTTGAGCCAATTGCAATTATTTGCACTGCATTACTAAAATTAGCTAAGAAAATTTATATATTTTATAATAAAAAAATTAACAATAATAAAAAATGTGATGTTGCCAACAGAAAATCATAGATCAAAATACAAAATATAGAAAAAAGTACCAAATACAAATTATATTTAATATTATTGTACATACCGTGTGTCCCACGTAAATGTTGGCATAGGCAGTTAACATGTAAAATCAATTTTTTGTAAATAAAAGTGTCCGGCAAAAAATTATGCATCCAAATTTTATATCACAATACTGCCTATATCCCTACATCTTATTTAATACAGATTAATTTATTTTGATACCGCAATTTAATGAAATTAGTACTAATAATTCGTAATGTTCCGCCTACTGTTTTTATTGGTACTGACGTATAGTGCTTGCAATTTGTTTTAAATATTTTAATCTGTCACTGTCATCAAGAATACATTAAATGTCGAGAACCGTGCAAATATTATTAGAATGTATTATGGGGCCGCAGTGCAAGACAAATATCTGAATACATCGCAGGATTGAACGCTGAATGGTTTCCATCGCCAGAAATTGACAATTTTGCAAATTTGGCGTATTAATGAGCATGTAAATCATTCGAATGAGGAATAGCCATTACATGCGAGTCGAGTAGAATACTATACTTTATCCACAACATTTCGTCAAATATTTGTTTTAAAATTATAAGATAGGTAGAATTTTTGTTTTGACAAATACAAAAAATTGTTTGTTTATCAACATAGACAAATTGTAGCAACCATCACTAGGCTACGTACTGTTGTAACAAAATTTTGAAATGATTTGACATTTAGCAGAAAATCTTAAAACCAATTATTCAGCTACAGTTTAAGTTTAAAAAGAAAATAAAAGTATGAAAAATGAGAAAATTAGTGTCTTTGGCTTTTTATGTGGATAAAATTACTTAGAAGTCATTTTGATTTTACTCTTTTGACTGGTAAGATTTGAATTTGACATAACGAATGAATAATATTAATTCAGGAAACTGTCAATATTATTTCATTAGCAACAGTAACAAAGGTCATTAATTGATAGGCAACGGTTGAATTATGGGTATATTACTTGACAATTGTGGATAAAATTTTTTATCGCTAGTTGCTCGGCAACCCGTGACTAATGAGATCGTGTTACTAAATTACTGTTTTACAAACTTAAAACTATCAACTAAAAAAAATCTATTTTACAAACTACCGTTTTATAAGCGTTCAAGTGATCTTGCACCAAAATCTAATTAACTCGTATCTTAAAATTTTAAATCTAAATATGGAATTTTAATAAGTTATAAAGTATAAAAGGTAAAAACTCTTAAGTATGTCAAAAAATGTGTAGATAAGAATTGTTGATAATTGTGTTGATGTAATGTTTTGAAAATAACAACAAGATTAAATTGCTTAATTAGAAATTATCAACAAACCTTGAACTAGAATAAATATTATTAACTGTTATCTCTCAAGTAAACAGTAATTACAAATCACGATATAACATTTTATTAATGATAAATCTTTTTAAAACATACATAGGTACATACATACATAACGTCACGCTATGTCCCACTTAGTGGGGTAGCACGAACCCAGAAACACAGTCAACCAACAATCAATCTCCTATCCTGACACACCACTTTCGCCTCATCCACATTCATAGTGCGATTCATACATGCTCGTTTATTCTTCACACTCGGAAACCATCAAACATACCCAACCAGTTGTTCCTCGGACGCCCACGCAATCATTCACCTTCGTTCGCATCTCTAGATACTTTCACGTTTCGAGAAAATGTACCCAGAGCACCTAATACAAATCTCCCGGTCAATACGTCCATCCCTCGAGAACATACTACCCAAATATACAAATTCACTCACTTGTTCCAGTCTCACACCATTCACTGAAACATTACAATCAGTCACCAAATCATTCTTCTCAAACTCCAACACTTTACATTTATCGACATTCAATAGCAGATTTAAACCTGTCCCTACTTCATTTATGCTCACAATCATTCTTCTCAATTGCTCCTCAGTTTCACCCAACACAACAACATCATCCGCATAAGCTAACGCAGGCACTATACATCCACCAATACGTATACCATCAAATAAACAAATACTTTTAATTTTACATAGGTGTCAGTCCATTCTTCAGACAACTGGGCCGGGCGATTCTGGGCTCGAACCTGGTGCAACCCGAACACAGCACAATGTGAAACCGGCCAATGCGGTAACCGCGTAGAATGCAATGGCGCTGGTGGAGAACCACCCGCGACCCTTGCTGAATTCACCCTTAAAGGATATGGGGACAAGGACTACTATGATATTTCCCTCGTCGATGGGTTCAACGTCAAGATGGCGGTAAGAAATCACTTGGTCTTATAGATAAATCATGTATGATTAACCGGGTGTAGTGTCTGTTGTAAGTAGCTAGTAATTTCTGAGTTAATCTGCGCTGTAATGAAATTTTATGCTGGCAATTAAATGAACGAGACTATTTAACCGTGGTAAGGTCACATTAAATCTCACATGTATTTAACGTCTGCTTTATGCTACGTATGACATGACGCGAATTTTAATCAGTCACCACATTATGTTGTTTGTGCTTTCAATTGAAACTAATTTTGTCATTTAATTTGGTTCGCGTGGACACATTTGAAATTGTTGCCCATTATTCTACAATTATATTTATTATTTAAACTGCACTTTAAGAATCATGAACTACGTTTTGAGAATATCTTAGCTCAAATAAAATGCTTCAAATCAAACAATGCAGGAACACGAACCACGATTATCAAGAACAGCTCATCCCTTCAAAAATTAATTATGATACAAGTTAAAACATTTTTTCAAGCGTGGTTTTGTTTTTACAAAAGCACAGGTGTTTCTTTATTTATTGTAATAACTGAAATATAGTAATACTAGAATGCACATTTGTAGCCTTTTACGAAAGCGAAAAACAAACCTGAAACAGATAGATATCATAGGCCATAGGCCACTCTTCTTTTTATTTTTTTTTAAATTTGTAAGATAATGATTCACTTTGAATTAAAGACAATTTATTTTGAACTTCCATTATCTTTATTGTAAAAATAACACACACAAAAAATTATATATTCACAACGTTTCGCTTTATTATCGCTTTCGAAACGTTGTGAATATATAATTTTTTGTGTGTGTTATTTTTACAATAAAGATAATGGAAGTTCAAAATAAATTGTCTTTAATCCACTCTTCTTTGTCTAACACTTGTTTGTAGAATGGTTGCTATGTAAAACCATTGTACAACAAAGACCTCTCTCGATTCGCATTTTCAACGTCAGTGAGCGTTCCAGTATTATTATATTCCAGTGGTTGTACTGCGTAGAGCAAGTTAATAAATAGTAACTTTGGTAACCAGTCACTCCAAAAATCTTACTTAATTCTTACATACTATTGTTTCATTTAGCACAAAAATAAACTATAATCTTATAGTTATCAAATGTCAAATGAAATAATAATAAAACCAAAAAGAACACTGCTTTACATTCACTGGTTTCCGTGAGGACATTTTAGTGGGGAGGGTAATTTTTAATTGGAGCTGTCAGTTGATGTTGGTGCACTATACTGCAAATTAGCCAATTCGTAAATGTTTCAAACAATAATATGATTCTAATAACAAAAATTGTTATTATAATTTACTGATATATTTCAAAATAACTTGATAGGGCTTCAAGTAAACTACCACTTCCGGTTATTAGATTACCATTGAAAACTAATCAGCTTTTCCCAAGGCGATACAGTTGACATATACAAATTATCAAAATTTTCAGTTTAGTAGTTTTTAAGAAACCGTAACTCCAAAGATCCACACAGTCCAACAGACAAACAGACACACACACACAGACATCGTCGCGAAACTATTAAAATCATATTCTATGAATCCTCATCTACTGAAAACTCACTACCGAATTTGTAGCACGATTCCTAAATCTCCTTTATATATTAAGGAACGCATGCAACACTCGAAATTTCTAACGCTGCTTTGTTCAAAACAGCTTCATTCATACACCGATTTCTTCTAATACTGCTTTGTTCACCGTACGAAAGTCTGTCGTCCTAATGCAGCACGGAAGCAAATCTAAACCTCTGTATTCAATGAAAACTGTTATTTCAATATTTTATTACTATTACATATTTAGATGATATTGTATAATATATATTATAAAAAATCTGATGTGGCCAGCACATAACCTCCCGTTCAATACTACTCTTAAACGGTACAAAATAATATTTGATGATACAGGAACATACCTTCTTATTTGTTTATTTTCTATTTATATTTGAGAATTTTAATTTTTTTCGTATATTTATTTAATTTTTTGACATATATTTCACTAAGAAAAAAGCTTCACAATCACAATGACATGTGACACATTTCGTAAAAAATTGAAGATTTATAAATATTTCCATGGTGTACTAGGAATGCAAGATTTGTGAAATCTAATTTCTTTATATATTATTATCTCTAAATCTAATGAAAATTAATAAAATTAGTGTAATCAAAACACATGTAAAATTAAATATTCTTCAACTTTCAAAATAACATAAATTGTTGAAAAAGGAAATATAACCGTGTTTTTCACGAAAAACTGTTAAGGGCTTCAAGTAATCTGCTACTTCCGGTTGACCAATTTTATCCAAAATCTAATCAGCTCTTCATTTAAATATAAGAAGCAATAATTCACAAAATTGTATTTTTGGTGTTATAGTATTTGAGTTATGCGAGACGAAAAAATTTCCACAGACTACACACACACACACACACATACATACATACATACATACATACAGACATCATCGCGAAAATAGTAAAATCGTATTGCAGGGACCCTAAAACGTGCTTATTCATTGAAAACTCACTACCCAATTTTTTGACCAAAAACAATACCTCCCTTACCTAGAGGTAGGCGGGAGGTAGTAAAAAGATTATTATTTAAGCTAAAACGATATCCCCTTTCAGATCGAGCCTCTTGGAGGTCAAGGCGACGGGTCGGCGTACAGCTGCCGTCGCTGCGGCTGCGACCACGAGATGACCTCCGACTGTCCTGGAGAACTCCAGCTACGTGGAAGCTCCGGCCAGGTGATCGCTTGTAAGTCAGCGTGCCTCGCGTTCCGCACTGATCAGTACTGCTGCGCTGGCGCCCACAACCGCCCTGAGACCTGCAGGTCCTCGGACTGGCCGCGGGACTACCCCAGGCACTTCAAGGATCGCTGTCCTGATGCTTATAGCTATGCCTATGATGATAATAAGAGCACGTTTACTTGTAATGCTCCCGCGTATTTGATTACTATTGGATAGGATGATCTCTGTATTTGTATAATCATATTGTACTTTTATATTTTTGTATGATGTGTATATTGGAAATAAGACTGTAATAAAAAGGGTAAAAACTAATAACTTTTTCATCTATTTTTTGCAATTCCTAGATAAACCTCTAATTTTTGTATATGGCCTACATGTAACCTCCCACTTTTAATCGGTGCAAAAAAGAAAAATTGCAGGTTATATTATGTTACATCTACTTTGTTATGAAGAAATTTGTTCGAATTCAATTATTTACTAAGATATGCTTAAAATACCTGAAACACCTTCAAGTAAACTACCACTTCCGGTTGATAGATTACTCCTAAAATATAATCAGCTCCTAACATATACGAGTATATCTAGAATCTAAATATTAAATTTGATATTAATAGCTTCATCACAGTAGAAACTCTATACGGAAAAATATTGACCCGTCACACTACCTCCCTGTATACTGGGAATAGAATTAAAATAAAACATGTAGGAGTTTCAATGCTATTTTTTTTATATTGCTGTATCTTTTTATCTATTCACTTTAAAACAAGTGTGTACAAAATATATTCATAATTTAAGTCCTGTTCAGGAATCGAACCCAGTGCATCTGGGTCAGAGCCTAGTACTCTAAACTACTGAGCTACAGAGGCGGGTATTTACACTTTGTTGTAAAATGAATAGCTAAAGAGTTAAAGCAACTTAAAAAATAGCATTGAAACCCCAATACGCTACATTTTAGTTCTGCGGGATAAATATATAATGGGCGCATAAACCATAAACGAAATATAAGCAATTTATATCAAAATCGTGTAACACTTATGGAATAATTAGTAGTAAAGTATTTTTTTTCTTTTAAATATTTTGCAGAAAGGCGATATAACGATTTGAACATATTTTGACGTCACAGGTACTTGCATTGGCCAGAAATATGAAAATTGCAAATCGCGCGTCTGCCGCTGCGCCCAACGCCTATTGTGGGCTAAAATGGAACTACGAAATGTCATTTCATATTTTTGTTTGTTGGTATTTAAGATTATATTTGTTGGGCTTCTATTACTTGCTTTATAATTTCACTGTTTTATTGTGCAGTGTTGAAAATCTATTGATTAAAATTGTGTGTTGAGGTTAGATTACATCACTACTAGCGCCACTGTTCTCAAACTTTTGTTGTTATTTACTCGAATATCAAGTAAAATACGCTTAAAGTTGTCAAAGGAATTTTGTCTTAGTTTATATTAAGTTTAATTGTTGTAAATTAAGACTTATAATATAAAAATATTATTTTTATATTAAAAAATATATAATATCTACTATCATGGAAAATCGTTGTTTTAGTGCCACTGGAGTAATACCTGTGACGTCACACATCGTCACAGAAACTTTGAAAAATCATATCTCGGGTAATACATGAAATTTTTACATCGGGTTTTCACTGATCGTCATATATTCTAATAGTTTCATAAAAAAAAAATTAAAAAATTGGTTTATGGGCCCATTAAATAAATAAAAAAGTTTACCTATTTCTACATATCTTTCGATAGAAGTATCTAATTTTGAATAGAATTTAGTAATTTTATCAATTCTGTCAGGGTTTTTTGGTGGAGACGCCTACAATACTACAATAATAATAAAATTTTATCACCACAAATTTTTATTCATTTCTGGTTATGGTTTTTTGTTGAACGAAATCAACGAGTAGGTATATGAGTTGTTCATAAATATGCATTTCCTTCAAATAAAATCCTCAAAATTGTTGATCGTCATTTTGAAGAGATATTACCCCATGAAAATGTGTTCAGTGCGAGCTTGAATTGCAGATTCTGGTAGATATAATACAATAAATAAATATATCATCACGCCTTGTACCCATTATGGGTGTGGTACTCTACTTGTGCAGATCCCAGTAAGTGATATATTTTTGCGTATGAAATGTGCATGGGGAACCACAGGGGTCAATTTAAAATGGCCAATGTCGGTTGTGGGATTCGAACTGAGGATCTCACGATCCACAGTCCGACGCGTTACAAATAAAATAAATAAATATATCATTACGCCTTTTACCCATTAAGGGTGTGGCATTCTGCTAACACAGATCTCGGTAGGTGATATATTTTTGCTTATGAAATGCGGTTACCAGCCGTCAAGTCATAACCCGCAAGGTTGTTAGTGGAGGGGGAACCACAGGGGTAAATTTAAATTGGCAACTGTCACCAGTGGGATTTGAACTGAGGATCTCACGATCCACAGCCCGACGCGTTACCACGGAGCTATTTACCCCATAGATGATTTTGTATATTTTACAGTGAAATTACAATGAACAAAGTTTTGAGATATTCTATATTTAACAAACTGTTTCAGGCATTAAAACTAGGGCAGTTTTTGTTTAAGAATGAAGTAGAATAATTTTCCATATATTACTGATAAAACATAAATAAAATATTATTCATTATTCTATCCTGCACTGAGAGGAGAAGTATTTGAAATGTGCTGTGTGAAATTGTGCTACAAGCATTTAATAGAGTTCATATCCGCTCAATAGAAAGCAGATATAAAATCGGGAATCAGCCAACAAAATAAAAACAAATTTCCCTTTTGATTTAGTTTGCAAGTAAACGTTATGCACATTGCACAGACACAATGCGATTGGTTACGTTCATATCACCTCGCCTCGGGTCATTCATTGCACTAAACTTTTTCCGACATTGCCCGATCAATAGGGAACAAAAACCAAACAGAAAAACACGTGAAGGCGATGTCAGGATAGCAGAGGATGGTGCAGCAGGCAAATAAAGGATCACGGAGTGTCCAGAGTCCAGGCTGACGAGACGTGTCCTGCACGAGGATCGCAGATGGCCACGAGCAGTTCGAATGTTCCAACTTGACAAACTTGCTGCGCTGGCTACTCTGATATTTCCTGCAATTTATTGCGACGAAACGGCAAAAGTCAAACTGTATTCTCTCTGCCAACGATCAGAGAAATCTTTACTTACTTTTTAGTGCAACATGTGATGATTCACTGATTTTATTTTACTATTTTATTTGTGAAATTAAATAGAGTATAGCTGAGGAGCAATAGCACGACGCGCAGCGGAGTACTTTAATAAAACTGAGCGATGTATAATAAACTTAACGCACACATAATGTATTACATTTTCTGGCCGACATACCTTTTTACTATATTTATTTATATGTATTTTCCTAATTGATATTTAAAGTAAGCTGTGCATTAAGACGTTTTGAAAAACTGTGGAGCGTGAAAATAATCAACAATTTGTATAAAGTGTCATAATCAAAAGTAGAACCACTCCCTGAAAATATAAATTACGTTGCGAGATATTTCAAGTTTTTGTGGTGTGGTGTGACGAGAAGAAAGGCAACAATTTCACTGAAAAACATCCTCTTGGCATATTTCACAGAGCTGGTATCGCAAAATAAAAAATCTTTGTGCGCAATTTATTCAATTATGATTTGCAAAAACACAGATATTTCTTAATATCTAAAACCACTTGAAAAGAAAGACTTCGAATTATAACCAAAAAATATGACAATTTAATCATTCCCGCATAGACTACAGAGCGATTCAAATGTTACCTCCCTTTCTCGATATTCTGTATTACAATTAATTTAATAAAATTAAAATAAAATAAATCACCAATTCTCATCAATCCAATCAATCACTTTTATATTTTGAAATTTTATTAGTTATGTGACAATTACCAACTGTGAAATATCGGTACTTTGTTAGGATAAGTGTTAAGAGATGACGCTGCTGGCAAATGTCATTTTTATATAAAATTTTAAATTTTATTTATTTCTATGTTACTTTATTTATCGATTTTGGCGGTAACTAGAGTTTTTTAAATCATTCTTTATTATTACAAAGTTACTTTTTATTTTAATGGCCTCAAAAAGCTAAAAAATATCGGTGCGCGTTCCCGCACCGCTGTGTTTCAAAAATCATGGAAACTGTAAAATCGTAGTTACCCGTTACCGCAAACGTAAATGATGTGTGAAAATGAAGTTATGTTTACAGTTCAGGATGCCAGAAATGAATTTGTATATTTGGGTAAGTATGTTTTCTATGGATGGAAATGTATTGACCGGGAGATTGAAAGGCGGGTGTCTGCAAGGTGCAAGATATTAGGTGCAAGATATTAGGTGCTCTCGAAGTATCTAGAGATGCTCGATTGATTGTTTATAATAATATGTTAGTGCTTACACTGATGTATGGTTCAGAATGTTGGATGTGGATGAAGAAGCATGAACGTAATATAACTACTATGGAAATGAGGTATTTGAGAGGAGAGTGATAGTATCCGGAATATGGTGTATGATGAGTGTGAGATTAAGAAGAATGTTGTTACGGAAATGGGAGTGAGTCAGTTGAGGTTGATTGGCCATTTCGAAAGGTTGAAATTAATATGTGCGGATGAGATTGAGGGTAAACTATTGCGTGGGCATTTGAGGAATAATTGGTTAGGTTTGATTGATGGTTTGTGGACGAGGCGAAAGTGGTGGAATGTTTGGAGGAGATTGATTGTTGGTTGACTGTATTTCAGGATTTGTGCTACCCCATCGAATGGGATATAGCATTATGTATGTATAGCTTAATTTAGTTCTTTACTTTTATTAAATATAAAATCTGTTCATGTTGTATATTCTCCTGGATACATGTAACTTTGTAACCCAGAAATTTGATATCCGCTGTTAGGTAAATTTAGTTATAAAATAATTGCAAACTTCCCTAGTACGCAAAAAGCTTGTGTTATAAGTTTCCGTTTGTTTATTAAATATAATGTAGTGTAGTAGCTTCCTCAGCAAATTTGCATTTCTAAACTATTTCAATATGAGTGCTAAGTAATTAGATGTGAGGTTTTCCTCTGAGTTTTCAAGTTAAATATTATCCTGGAATATTTCTATGAACCTGTCTGACTGTTAATATAGTTTATAGTATAATGGATTCAGCTTTTCAAACAAGATTGATGGTTTTGTTGTATGTATGTTAAAACTCTTTTTACTTTAGTTGGAAGTTAGTGAAGAGCCAAACCTCCAAGTAATATATGTTAAAGTGCATTTTGTGGTCAATACAATAGAAAAATGCTTTGAGCATCTCAAAGATTTTTACAGATAATTTAACCTTTGGTTACTATTCAGGTTTTGACGTATTTCTATGATCAATCATTTCATACAGTTAAAATTAATAACTTGGGAGTGGCGGCTCTGCAATTGCAGATCATTTTATCAAACACTATTTAGTCAAAGAGAATTACACACTTTTTATGTGGACTGAGAACTATCCCAATGAAATAATAGGTAATTAAAGAGTATTTAAATATAGATATTTAGTACAATGCTTTCATTTACACGAAAAAAAAAAATCTGATGTGGCAACACATAACCTTCAGTTAATTACAACAGTGTATTGATTACAACAATGTACTGATTACAACAATGCACTGATTACAACAATGCACTGATTACAACAATGTTCTGATTACAATAATATACCGATTACAACAATGTACTGTTAACAACAATGCACTGATTTCAACAATGTACTGATTTCAACAATGTACTGATTAAATCCACAAAATTATAGAATAATTCGATAAATTCTAACGCATTTTTTTCTGTGCATTTTTGTAACAATAACACGATTATTAACGTAATAAAAACTCAACCGATGTACCGAATAAAAGGTAATTAATGATCATTTGTTTTCGAATTAACAATATACATCTCGTATAATATTTCTCTTGACGAAAAGCTGGGTGCCGTTTGCTTTCGCTGAGCAAAGATAAACTTATTTTCATCCCTTTTAAAAATGTTTTCTATAGCACCAGATTTAAGAGGACACGGGTCTTACATTTGACCTTTGCCTTCTTGATTTGTGGTAGTACACATAGCCGGGAAGCATGTGTATGGTCCCAACGGAATGTAAAAATGTCAAAGTGTACATTTTGAAGCACGTTGAAGCAGAATAAAGCGACAGCATCCGATAAATTACTGAGACGCGGCTTTGGGAATTACATCACACGCGACCAAATGGATTCACACAACAAAAATATATATCAGTTGTGGATTACTGTCAATGCATTATAAACCATTCAAAATATTTCACATTGTACAGATGCATTCAATGGATATAGGTTAATTAAAATCGTATTAGATACAGATCACCGATTTTATTGTAAATATTTGTCGAACGGTACTGCTATGATAAACACATTATTGATAAATATATTATAATGCGATTCTTCTAATATTTCATGATTCCAATGGGTGTGTGCAGCCGAACCTAGCGGCTAACTAGCGTTTGCTAGTGATAGATTCTAGCAGATGAAAAGTAGTATGAACATGAATGGAATTTTCCTGGTACTGTCATTTTGTGTCAGTCAAGTTAGGTAGAATTAACCTCAAATTCTGGTAATAGACAAATCCAAAACAAAACAGTATTTTAGTAAGTAATAGATGTCAAATACTTCATATATTTCACTACATTTAAAGTTATTTTTATAGTTTTTTTGCAGAGCTGGTTAATATTGATGACATTACAATAGTTATTTGTGTATCAAGTGCGGATAGAGCATTGTTTGTTGCACGCGGCGAGAAATTGTTGATCGAGGCGAAGCCGAGATCAACAACTCGACAAGTGCACCGAACAAGCTCTATCCGACGAGATACACACAATACTTTTTCTACAATCGTTGAACAATGTCAAGCTGTAGAAAAAAATTAATTTTCAAAATTATCTTTGGCCACACCTATAACAATTCAGTAAAATTGTAGTTACCCATGTCACCGTAATCATGACAACGTTTATGAACAAAATAAACATTTTCAAAGAAATCATAATTTGACACATGGAGTACATATTTGACATATGGAGTACATTTGACATAAAGTCTACAGAGTGAATACGTTTATGGTGATTAAGTTGAAGTGTATGTACGTATATGCAAACTGTATTTGCAGTAGCAAGGTTATTACCAGAAAAATCCAATGCATCATTTACTTCTTTTATCTAATTTATTTTTGTTTTATTTTTGTCGCGCTAGTGCGACAATATGTCACTTTGTCGCCCTAGAGCGACAATTTTGAACATTTCCTAACCAAAAATGGAAATACAATGTCGATATTGTGCAACGATTGTAGAAAAATGAATTTTTATACAGTTGACAGTTCTAGAAGGTTCGCTAGCTCATCTAGCGTAAATTTATTTCGCTAGGCCGACGGTCTAGCTGCTGAAATCTAGCGTTTACTTAGCAATACGTTCAGCTGTAACCGCTATGTTAGCGATCTAGCTGTTAGGTTCGGCTGAACGCGCCGAATGTTTCAGTGGTGCGCAACAGAATAGATGACCGGTCAGTGTCCGCTGATAGGCTGATATCTTAGTAACCATAGAAAATAAAGTATAGCATGTCAGTGTCAGTTTTATCTGTCAAATATCAAGCCACAGTATTTCTTTCATGTTAAGTTCATAAAATGAGTACAAAACAGGAAGGTAAACTTATTTCTACCATGAAAAATTGTAGGAACTATTAGAGTGCAAGTAAAATAATATTTTTTGATTTTATTTCATTTGCTACTGACACTGACAGCTATTCAAATTTATCGTTGTATACTGCTACTGCTAATATGGCTACAAGAAAATCACCAGTCGTCTTCTACTCGTGGTCATTTTCGTAGCAATAAAAACTCAATAGACCAGGCGGTAAATTTCCAGAAATCAAACTAGCACTTAATAGATTATGCATGAACGACGTATAGCTGCTGTGGAAATGAGATATTTGAGAGGAGTATGTGGGTATACGAGACGTGATCGTATACGGAATACATTAGTGTATGATGAGTGTGAGATTGAGAAGAATGTTAAGAAAGTGGGAGTGAGTCAGTTGAGGTGGTTTGGACATGTTGAGCGAATGTCGAATGAAAGGTTGGTGAAACTAATATATGTGGGTGAGATTGAAGGCGTCCGAGGAATAAATGGTTGGGTGTGATTGATGGTTTGTTGCGTGAACGAATGATTCCGAGTGTGAAGAATAAACGAGCATGTATGAATCGCACTATGAATGTGGACGAGGCGAAAGTGGTGTGTCAGGATAGGAATGTTTGGAGGAGATTGATTGTTGGTTGACTGTTTTTCTGGGTTCGTGCTACCCCAATAAGTGGGACATAGCGTGACGTTATGTATGTATGTATGTATGTATGAAAATATCATTTAACAATAATAAACTATGTTGCATTTATCTAGAACAGTACGACAGTTATGTACATTTTTATTAATTGCGAGTGTCTTTTCTGAATAAAATGAAATATAAAGTGCAATGAATTGTCAGCAGTAAAAAGTGATTCATTAATTAAACAATAGCACCATTGATAAAGCTTACAGAAGTAGAAATCCGTCTCGTTGGAAGCGCTGAAAATATCTAAAACATTTGATTTCTGTCTCTTGCCCGAGGCATCCACTGCGAGATCGCATTAAATATGAACGAGTTTTTCTACATTTTATTAACGGCAGTCGAGAACTTTGCAACTAAAAGGAAGTATTCTAGATCGCTGGCTAGATAGATACTCAGCGCCGGAGAGCGGGAACCGAGCAGATGGCTGTGATGTCGCCCGAACTTCCGAAACTCTTATCTGTCAGTTGGAAGGTGACGCGGACGCCATGAAATTATTCGGGCTGTTATGAAGGGTCTGTCCTGAAGCTAGATAACCGCCAGACTGACAGCGAAAAATTCCATGAAATTTAGAACGACACTTGGAAACTTATGCTCGCGATGTCACGCCAACTTTACCGAATACAATCAATTTTATAACACGGATGGTTCTCGTTAAATATGTTACTGGAGATCCTAATCATATTTTATTGAATATGGAATTTAGTTGCTGAGGCCCGTAAGTCCGAGGAAAATAAACCATGTGAGTGATAAAAAGGAACTTCATTGCCGCGGTACATATTAAATTTTATTTGAAATCTAAAATTAGAAAAAAAACTGTAAAAAAATTATTTTATAGGTTAAGTTTATACATCTGTCAGTTGTCAATTGAAACTGATAGTCAGTGTTGGCAACCTTAAACAGTGAAGTTATCGTAAATAACACTCAAAATTATATGTTTTTTACTCAATTTCGTCATCGGAATTACATCTAAATTTACTATAGTATGTCAATATATCTGCCAAAATTATCCTACTTCTACAATAATTATTTAACGGTTCCCAGCATTGGGTTGCTCAAAATCGTCATATAATAGGTTACTTTAGTGACGATTTCTGAGCTTTTAATGACGATTTTTGAGCACTTTAGTGCCGATTTCAAATAAAAGAATTTATTTGTTAGTAACAAAAACACACGACTTACACCACTATGAAATATGCTCTGAAATTTTGTATTTTTATTTTTCAGACATGTTTTGAGGTCCCTTATTTCATTTTGACCATTTTCTCAAATAGATTTGTGTAGTTGGATGAATGGATGTGTGTCCTTTTGTTCAAAAATTCAAGAACGAAATAAGATAGGGTATTTTCATAATTATAAGATGATTTTGGTAATAATTGCGGAAACAGAATTGAAAGCTTATACTTGCCACGCTAAACAAAGACGTAATGAAAGCCGACTCAAAATTATTTACTTACATTAGTTTAGGAGCTTAGTTATTAAGTCTAAAATTGTTATTTGTATATCAAGGCACTAAAGTATAATTTTTTATTACTAATATAGAATTTATTGTTCGATGCGATATCCGAGGATTATAAACCATATGAGTAATAAAAAATACTTTAGTGTCGAGGTATACGTTATTTTTTTCCGAAATCGTTAAATTAAAAACATAAATAACTAGCATTATGTGTTTGTATAACATCAGATATCTGTTGCGATGGGGATAGATGTGATAATAAAAGTACTGTCAAAGTGTCAAATTTGGTTATAATTTTTTATATATTCTTAGACGTAGTATGCCTGTGATCTGCATTAAATCCTATAAATTATTATCAATGGTAAATAATAAATAAATTCATCAATAGTATTATAGAATAATTTGTTTTAGGATTATAATTCAAGTTTGACATAGGCGCCTGTATGTAAAATTTTGACATAAGAATATGTAAAGTTTAACTTTAGCTACTACTACTCTACGATTTGACAACTGGTCAATATATAAATTGTGTTTATATTGTAACGAGCCAGTACGACCCTGGATAGACAGCGCGCAACGATGACTCATCGTTCTAGTAAACTTCTCGTGGTGTTCCATCATGGAAGCATCTAGAAACTTCTAGATCACCAACACAACAGTTATATAAATGCGCTAGCCTACCCAGTGCGGCATTCGACTCAGATACGCAGTTCAGGAAACATCGAATATTGTGGAAATAAATAAAACGTTTGCGTAGTGAATATAAATAGTGTAAATAAATATTTCTTGTGTAATATTCTTAGTTTATTTTGTGTTTATTAATAAGTATGTAAAAATAAATGAGTAGTTCAAATAAATATAAGTGTTAGTAAATAAACTCTTCATGACATTACGTTACAAACATAACAATATATTGATTAGTATATTTTCATCTCATAAAATTTTCAGTAGTTAATAACAGAGTTGGTGGGCGGTACGTGTGGGCCACACATGCATCGCTCGCGTCATTTGTCCGGCGTTTACGACTGCACAACCGTGATCCCGTGTTTTATTTTTCCTGTGCCTTTAATAACGGCGGGCGTTTAGCCGGAACGACGTCCATTCCCGGGAACGAGTGCGTCGCCGACCGACGCTGGGCGCTGTGTGTGTAACGGCGTCCGCCTGTACAGGACGCGGTAATTGTTATGTTCATGATTTCGCTGTTGACTGTTTGTTGAATTGAGCTCTCAGACCCTGGCTTCGTGCTTTCGTAGCTTTAGTGTTGGCGTTATAGGCCGGCGTGTTTTAAATTTTGCTGGATGGTATTGTGATGATTTTAAGGCGGGTAATTGACCGTATTTCTAATGAGATTTCTTTTTATAGGCCCTGTTAAGTTTATGGCCGTCGTAAAGGTGCACCCTGATAAATATACCATCACGCCATTTACTCATTTCAAGTGACGCACTTAAATGCTAATCACAAATTACAGGGGAATAATACACGAATAGTTTTTATTTGACGGTATCTGTTCTAAGCTGAGTGCTACACTCACACATGGGTTAATTACATGATAATATTTATTTTATTTAGGGCCGGTATTTCCAAACGTAGTTACCTAGAGAATAAATTTATCAATGGGCGCGTTCGGCGGGCTCACAGCGGTCGCAGCGGCTGCAGCGCTGTCAAATGTCAAGCGTACAGCGGACCGCTGTCTGCAGCGCTTTTTGACAGCGACTGCCACAGCGTTCGCAGCGTAAACTAACTACGATTTCTTTACACAGCGTATATCTATCCTTGTCTAGAATTGTTATTATTTTCACAATATTTTCTGTAACTTAATACAGCTTTATAAAATTGTTAATAATATCATCTAAATCCATTATTATATTGATATAATTATTGCACTAAATTGTTCACTTTATTTAAATAAACTGCTTTGGTAATTTACTTGAAATATTGACATACATAAATAACTACAAAGCAAATGTTGAAAAGAAAGGGGAAATCATATGGATTGTGCTAAAAGTCATTATGTTCACATACTTTTATAACTTAATACCTTTCTGTAAGTATTTTTATCATGCTTGTCTTGTTTTTACCTCCCGCCTACCTCTAGGTAAGGGAGGTATTGTTTTTGGTCAAAAAATTGGGTAGTGAATTTTCAATGAATAAGCACGTTTTAGGGTCCCTACAATACGATTTTACTATTTTCGCGATGATGTCTGTATGTATGTATGTATGTATGTATGTATGTATGTATGTGTGTGTGTGTGTAGTCTGTGGCAATTTTTTCGTCTCGCATAACTCAAATACTATAATATCAAAAAATACAATTTTGTGAATTATTGCTTCTTATATTTAAATGAGGAGCTGATTAGGTTTTGGATAAAATTGGTCAACCGGAAGTAGCAGTTTACTTGAAGCCCTTAAAAGTTTTTCGTGAAAAACACGGTTAAATTTCCTTTTTCAACAATTTATGTTATTTTGAAAGTTGAAGAATATTTAATTTTACATGTGTTTTGATTACACTAATTTTATTAATTTTCATTACTTCTGGAGATAATAAAATATAAAGAAATTAGATCTTGCATTCCTAGTGCACCATGGAAATATTTAAAAATTTTCATATTTTTACGAAATGTGACACATGTCATTGTGATTGTGAAGCTGTTTTCTTAGTGTAATATATGTCAAAAAATTATATAAATATGCGAAAGAAAATTAAAATTCTCAAATATAAATAGAAAATAAACAAATAAGAAGGTATGTTTCTGTATCATCAAATAGTATTTTGTACCGTTTAAGAGTAGTATTGGGCGGGAGGTCATGTGCTGGCCACATCAGATTTTTTAACTTGTGTAACTTAAGGTTATTTATGTATATTTATAATTTGTTTTCCATGTTATGATAGATTCCTTAATAAAGGACACAATTACTGTAAGAAATATTGGAATTCTTTGAAATAAAATTAAGTAACAAAACAACTTTGTACTTTGTAATAAACAATTTAACTTTTTTGATATAAAATAGAGAATCCAATAATTGTACATTTTAAAAATAGCATTGAAAACACTATGGCGCATCCTTCGATTCACTACCCTGTATATTAAATTATTATTTTTGCTAGGAAGAATGAAAGAGCAACTGCTCGCTAATGTGATTCGAAAATTGTCATTTTGAAAATTCCACATTTGCTGAAAGTCTCATACGAGTTCGAATATAGGTTAATAAGAAACATTTTTTATTTATCCAGGGTGTATTTACATAAATCAAATGGTTGTAGCGAGCGTCGCGTCGCAGGGCCTTTCAACAACAGAACAGAACCTCGAGAAAAAACCACAAAAGCACTCCGCCATGCGTCTTCCGAAATGACAAAATGTGTGGAAGATTTATCCGTTTCAAAACTGATGAAATTCAATAAGAGGACTCTTTTGCACAAATTAGGGGGTTTTGTTCTGCCAAGTTGGCAAACCGCCGCCGGCATGTTTTATGAGGGTGAATAGGAAATATTCAATTATAATTCGGAACATAATTATGAGTGCTTGTATGAGCTAAAAATATCACAGAAATTACTTCAGATAATTGACGCACTTTCCACAGCGAAAAAATAAAAATAATCTAGTAATTAATCATCCTTAATTAGACTCCATAATCTACATGATTACAGAGACAAAAATGGAGCTATAAAGCTTTGGATTCATCTTATCAAAAATTATATCATAACAAAAAATTACCCCTATGAGTCGCTATCTAACATTTGTAAGATTCGTAATTTTCGATAACATATATCACGGTTATCTACTGAGATCTGCAAATAATTACACAATACCGGTTAAAGATACGAT
The DNA here is from genome assembly GCA_963942605.1 of Poecilus cupreus. Classification (NCBI taxonomy): domain Eukaryota; kingdom Metazoa; phylum Arthropoda; class Insecta; order Coleoptera; family Carabidae; genus Poecilus; species Poecilus cupreus. The sequence goes on from OZ012732.1 coordinate 3,578,837, forward strand.
GACATTTCTAATTATTACAATTTATTCAACGCATCAACTTATGGATTATGGCAATTAAAATAATCTGATGTACATGTACATCCAAAACTCTTGATAAGCCTTTAACTAAACTGCAATTTTCGGTTGAAAATTGCTTCCAAATTCTAATTAGTTGAACATGTAACAATAAACATTTGAAAATAGTGAAATCGTTTTCTAGGGACTCCAAAACTTATCGAAAAATTTGTCTTGTCACAATACCTCCCTTACATACGTGTGGGAGGTAAAAATCTATTTTTTAGGTGATTTAGAGTGCGATGGATCTGAAATTTTAGATCGTAATAGATACAATAATTCCATAAACAACCTTTAAGATAAATATTACACGATAGTAGCTATATCACTAGCACTCCAGAGGTCATGAGTTCGAATCCTTCTCAAGAACATGGTCGTTAATATTTACATAAATTCATATTGATCCACTCATGAGCTAGCATATGGCCATAGTAATTAGTCCGTTTCCCATTTTCACAAAAAAATATGAGACAACAAAATTTTGAAATTCTCTTCTTATATAAATAATTAAAAAATATGTAATAGATTCGGCTCTGCAATTGCAGATTTTCGCATTTTAAATAATTCTATAATAAATTACGTAATGTTTCTGATCATGTTCAGTTTTTTATAGATATGGCAAAGAATATAAATGTGATAATGAATTCCAGAGATAACAAATTTTGGGACAAATGTTAAAAATTATTCTTATTATCTTATTATTTGATAGCACATTTCCCAAAATAGTATATTGTGCAACAAGCAGGCAATAGTACTCATTTCCTACGAGTATGAAAGTTTGCAAATCATACGAGTATGAAATGAACATTCTACAACCACGACATTATTCCCTAATCAATTTAATTTTAATAATAAATTTGTCCCGCTTTCACCATTCCAATATTTGACAATTATAAATAAGTATCCTAGCAATAGCACCTGTACTGAAATGAAATGATCTGTATTGAAATAGTCAACAAACAAATTCATTTCGCACGATGTTTGCAATGTATCTCATATCCCTAGCAGCAACAAAAATACAATGGGCAGATTTCTAAGTAGTCATAGAAAAAAAAAATAATTCACCTAAATCTGTTCTAAATAAAGAGTATTCTTAAAATAAAAGAAACTATTTTGTTGGTGGAGGAGCCAATTGACAAATAACTACAACTCCAAATTATTTAAGAGTGCAACTGTATTTTCGGGTTGATTTTCATGCTGGTCTATATGCCGCCTACCGATATCTGCTATTGCATGATTGAATAAGAATCCAACTGATACTTATTCCTATTTGAAAGTTCTCAAAGGAGACCAAACATAAGCTGCTCCAATTGAATCTTAAAGAAGCACACACAACATAATTGAATTTCGCGGCCCCGGTGTAAATTCCCCAGCGCACGTCTGTGGCCGTGAGACAGAGGTGTCACTAGACAGAAGCAGAGCAGAGCTGGCACATAAAGGACACTTGGTATTAATCTTATTCGGGGGCGGCGGTGGTTTCTTTCTGTAGCGACGACGGCGGTAATTCATTGTGCTCTGTCATTCGCAGTCGCGAAAAACTCATCCGCCAAATGGAAATACGGAATTGGGCAACCGCATCTACCATACACTGCACTTTGAATGAACCCGGTGCCAGGATCGAACTGTTCATTTGGAAGCAACTGCAATATGCTGCTTATGCTTGGGATTTAATTTATTAACATTGCTTTTATGTCTGTAGTATTTGAGCTGAAGCAATACTTAATAACGGTAATGTAATCTGTTTCATTGAAGAAACGTTTATGTCTGTAATATTCAATACAAATATTGAAAAAAAAAATCACACAATTGTACACATAGACATCATCGTGAAGATAGTGAAATTGTTTTTCAGGGACTCAAAAACATGCCCATCTATTGAAAACTCATTACCGAAGACTATAACCCGTCACAACACCTCCCTTATATATTAAATTCAATCAAATGTAAGATTGGAACAAGTGAATTAATTTATTTATGTGAAACGGAGCATTGAAAGGCGGGTGTCTGCAGGATGCAAGGTATTGGGTGCTCTGGGTATATTTGCTCGAAATGTGAATGTAGGGTGTGGATGAAGAAGCATTAACGTGGTATAACTGGGTATGGGTATACGAGACTTGATCGTATCCGGAATACACTTGTGTATGGTGAGTGTGAGATTGAGAAGAATGTTGTCAAGAAAGTGGGAGTGAGTCAGTTGAGGTGAGTTGACCATCTGTGAAAATTAAAACTAATATGTACGGGTGAGATTGAGGGTAAACGATTACGTGAGCGTCCGAGGAATAAGTGGTTAAGTATGATTGATGGTTCCTTGCGAGAACGAATAATTCCGAGTGTGAAGAATAGAAGAGCATGTATGAAAGTGGTGAGTAAGGAAAGAAATATTTGGAGAAGATTGATTGTTGCTTAACCATGTTACTGGGTTCGTGCTACCTCACTGAGTAGGGTATAGCGTGACACTGGGTGTTTATTTATTTATTTATTTTTTGAACAACCTATATGGACGTATGTATTTAAATGAGTGAATATATGTACTCACAAAATCAAATAACTGTTATTAAATTTTGTTGCATAATACCAAAAGATCTGCAATTGCAGAACACAGGGATCAGTGTAGCGAGCTTATTAAAAATGACTAGAGAAAATTTAGGTAAACAGAGTGGAAATTTGAACCATTTGTAAATAGCTGAAGGCAAATATAAGTGTTCTTTAATTCAACAAAAGTAAATAAATAAAATAAATTTAAGCTTTACTTTTTATTTTAATTTCTTTTTGTAGACTCTTTTATGTCATTGTACTTTTGCTTAAAAGATTTAAATACTTTTCACAATACCATCATTGTTCTAAATGCCATTAATTTATAAAGAAATGTATGGAAGATTTGTTTATTATTCTTGTAAATACTTTTATAAAGTAAAGAGTAATTTGCAGCAGTCTGGTGTAATGTTTACTTGTTGTAAAGGTGGATGAATGATAGCAGCCGATGCATATCCATGTCACCCTTACATTACATAAACAAACACAAAGAGGGAAGCGTTTAATTCCGGTGATAAAACAGCTATATTTAACATATTACGCTGCGAACGCACAGCCACAATAATATCAAATAACGCAACGGTTCGTTAAAGCCTAAAACGCCAGTATCTGTTTTTCTCCCTTCCCCTTCCCGTTCCCGTTCCGTCACTGCTGCTGTACACCGCTAACCGGAAACTCCGGCCCGAGCTTCCGGATTTCATTATCCGCACGGCTACACGGCTACACGCCAAGTGCGAATATAAAGAGATGTCGGCCCAGGCCTACCAACACAACACGACACGATGCGAACTACTAACCTGACATGGATACGACACTTTGCCAGAATATGTTACATATTACGCGTTAATATATTAATACTGTAATAGCAACAGACTTACCTGTATATTTCGTTTTATTCAATGGATGATGTCGTCAGTGGATATGCACATTCCTCCACCTGGAAACGAAACATAAACAATTATTTAGCGGTTATGATTTGATAGCAACAAGTAGGTACACATAGGCTGGTACCACAAGCTCTGTATTTTGAGTGATTTAAGAGAAGTGTATCAAAATTTTCAATTTAGTAGTTTTAGAGAAAACGTAACTCCAGAGATCCACACAGACTGACAGAGTAACACAAAGGCAAACAGAGAGACAGACACACAAAGAGGGACATCATCGCGAAACTATTAAAATCGTATTCTAGGGACTCTAAAACGTGCTCATCCACTAAAACTCACTACCGAATTTTTAACATGATTCCTATACCTTCCTTACAGGATGTGGCAGAAGGTAAATAATGTATTTCTAACGCAGAAACACAATCAACCAACAAACATTCCTATCCTGACACATCACTTTCGCCTCGTACACATTCATAGTGCGATTCATACATGCTTGTTTATTCTTCACACTCGGAATCTTTCGTTCACCCAACAAACCATCAATCATAACCAACCAGTTATTCCTCGGACGCCCACGCAATCGTTCACCCATATATATTAGTTTCACCAACCCTTCATTCGACATTCGCTCAACATGTCCAAACCACCTCAACAGACTCACTCCCACTTTCTTAACAACATTCTTCTCAATCTCACACTCATCATACACCAATGTATTCCGTATACGATCACGTCTCGTATACCCACATACTCCTCTCAAATATCTCATTTCTACAGCAGTTATACGTCGTTCATGCTTCTTCATCCACACCCAACACGGTAAAATGTCATTTTTGACATGTTCCATAAGTGCAAACAAATTTTTTTATTAATCGTATAATAATAAAATGATTTTTTGGTGATTGTCAATTGTTTCTTATAGGAGTTCTTGAATCCTACTAAGTTTGGTATCAAATTAAAGGTCTCAAAAAGTCAAAAGTCGATGCTTAACTGTTACTTTACAATAGTTAATTGATATTTACAATAGTTAATTGATATTTTCATGAATTTGGTATCAAATCAAAGTACTCGCATTACAATTACTTTTATTTGAAATCGGTACTAAAGTTATCAAAAATCGTAATTAAAATCTCAAAAATCGTCACTAAAGTAACTCATCATATGACGATTTTGAGCAACCCAGTGTTGGCAACCGTTAAATAATTATTGTATAAGTAGGATAATTTTGGCGGATATATTGACGTATTACAGTAAATTTGGACGTAACATGAGATGAAATGTGCAAGAAGAATTACTAATTAATTCCGATGAAGAAATAGAGGGTAAAACATATAATTTTGAGTGTTATTTACGATAATTTCAATGCTGGAGGTTGGCTACACTGAGTGTCAGCTTCAATTGACAACTGACAGATGTATAAACTAACCTATATACCTAATAATTTTTTTAGTTTTTTCTAATTTTAGATTTTAAATAAAATTTAATATGTACCTCGGCACTGAAGTTCCTTTTTATCAGTCACATGGTTTATTTTCCTCGGCCCTATGGGTCTTGGCAAATAAATTCCATATTCGTGATAAAAAGTTAAACTTCATTGATACATAAATAATTATTTCTTAATATTTGTAGCGTACATAAAGTCTTGTATATCACACGTGAGTTAGAGGCATAATAAAGCCTCTATCTCTCTAGTAATATAAATAACTAATAACATCATTGGTGTGTCCAGCTTAGCATATATCTCTTAAAACATAATCTCCATAATCCGCAGTTTGAAAACATAATTATATAAATATAAATAACTATTGAGCGATTGTCATTTGTTCTTATACTAACGCATGAGACCATAAGATTATCAGTTCGAATCCCACAGCCTAAAGTTGCCATTTTATCTTTACCTCTGTGTTTTCCTCTCAAGTCAAACCGTTTTGGAGAAGAAAAAATGCCAACACATGCCCACCAGAATTTTATACATAAACATGAGAATAAACATATAATCTGTGTGTTAAATAATGAAATGAGATGTATGTTACGTTTATATTCATAGACTATTCGTGAGTAAAGAGAGTCAGCTGTAGATGAATCAAAGTAAAATGGGTTTTATGAGAGTTGGCAATAAATTGGTGGCAGTGCTTTTCTGTAACAAGTCCCCGACAAAGTGATAGCAAATGAGCTGAAGTGATTAGCAAAAATACCGAATTAGCGTTTGAGTGTTCCAGTAGTGAAGGAGCAGTGGCAATGTGGGGGCTCGGCTCGTGTATAATTGCTTCCAGGATTAATGGGATTCATAATGTCTCATTCGCTTTAGTCGCGGGATTTACGAACACAACGCAGAGCGCGAGGTGCGTTCCCACTGCCAGTGTTTCCAGTCACTGGATACCAACATTACAGACGATGAGAATGTGATGTGTTTGTAATGGGGGAGGGAGGGTGCAGCACCGTCTAAACACGTGTTTGCTGCCGCAAAAACTGAACTAAATGTATGGAAATGAATGCGGGGCTGGGACGTTCGGGCCGATGCAATTTTGACGCTGGTTTGCTGGGTTTTGTTGTTAGTTTTGTTTGTATTGTGTTGGCTTCAACAAATTCAATACCCAAATTATACTTTAAATGATGTATTTTGGGGCGTACCTTGAACACCGCCTAAATATTTCAATTCAATTTCAACTGCAAAACTGCACATTCGCTTTTCGAATATGGAATGATATAAACAGCTCACTTGTGATTCGTGTTTACTATACAAAGTATTATACAAAATAACGGCAAATTATCGGCGATTATATCACAAGAACTTCTGATTTTATCAATAAATTTTTTATTTGCACGAATTTTTTTGCTTAGCAACCAACTCGAAAGCAAACTGCATGGTAAATCCCGACTCCGAAGGAGGAGGGGTTTTACCTAATGTCATTTTGCCTGAGTGGTTTTGCTTAAAAACTAAAATATATAAATGTATCTTAAAAAATCAGAGAGGTCGTGAGGTATTTCATGAGATAAATTCGAAAGACAGACCAAAATGTAACTTGAAATATTAATTAACTGTCACACTAACAGCTATTGACAGTAACAATTATTTATTTCCTTGGTAGCGGGAAATTATCAGAGGTAATCCGGGTAACAGGATTTTATCGGGGTAACCCTAGTAACGAGGTTTTATCAAGGGTAATATCATAAGACCTTCTGATTTTATCGATAAATGAACGAATTTTTTTTTGCTTAGCAACAATCACGAAAGCAAACTGCATGGTAAATCCCGACTCCGAAAGAGGAGGGGTTTTGCCTAATGCCAGTTTGCTTGAGTGGTTTTGCTTAAAAGCAAAGAAAATGAGTGCTTAAAAATAAAAATTTATCTGAGAAAATCAGAGAGGTCGCGTGCTATTTCATAAGATAAATTCCAAAGATAAAACAAAATGTTACTTGAAATATTAATTACTTGTCACACTGACAGTGATTGACAGTAACAATTATTTGTTTCCTTGGTAGCGGGAGTTTTATCGGTGTAACCCGGGCAACGGGGTTTTATCAGTATAAAACTGTTCCTATTGGTTGAATTTTCAAGTATTTTGCATTATGATTGGTTAAAAACTAGTCGCGGGAATTTATCGAGAGTAATATCACAAGACCTTCTGATTTTATCGATAAATGTTTATTTTTGCACGAATTTTTTTTTTTGCTTAGCAACAATCACGAAACAAACTGCATGGTAAATCCCGACTCCGAAGGAGGAGGGGTTTTACCTAATGTCAGTTTGCTTGAGTGGTTTTGCTTAAAAGCAAAGAAAATGAGTGCGTGATGTTATATGTATGTACGTATGAAATATATTTTTAACGATATGTGATCCGCTATTGCAGAGCTCTTCAATTAATTTCATTTTTAAATAAAGAAATATCAAGTTGCAAAGCGCAGTGTTTTAGATTTCAATATAGCAGTAATTATTAAATTATAAATAAATATAAATTAACTGATCCTACTGAAGAGCATAGCCGTTTGTGATTCATTCATTCATCAGGTGGTGTATGTCCAAAGCAATTAGTCCATTTCCCATCTTGGCAAAAAAATAAATAAATATTTTAATTCAATTCTATTTATGGTTCCTGTACATATTTAATAAGTTTTAAGTTAGTTAAAAATAATAAAACAAATAAGAAGATTTGAACTTTGCTTCTTACAAGTTTTCAACCTAGTTTTAAACGATCCATTCCCATTCAGCAACAAATTTCTAATTTGTTGCAAAGTAACTAAAGCACAATTCCTATAATCTTCAATAATAATTAAACTCCTGATTCCCTGTACACCGTGCACGCTATTCGCTCTAGTTAGGAGAAATTTCTAGTTGAATATCCAGCACACAGCATACACCAACAAGGGCGAGGAACACTGAGCCCTGTGTACCTCGTCAGTATCAGTGTAGGCGTGCGTTGTAAAGAACACTTGACTGTCGGCGGTGGAGGAAGCTTTAATAGCTGGGCCCCCTTGCTGCTGATAATACACCCCTTGCTTCGCACCCCTGAGCCCCGCCCACCTGGAGTACAGTGGCGTGGAAACGGAACGGGTGAAAGGTTAAGTTATTCAACTATTAGCTGTACATCTGGAGAGATGAATTGGAGGGTTCGTGGAAGGAATATGGAGATTGAATTGTGAATTGTGTTGTTTCAACGTCAAGGAAGTGGTACTTAGGATATTTTTATTGAAACTATAGAATTTTATAAAAGAATACGTTAATTTTTTGGTGGAGGAGCCAAGCTTATATCGCCTATGGTTAATATTACGATTGAAGTTTAAATTATGAATACAAATTATTGTTTAACGATTACCTTGAGCCGAGCGGCCATAGTAGTAGTAAAAATTTCATTTCTATAACACTGTTTTGGAAACTGGGCATTCCACTTCTTAAAAATGTTATGGAATCACTAACATTCCATACACGGTATGGAATATTTTCGACGAATCAGAACCGCTTATTAGCGCGACATATGAAGTATCTTGATTCAGTTACTATGGTTACGTCTGTTTGTTTTAATTTGATTTAATTGAGTTTGACGTTTTCAACAGTTTTATATTTGTATAATTTCCAAAACCTTTTTATAGAAAGTATAGTCTACAACATGTAACGGAATGGCCTATCCCACGCTCGCAAACCGTAGCCCTCGTCTTTGGCTCGGGTTACAAACTTTTTGCTCGCGTAGAATATGTGCCATTCCATTACTTGTTGTAGAATATACTATTTGAAATATTTTTGATAAGCGAAATTTGCAATAACTTGCACGTGGTATTTGGATAGATTATTCAACAAGATCCACTATTTTTATCAATTTTACTAATGTAACCACTTCCAAAATGTAAATTATCATCATTTTGTAAAAAACGTTTAAGTGAAAAGAATTATTTATTTAAAAAATTGTCATGGTAACGGGATTTACGAGTATTGCTGGGACCCGTATATTCGCTGATATATTGCTTTGATTGGTCAAAATAAATGACGTGTAAAGCTCTCATTGGCTTATTTTCTATGGCGTTGAATAATCAAATATATTTTTTTTGTAATGAAGCTCTTTATTACTTTTATCCAACACCTGTCAATAAAATCTCTATAACTATGGCGATTTTAAACAAGGAAAGTAACAGATTACCCACTAGTGGGTATAATTTTGAGGAAAGTCACTAGTGTGTATTTTTTTTATAACAATAATAATAACACACAACACCTTGGTAACTACTTCGATTGACATTTTAAATTAAAAATTTAACTCATATGTCACTATCAAATAATATTTCTTTAATAAATTTTTCATTTATTAAGATGTGCTGGATAAAACGTTATACTTCACACGTGGGCAAAGTGAAATTACCCACTCGATAAAATTATCATACTCAGCCTTCGGCTTCGTGTGTTAAAATTTCTTTCGTGGGTAATTCCATACTTTGTCCACTTGTAAAGTAAATAACTATTACAATTAAATAATTTACTGTCTTGACTATTTTAGTCGTTTTGTGTATTTGAAATACATGAATTCAGTTCAGGAATCATCACAAGTAACACATATTTTATTTTAGAAGTGTGTATTAGTAAAACATTAAATCCATCCCTTATCTAAACACAAGCGCATGAAAGACGGCTGCCGCAGCAAACCGTAACCCATCTGCTTTATACCGCATCTGTAGTAGGCCGTGGCGTGCTCAGCCTCTTGAACAACAAGACTGCACATGTCACAAGTAAACCAGCCACCGCCTTGCCTCCTTGCCACCCCCAGCCCCGGCTGACTGATATATTACAGCCCGCGCGGCAGAGTGGCGGGCCCGCCATTTGTTAGATAAATTAAGTCCCATGTGTACATCTAACGCGGTAATTTACTACCTGCAATCAAGGTTCACAAGCAACGGGAACGTTGCGGGGTTGCGGGCTACGTCTACGTTACGTTGTTACGTTGTGTTGCCGACGGGTTTTAAAATTTTAAATAAATTACCGGGAATCCAGTTGGGGGTAATGCAATTACTGGAATTGTAATTGTTGGAAAAAACGACGGGCGAACTATTTATTTGATACTCTCACTTTAAATAGAGCAAATAATTGAAATCTGTGAACGTCAGTTATATGTAAATAGCTCTGTGGTATCGCGTCGGACTGTGGATCGTAAGATTCTTAGTTCGAATCCCTCAGCTGACAGTTGCCAATTTAAATTTACCCCTGTGGTTCCCGCTCTACTAACATCTTTGGTGGCTATGATTTGACGACTGGTAACCACACTTTATTCAGGGATACTAATTTGTAATTTTTTTCACGACATGGTAGGAAACTCCACCGTTCTTCTCCCGAAATAGTGAGGAAAATGTGTTGTTCCTCTCTAGAGAGGAAAATATAGAAGTGTTACCAATATGGATGTTATTTACTAAAAAATTATTATAAAATTATAAATTAATTCCTAATTTTATTGAAAAACCTTATTTTAGTGATATACATACTTTAAATTATCTTACATATATGTCTTATATTTTTCTTTTTCTTATTAAATCACAATTTGACAACAATTTAAGATTGGTTCATTGGCAACACTGCTACACCGCCTTATGTCTGACAACCTAATTTTTAACGTGTCAATCTGTCCGTTATATTCTCAAAGTGTATTTTAGTTCCGAGCAAATCGTTTTTAGAAACATGTCGTGAAAAAAATGTTGTGTCTAACACGAGAGGAAAGCTCTTCTTCCACTCTCGTTCGAAATGCCTCACTCGCTGCGCTCATGAGGCAAACTTCGAATTCGAGGGGAAAAAGAAGCGCTTTCCTCTCTAGTTTGACAAATAACTATTTCCCGTTTAGCCCCTGAAAATTTTTCTTGACAGTTTTACGCCCCAATAACCAGGAGGCTGCAACAGATTATTTTTTCTATATTGTCTATTTGCTGAATGTTAATTTTATTTTCTTTATTTGTATGCATGTTTTGTTTAACTAGATGTAAATAAGGATATAACATCAAGTTTTCTCGTAAATTTTTTTTTACTTATATTTTCAATATAGACCCCACTATACCAGTAACGTTAGAAAAAAAATCACTGTACCAGTTAAGGGTTAAGATACAAATAAATTAAGTACAGCAATTTTCCCTTTATAAGATCAGAACAATTTTTAAAATTTATTCTAAAAATCTTAATTTGGCTAAATGATTATAATTCTGGCCACATAGGTATACCCTATGTATAAACCTCCCCTCCGCCCCCTCGAAATAATCTGAAAGTATTAAATTACATAAAATACAATGTAGGAAGTTATGTATTTTTAAGAAAATTAGATTGTCATCTTCTTTTTCAAAGAAATGAAGAAACGTTACTTCAACATTAGCCGATAACTTTTTCCACTGGCTCTTGTAATGTTAGTAGTATATCTAAGAACAGAGCCATAATGTTCAAGAAGTAAAAGCAATTTCAATTACCTAAACGACAAGAAATCTGCAATTACAGAGAATTGTACTATAGAGTTTTCTTTTATAGTATAGTACAGCTTTTCGGGTAAGAATAAAAGCTGACCAACGTGCTGACTGCTGACTGATTCTCACCGTAGTATAAAGCTCACGCTGGAATATTATGCCAATTAATATCCATAAATTTATAACAACCAACACAGAGATATATTATATTATCCAGATAAACATATTACTAGGTATATTCTTTTTCCAATTTTAACTTATTTTAAGTCTAACAGGTTGATCAGCGTTTTTCAATTTCAAACTTTGAGACATAAAATGAGTAAATATTGCTAAAATAACATTATAAGGCGTTTGTAAACAATAATTAATATTGGTCAGCATGGTTCAACAATGGTCAGCGTATGTAAATATTGGTCAACTATTTCTGTATTCAACCTATTAAACTTAAAATTGGTAAAATAATATAAAAATATGTTTATCTGGATAATATGGCATATCCCTGTCTTAGTCGTTATATATTTATGGATATTAATTGGCATAGTATTACACCGTAATATTTACAGTACGGTCAGCATCCGTCAGCAGTCAGCTTTTTATTCTTACCCGAGCTTTTCATTATCATTATTATGTTTTGATTTACAGTCGATTCAAATGAAAATAATATTAAAGCTAAAAATCTATTGAAATACGAATCCCTTATTTGAAAATGCAAGAAACGCTAGATAATTATTTAAGTGTCAAAACAACTTTTTGTATTGTTTGTGCGACATTGATTTATGCCCAGCGACAAAATGCAAAAGCAAATACATCCGTGGAAAACAGTGCATTACAAGTTTAATAATTTGAATTGTAAATTCTGCGGAGAAATTGCACCTTTTTAATACATTTGTCACAAAACTACCCGAGCACTTTGCACTGCAAATGTTCGTAATTATGAAACTTATTTTCTAGATTGCTCCGTTGGTTCTGTACACGTTGAGTGTATATAATTTTCTAAATTCAAAATTCACTGTATGAAACATTTAAAGTACTCTTGGAGATCCGCCAAACACCCGCCTAAATTACAATGGGAAAAATAAAGTACGTTGTAGGCTCTATATGATAATTTTGCTTTCGGGACACTCAGCCGACTGTGAGATGATTCAAGCGCCCAGCAAAATTTGGTTAATAAACCAAGTTATTTATTTTGTATTTCAAAAGGATTTCACATAATTAAATTTGGATAAAATATCATGTATCCACTTTAATTGAACCTGGGTGAAATTTATTTCAGAATTTATATTTAGACCAGGCATAAATCTGAGGTCGATAATAGTCTAAGAGCCGGCTGCAAAAAACCTGGCCGATCGAGTAACAGAATAAAATGTTCAAAAAGTTGAAAATTGTCTATGAAACATATATTAAAAAAATATTAAGACAATAAAAATTATCAACTGTTTCATGATTGGCTTGGCCGGTCTCAATGAATTTATAACTTGTTATTATTCTGAGGCTGTTTTTTATGAAACAGTTGACAATTTTCATTGTCTTTATATTTTTTAATAGACAATTTTCAACTTTTTGAAAATTTACTTCTGTTGAAATTTCGGTAGATGGCTCTGGGAGTATTTAATTACTTCTCAGTTCCATTTACTAATCTGTTGGGATCTTAGATCTCGCTAAGCCAGTCATTCGGTACCACTGCCTCACAGCAGCTGGTGGGTTCACTACACTGATGAGCTCCAATAAGAGCGAAACGCGTCTGTAGTTCCCGATTGATTGGCTTGGCCGGTCTCAATGAATTAATAACTTAGTTATTATTCTGAAGCTGTTTTTATGAAACAGTTGACAATTTTTATTGTCTTTATATTTTTTAAGAATAAAATGTTTTTAAACTGTTAGTACTCACAGCGATCATAACAAAAATCACGGTGTGCCTGAGCACAAGTTGTTCACAAGATTTATATGGGTGTAGAATTGAAATGTGGAACATAGAGATTTCAATGCAATTTTTTTTATATTTCTGTAAATTTTTTCCTATTGACTTTATAGCAAAAGTGTCAATACAAAAGTTGTTCAGAATTTAAAAATGCATGCAATAAGGCCCATTTGGTTACCTAAATATTAGTATTTCGCGATATATCAATCAAATTAAAATCAATATTTATTAGGAAAAAATTGTAACACAGCCATGGAAAATCAAACAAAAACTAAAAATATTTGACATTTCGGAAAACAGATTTAGATTTATTTATTACATTGTTGCATTATTTCCTGAGAAATTTTCGTAGAAGATTGTAATGATATAATGGCGTATTTTAGAGTTCACATCATTCCATTTATTTATGTTAAAAAAATAAATATATCCTAACCTGATCTGAAAATATCAAATATTTTTTGTACTCATACATTTAAATGTGTTGATTAGCGTTGCCTAAGCAACGTCCGAAATGTCCATTTCCCTAAGGCACTAGAATATATGAGTATTCTCATCCGCCATTTTGGGTCCAAGTGTCATAAATAAAACAAATTATTGGAATCCAGTTACTTTAATTCTTTTCTGTCAAATTTGAAGTTGATATTGATTAATAATTGTGATATATCATTCTCTTAATTATTATATTTCATATCTAACAGGTAAGTGTACAGAATACTTTCTAATATATTACCGTATGATTTGTGTAGTTGGATTTTACAGAATTTCAAGAAATATGTTTTCAAATTTGACAGATACAAATTTTAAATGTTTTTTTTTAAGTAACTGGATTCCAATAACTTGTTTTATTTATGACATCTGGACCCAAAATGGAGGACGAGAATACCTACATTCTTCTAGAGCTCTAATTTCCCAGGTCTCCACTAGATAGACAACCGGGAAATTTCGACGAAAACACTTCTATTTCTAAAGAGTTTATTAATAAATTATATTTATATTAAAAAATATAGTATTTCAAACATCGCTTTACATAATATTAATATAAACAATGATGGAATAAGAATGCAATAGAATTTAAAAGTAACAAATTTAATGCATTTGGTTACCAATGTTGGCAATAAAATCTGCCGGATATTGACAGCTGTAAAATACATAACCTACAATTGTAATGTTAGTTATCTCAATTTAAATAAGAAATATAATAAATTTACATGTGAATACGGTAAATATTTTAATTGTTTTCTAATCGACAAATTAATTTGTGTGTTTATATTTATAGTGCAACTTTGACAAATATCAAAATAACTCCTTGAAGAACTTCATTTCTTTGTATGAACTGTTATTAGTTTTATACTTTTCGTACAAAAAATATTGTACAAATCTCTTGTGTGAACTCGGTTCCCGGATTCGTTCTATGGCACTCATGCGGGAACCAAGCGATCCCGCATTTGGTATGTAAATAATTATTTCGTGTTTGTCTAATTTTCCATGGCCGTGTTACAATTTTTTTCTAATAAATATTAATTTGCATTTGATTTATATATCGTGAAATATCAATATTTAGTTAACCAAATAGACCTTATTGCATGCATTTTTAAGTTCTGAACAACTTTTGTATTGATACTTTTGCTGCAAAGTGAATAGGTAAATATTTACAGCAATATAAAAAAAAATTGCATAGAAATCTCTATGTTCCACATTTCAATTCTACATCCATATAAATCTTGTGAACTTCTGCCAGGCACACAATGATTTTGTTATGATCGCTGTGAGAATTAACAGTTTAAAAACATTTTATTGTTACTCGATCAGCCAGGTTTTTTGCATCCGGCTCTCTCTCTATAAACTATTGTGCAAGTTTAAATATCCAGGTTCGTAACCCCAGGTATGTCCTATTTTATAAATCGCTTTTAATTAATTTAACTAATGCATGTATAAAATTGTCGGGTTTAATGTGCGAAATGGAGGTAAAATTTTAGTTAATTAGTTTTTCGTTTAATATAGAAAAACAGGGAGGCTGTGAAATGGAATAGTTCAATTTGCCAACCAGAGGCTGTGAAAATGATAAATACCGTTTGGGATAATGGTGTGCGGTAATTTTGCACTCTCTACTGGAATTGGTTTGAAGTGGTGTTACCCTATTTCGGCACCTTTTGTTTCGTTCAATTAAAGTTTAAATTGTGCACGAAAGTGCTCCTAAGTTAATCGCTTTCAGTGTACGAGGATCGTCCAGAAAGTAAACAACTAAATAAGTTCGAAAGATATCAACCCAAAACTTTATTTACAAAGTTACTGTACATTATTTGTCAATGTAATCGCCATAGCTGTCATGATATTTATTGTAACGTGGTAAGAGTTTTTCAATGCAGATGTTATACTCTTCTACTTTCAAAAATCTGAGCCAGGATTTCACTGCTTCTTTGAGGTCTTCAACTTTTGTGAACTGTTTTCCACCTAAAAATTTATTTAGTGAAATCGCTTGGTACCAGACTAGTGGGAAATTCTTTGACAATCTCCTTATATCCCTGACCTGATTCCAAGTGATATTCACTTGTTTACAAAACTACAAAACTAATATATTTTTACCTCCCGCCACATCCTATAAGGGAAATATAGGAATGCTAAAAATTCAGTGGATTAGCACATTTTAGGGTTCCTAGAATACGATTTTAATAGTTTCGTGATGATGTATGTATGTGTCTGTGTGTCTGTCAGTCTGTGTGGATCTCTGGAGTTACGGTTTCTCAAAATCAACTAAACTGTAAATTTTGATATTTTGTATATATCCCCTTTGGAAGAGCTGATTAATTTTTGGTGATAATCCAATAACCGGAAGTGATAGTTTACTGAAAACCCTATCAAGTATATTTTAAATATTATTATCAACTTTACGGCTGGTAACCGCATTTCATACGCAAAAATATATCACTTACCGAGATCTGCGTAAGCAGAGTGCCACACCCATAATGGGTAAAAATCGTAATGATATATTTATTTTATTTTCTACCATTATTGTTTGAAACACTTTTCTCTCACTGTCTCCATTTAAGAATTACAACACACTTAGGAAAACTATATTTTGACATTTTCGTTTAAATCTATTAACCTGTGTTTTTAGAAATAACGAAACAACGCTTGAAAAGTGTTTATTTTTTATACTTGTCATAAGTGAAAACAATTTTTTTTGAAGGGATGGGTATTTCTTGATAGTAGTTGTCCGTGTTCCTGCATCATTTGATAAGAAATGTAGGGCGGGAGGAATTGTAGTTTCCACAACAGATTTTATTTTACGTTCTATGATATTAAATTAGGATATTAATATTGAAATTTGGAATATTAACTTCGGCGTATGGTGCAATCTTTAAAACTGTAAGAAATGAATAGCATTTCATGTTTGGTGTAAAATATGCTATTATTTTATAAAGTGTCATGGGATGCGAGCTATTATTTAGTTAGAAATTTGGTCTTATTACAATTATTTATAATTTGCTAATTTTACTAAGGTCCGGTTGTTTCAGTCGTGGCTAACTTCGTCGTTATTGTAACAACGTGATTAACCAATGACGTCTCATCTATAGACAAAGCATGGCGCTGTTTGTTGTGAAGCCGGAGGGCTTGGGCGAGACAGGTGCGCGGCAAGAGGGGGCATTAGAATGGTGTGTTGCACGTTGCATACATTTTTGTTTACATTGGTTATGGCACCCATTTGTATTTGTTGTGCGTGTTGAAAGAACTGTTGTTTTGATTCACTTTGACAACAAAGCAAGCGTTGACATAAGAAAGATTCAAAATGTCTGGCCAGTCAACTACGTTTTATACAGTAGCTGTATGCAACGTGCATTACACCATTCTAAGTCCCCCTCTCACAGCACGCCTGTCGCGCCTACATTTGTTCTATCCTTTTCTGCTTCAAAACATTGCGTTGACTTGGATACGACATTACTCGTCTATAGATGAGACGTCATTGTGATTAACCCATCAAAATCATCTTATAAATGCATTTCCTTGGTTACATGATATATGTTGATTCTTTATAGGTTATTCACGTTGGTACTTTAACAATGGAGTTAACCACAACTGAAAAAACCAAGCCTAATCTATATGAAACCGTAAGATAATACTTCGCAAAAAATATAGCAAAATGTATCTATCAAAGAAGAAGATTATCTGGAAATCTTTTAATTATTTTTGTGAATTTTAATTCTTTAATCAATCTCACATTTAAACATATACGTGCCTACAATGGGTTAAATCTGAACATTTTATCTATCACAATTGCCATTTGACCTGTAAGCATTTCTTACAGACCTTACAGAATTGGCATATATTCTCATTGACATAACTGCTTGAACTATTCTCTTTGAATAGCAGCACACATCATAAGTGTGTGAGTGTGTATCATTGATACGATAATTGTATTTTAATTTAATAATTAAGAAATTTTTAGGTGGAAAACAGTTCGCAAACGATGAAGACTTCAAAGAAGCTGTGACATCCTAGCTCAAATTTTTGCCGGTGGAAGAGTATAACATCGGCATTGAAAAACTGACACCTTGACCTATGGCGATTACATTGAAAATATAGAAATATACTGTAACTTCGTAGTGTTGATATCTTTCGTTTTATTTATTTACTTTGCTCTATCTATACCGCGTCTACTGCAATAAAACAGTGCTCTCAAATATTGGGTAATCATTCTCCGATGAAAATGAGTCGAGTGTATGGAACTCATACATTGGTTACCAGTATATAACCAGTAACCTGATTAGCAGTGCATGGATAGCCAGCGTTCGTTATCATGGCTGGATGCGATACATTCCAAGGCGAGTTTCTCGCCCGCGGCGAAACCTTTAAGCCTGTTACGGGGATCAATAAAGAATTCCGAGTTACGTTCCCGATCTGATATGAAAGTTGGAGGCGAGCGCGCGGAGATATGGATCTCCGTGTACAGTACAGCACCAGCGAAGCCGGGTAATATGCACGGGGATGTGGATCGAATCGAGATGTCTGATACAGGTGACGATTTGAATTCATGCGTTTTGTTTGCAACTTTTATGTGCTGAATGCTTAACGGAAATACTATGCGCTGAAGTTTATTACGTGGAATATAGTGGATTCTGAAATACCTGATGCATTTGTGCTCTTGATTAAGTTGCTAGAAGAGTTTCCCACGTTGTAAAATTAGTGAGGTTTGCATTTTAATATGAAGTGAGAATATTTTGGCGGAGGCGCTTGCTTACTACAATAAAAATCTGATGTGCGCAGCACATAACCTCCCGCTTAAACAATTTTTAAACGGTGCAAAATAGAAAAAAGTTCCAAATAAAAATTGTATCCTATATTATTTAATATCTTTTTTAAAATAACAAAATTCATTCTAACTCAATGTTTTACTGAGATATGCTCAAAATTCCTTATGGGCCATCAAGTATACTTCCACTTCTGGTTGATGGTCAATCATCAAAATCTAACCAGTTCTTAATTTGAACATCCCTTACATATATGTGCGGGAGGTAAAAATATGT
Organism: Poecilus cupreus; assembly: GCA_963942605.1. NCBI lineage: Eukaryota > Metazoa > Arthropoda > Insecta > Coleoptera > Carabidae > Poecilus > Poecilus cupreus. The sequence goes on from OZ012732.1 coordinate 3,597,667, forward strand.
CATACAGTGCTATTAAATAACAACACCCAAGAGAAGAATTTAAAGAAAAGTGGATGTCTGCAAGGTATTGAGTGCTCTGGGTACATTTGCTCGAAATGTGAATGTATCTAGATACTCGATTGAGTGTTTATAATTGTGAGTTAGTGTCTACATTGATGTATGGTTCTGGATGTTGGGTGTGGTTGAAGAAGCATGAACGACGTATAACTATTGTAGAAATGAGGTATTTGAAAGGAAAGTAATCGTGTCCGGAATATATCGGTGTATGGTTAAGATTGAGAAGAATGGTTTTAAGACAGTGGGAGTAAGTCAGTTGACGTTGTTTGGACATAGACAGGTTTATTGCATTAGCGAATGATTTCCAGTGTGAAAAATAGACTAGCATGTATGAATTATTGCTGTGTTAGGAGAGAAATGTTTGGAGGAGATTGATTGTTAATTGACTGTGTTTTTGGGTTCGTGCTACCCCACTGAGTAGGATATAGCGTGATGTTATGTATGCATACCGGGTATAAAATTGAATTAGGGGTTCAAATGCATGTAGGTCCATTCTTTAGAAAATAATACAACACTGGAATAATAAAAGATTCTAGTTTTATGAAATGTCAAATATTTTTCGTTATTGTTGAAGTTTTTATGGTCGAATAGAATTTTGTAATAAATATTAATTGCTATATCGAAAAACATTAATATTTAATAAATCAAATGGGCTTTATTGCATGCATTTTTAAACTGTCAACAATTTTGTTTTTACAAATTTGTAGTAAAGTGAATAAGTAAAAAGATATAACAATATAAAAACAAAAGTAGCATTGAAACCCCTATACGCCACATATTAAATTTACACCCTGTATATAAGGGAGATACTGTGGCGGGTAATTTTCGATGGTGAGTCTCTAGAATACGATTTAATTATTTGATGGGGTATGTATGAAACAATTTTTCGTCCAGGATAACTCAAAATTTAATGAAGATTTCAATGTAAAATTTCATAATTAGAATTCACCTAATCATATTACGAGCTGATTACCACCAGAAGTGGTAATTTACTTGAAGGATAATAAGGTTATTGGACCATATTTCAATAAATAAATAAGTTAAATTAAATTATCTTATATTCAAAATTATTTAGAATAATATTCTTAATTGAAACTTTTTTTTATTTTGTACCATTTGAAAGTTGTTTAAGCGGGAGGTTATGTACTCCCCACATCAGTTTTTTTCAAATTCATATCCAATTAGGAACATTAAAATGAACTTATTTACTTGTGATTCCTACATTCAAATATAAAACTATAAACTATTTATTTCAGTCTATTTAAAATATATCAAATAGTAATTCTAAAAATTTAATTTCTTCATCTATGTAAATTAAATTTATTTCATATGTGTAATTTCAATAGTCCATGATACAGTAAAATAAGAAATCGTTCCCCACTAATGCGTAACACTATCGCAAATAATTTAGGTTAACAATCTCTTCGTGGGTAGAGCAGTCAGAGTGAGAATCTAGAATGAACTGTAGCTAATAGAAATAGGAGTTGACGGAAACGTAGAGCTAAGCTAACCATATTATCACAGGCGGCCTGGGGCTGGTGGGGTAACACCCCCGGCCCCAATAGTATTAGGCGATTTGCATATATACAGCACTACAGCACAACGAGGCAAAGATTCCATCATATATCACGATTTAGCAATGTTTCTGTACAGATATTATAAAACAATGGTGTAATATGCTGGGTAAACAAGCAAGCCGTGTTTATTTGCCGTTAAGCAAAATAAACGAGCGCGGGGCCGGCAAGTGTAATAAGACACGTTTAATGATTTCAATTTTACAGATTTATGTGTAGGCTTAAAAAATTAATACCATTAAAACAACGTGCTTTAAATTTATCGGTACAAAGTTTTAACTAGACTTAAATCTTCTAACAAAGTAATATTTTTAATTTTACAACCAAGGAAAAAGTTCAACAACAAAAAGTTTTCATTAAACTTTCATATTGTGTACGAACACTTAACATGATGTAGTGTCAGCTCCCTCCGACGCGATTCCATGGGCGTGCGCAAAGTTTTAAATTCAACTCTACGGGGGAATCATTCTGCGCTCTAATAAAATTACCGACACCGGCATATGCGACATGTTCAACTTCTTACAAACTTTTACAATTTTAATTAATTAAAGTTCATTTTTAAATAATAAATAATACAGACGAGACTGCTGCTTTAAAATTGAAATTGACACAAAATAAATTTTCTTTATGTACTACAGTTATAATATGACAATGACAAATTTGGCGGAGGCGACAAGAAAACTTCAATTTCATTTGATTCGATTTACTTCGCAAAAATTTGACACAAAATATTAATAATCTTATGAATGAAAATCTAAAATAAAAATAAAAAATATATCATCACGCCTTTTACCCATTATGGGTGTGGCACTCTGCTTACGAAAATCTCGGTAAATGATATATTTTTGCGTATGAAGTGCGGTTACCAGCCGTCAAGTCATAGCCCCCAAAGTTTTTAGTGGAGGGGGAACCACAGGGGTAAATTTAAATTGGCAACTGTTTGCTGTGGGATTCGAACTGAGGATCTCATGATCCACAGTCCGACACGTTACCACGGAGCTATTTACCCCAATATCCAAAAGTGGTAATTTACTTGAAACGGTATCAAATTATTATGAAAAATCTCAGTAAATTATGCTTTATTTATAATATTTATTACTTCTCTTACTATCACCATTTACGAATTACAACACATTAAAGAAAAATTATTTCTATTATACTGTTTTGGAAACTAGGCATTCCACAACTAAAAATTGTTACGGAATTACCAACATTCCATACGCTGCGTATGGAATATTTTCGACGAATCAGAGCCGCACATTAGCGCGATATATGAAGTATCTTGTTTGTTTGTTTTAATTTGATTTATTTGAGTTTGACATTTTCAACAGTTTTATATTTGTATTTTTGTATAATTTCCAAAATCTTGTTATAGAAAATATAGTCTATAACATGTAACGGAATGGCATATCCCACACTCGCAAACCGTAGCCCTCGCCTTGGGCTCGGACTACAAACTTTTTGCTTGTGTAGAATATGTGCCATTCCATTACTTGTTGTAGAATATACTATTTTTGTCATTTTCGTTTAAATCTGTTAACCTGCGCGTTTAAAAAAATTCCAATGAGCTCCATCTTTACCATTTGCTCCTTTCTCTCCTTGTGGGAACAATGAATGAAAAATGTCATTTTTTGACATGTATCCAAGTGAAAACTACATTTTTTTGAAGAGAAGACCATTTTTTGATTGTTTTGGTCCATGTTTTTCCATTAATTCATAAGAAATCTCGTGGTGGGAGGTATTGTGGTTCCCACAACAGATTTTTCCTATATTGTGTACCGATTATAAATTACAGTTTTCGGGAAGTTATGTAGTGGCCACATCAGCAATATAATTTTTGTTGAAATTGTACTGTTTAAAAGTTGTTTAAGTAGAAGGTTATGTGTTGAATACATTTTTATTACAGTTATTACAGTTATGACAGTGAGAAATTTGGTGGAGTCGCCAACAAAATTTTATTTGATCTGATTTGATTTACTCTTCAAAAATGAATCAGAATTTACACAAATTTGAACTCAGTACCTTTCGGATAGATGCCTAACGTTTGTCTTTTCGAAGCAACTCTGCAATTTCAGATCTTGTAAATATATCGGCATGCCATTTATCTTTATTTGAATGTAACACTCTCTATGATATAGGTTTTGCATGTGTACTGCCGTCAAATAGTGATCCTCAAATGTTTAATGTGTTAGCATTTGTTTCTGTAACGTAATGTAATTTCTATCCAAGGTAAAACTCGCAACATATTCTGGTGAAACTACACTAGCCATAAATTAATAATAACTAAGTTAGTGGTAAAACAGCTCGTCGGGGTTTTTGTTGTTTTTCCGTTGAAAGCCTGCGCTGGTTCTCGCAAAATTCTGCGCTTCTTGTTTAATCGCTGGGCTGCCGAGGCGCCTAGTAACACGCCCCCCTCCCTCCCCCTTACACCGGTGTAAACATTGTTAGCGTGTTTGTATGAACGCTGGAACAAATATTTTATTACGCCGCGAAAATGGAAACGTTGCGATATTTTATTGATTTCCTATTAAACAGCGACATTCGTTGAATCATAATTAATGAAGTGCAAATATTGAGCAGTGTTAGGAAATTTTAACTAAATTGATTTTGCGAATATTTTTCGTGCAATCAGCTGGAACCGTTTCTCTAATGACCTAAATAACGAACTTACTAAATACTTTGGTATTATCCCGCCTGTCTGATCTTATCCTGAAGTTCAGTCAAGCCGAAGGATGCCCCACACTGACAAGGACATTAACAAAGGAGCAATTCGCATTGACAAGAATTATAATTAAAATGCAAGGACCCGGCCTTCGATTACCCGAGTTCTTCACTTGACTAGAGTCTGAATATATATTGTTTATATCACAATTGGTTTTCATGGTTACATCATTTACTTACCGTCCACGGTAAGAAAATATATATCATTAAAATTTTATATTTAACCTCAATCTGACAGCTGTTAATTTTGATACCTATTTTTCCTTTTCTTATATTTACGCAGGTATTGCAAGCAATAACTTACTAACCTCGAACTGTAAGTGATTTTCTAGGTCTCGAATGTTTAGGAAATCTCGACTCTACGGGTTTCGACATCCCAAACTACATTCTCGACCTAAAAACTATCACTTACAGTTCACGGTACATAATATACTATTATACTATAGCGCAAATGATGAAAAATAAAATTCTGTTTCGCATACCGGGGATCCAGGTTTAAATCTCGGCTGGGGTATGATTGTATATAACATTACGCTATATCTCACACAGTGGGGGTAACATAATTGAAATACAGTAATACCGGAACTCTGACTGGCTGAAAGGGCGAGTCGAAAGAGACAGACAATATTTGGACAACCCATCTTTGTCGTACAGTTAACTTAGAATGTTTATACGAAAATATAAAGAAATTAATATTTAATACATACATAACGTCACGCTATGTCCCACTTAGTGGGGTAGCACGAACCCAGAAACACAGTCAACCAACAATCAATCTCCTCCAAACATTCCTATCCTGATACACCACTTTCGCCTCGTCCACATTCATAGTGCGAATCATACATGCTCAACCTCACTCACCTCAACTGACTCACTCCCACTTTCTTAACAACATTCTTCTCAATCTCACACTCATCATACACCAATTGAATAATATTGAAATAAAGTATTTAACATAAAAATTAAATCATCCATTTTTAGAAATGAGTTTTATCAACTATTGTTCAACCCTTTCGCTACGGATTTAATTTTTTTGTTTCTAGACATAGAGGTAAATTACATGTTTTGCAGGTAAGTTTCGGACGTTTATCTTTTATATTCTATGCTCACCATACACAACGTAGCCTGGACTTTCTACTGATCATTTGATAAAATACTAATGGGACAAATAGTTTCGAGTTAAAAAAAAAAAACGTTTACTGCTCACTGACAACACATGTGTCAAATATTCAGTTTTGTCATAATTTACTCAATACCTTGCACCTAGCAGACACCCGCCTTTTAATCTCTCAGTCATTACGTCCATCCCTTGAAAACATAATAATAATTATAATTGAACTATGTATAAAGTTGCAAACCACAAAATAATTATTTACAAGCAAAAATTCCTTTAAACTTCATAGATAAAAGGAACTAGTTTCTAATTAAAGTGTGTAGTTTTTCATAGTGTAGTGGCACTAGCAGACGCAGCCGTATATTCTGTTAAAAGTCGAAGTGAGCCATGTTGCAGCATTCCTACATAATTTAATATCATGTCAGCAATATTCTAGAAAAAGGAAATATGCAGCGCACTCGTCGAGCGTTTTTTCTCCTTTAGGATGTGAAAAAATAACAGAGTCAGTAACATTGTCGGGATGAAATTTTTGCGCTTATTACGGGTCAGATGTCGGCTACCCTCACTCGCCTGAAAAAAGCTGCGGTCAGCGATGTGCGCCCTGGAATGTTCAAAGAATTCCCTCCATGCTGTTATATTAATTAAAAATCTGTCACTGATGTTCTCATTGATATCATTTTACAATTATAACATTTAATTGTAATGGATATTATATCAATTTCATATTTAATATTATCTATTTGTAATTAGCACAAATATCCAATATGCTATTATATTTAATTGTTAAATAATATTGTTTTATATTTGATAATGTAGATTTAATGACATGTTATTATAATTGCATTATGCACTTTGAATCATTGACTATCTATTTTAAATAATACATCATTGTTTATGGACTCAGTTCTTTCCTAACAACCGACAAATAATTGAAAAAATATGCCACATACCGAGTTTTGCTTTAAGCTGAGTGCCACATACAAACATGTATAATAGACGTTATTATATATTTATGAAGCAATTTTTTTATATATTTGAATTTCTCTAATCAATTTTTGTGGGCTCTACAATAGCAAAATCATTCAGAAATTGAATTTCGATTTTGATAAACAATTATTATTCGTAATACATACAGAATATCATGTTATATCCCACTCAGTGGGGTATCATGAACCCTGAAACCCAATCAACTGACAATCCATCTCCTCCAAATATTCCATCACATTCATAATTTGTTCACGAAACAAACTATCAATCATACCCAACCACTTATTCCTCAGACGCACAGGCAATGATTCACCCTTAATTTTACCCGCATATATTAATTTCATCAACCTTTCATTCGACATTCGTTCTACCCCAACTGACTCACTCCCACTTTCTTAACAACATTCTTCTCAATCCTACACTTGCCTACACCAATGTATTCCGGACACTATTATAATGTATACCGGGTGGTCCATCGGTCTGTATTTTTTAATTTATGCAATTATTATAAATGTTACTGAAATTTTCTTCAGACAAAGTTTATTTTACATTAAAATGCCCATGTATCTGCAGTATACGTTTTTCTACCAGGTGCTCCATTTTCACGCAATCGTATGCAACTTAGTATTTTTAAATGGAACATCCTATATATTTTTGCAAAATTTTAAAGATCTTACGATTCTCTTTAAATAAGTTCTTATTCATTATAGTCCTAAAAAATCAGTACAGAAACTATTCACGTTTTTATTAATGAAGAATCACACAAAAAGTATGCCATGAAATTAAAAACAATAAATAATTTTATAAAAAATATTCGAAATGAACATTAGTTCAACATACTAAACAAAATATAACGAAAAAAAGTTGTTAAACTAAGTGAAAATAGTAAATAATAATTATTATAGATATGACAGCAACTAATCTGATTGTTTAAACATTCAGACACAATTTTATGGCATAGTTTCTGTGCGATTATTGAATCATAAGAACATGAATAGTTTCTGTACTGATCATTTTAGGACTATAGTGAATAAGAACTTATTTAAAGAGAATCATAAGATAAATTGTGTCTGAATGTTTAAACAATCAGATTAGTTGCTGTCATATCTATAATAATTATTATTTACTATTTTCACTTAGTTTAACAACTTTTTTTCGTTATATTTTGTTTAGTATGTTGAACTAATGTTCATTTCGAATATTTTTTATAAAATTATTTATTGTTTTTAATTTCATGGCATACTTTTTGTGTGTGATTCTTCATTAATAAAAACGTGAATAGTTTCTGTACTGATTTTTTAGGACTATAATGAATAAGAACTTATTTAAAGAGAATTGTAAGATCTTTAAAATTTTGCAAAAATATATAGGATGTTCCATTTAAAAATACTAAGTTGCATACGATTGCGTGAAAATGGAGCACCCGGTAGAAAAACGTATACTGCAGATACATGGGCATTTTAATGTAAAATAAACTTTGTCTGAAGAAAATTTCAGTAACATTTATAATAATCGCATAAATTAAAAAATACAGACCGATGGACCATCCCGTATATGGTACAGAAAGTGTTATATATGTTATTTAAATTGTACGAGTATTTTCATTTTATATACTCATGGGCAAAATTATCGAATATTTAATAATGATGAATCATCAAAACCATCTTTACTTTTTCCTTGATTCATCATAATTAAATATTCGATAATTTTGTCCATGAGTATATAAAATGAAAATACTCGTACAATTTAAATAACATATAACACTTTTTATACCATGTACCTATAAAAATAATCAAACCGCTTATTAATATAGACAAACAGAAGCATACAATTCAGATGTCGCGCCAGAAACCATAAGTATATTTAGTGTGTCCACCACACGTCATGCGTCATGCGGCGATCGGACAACATATCACAAGCCATGAATGCCAGTGGACGTTGACGTTCAAATTTAGGGTTAGTATTATTTGCAGAGGGCATCGCACCCTCCAGCCTTTGTGTTTAAATGCCAACCTGAAGATTCGCTTCAGTGCTTTCAGCCCCTGACGCGGCTTTTGTTTACATTGAATGTGACAAGATGCAAAAGAGTTTTGAATATGAAAAATTAATTAAAGTAATGTAGGTTAGCGGTTTTTGGACGAGGAATTCGGTTAATGTTCAGGGAATTCCGTGGAATCCCTGATAATGTACAATAATGGTTATTGGATAGATAATTTTTCCGGGTCTCCCGAGATCACACTCCCAAAATGGAGGAAATGTTCCACTATATAACTTGACAGTTTAATTCACGCGTGAAATTATAATTTGATTAGGAGTTCTTCTCTAAATTTATTAAAACTTTATTCTTTATACCCTAACAGAAAATTATGTAGGTTCTTTTCTTCTGTAGTCTTTTTCACTAATTTTCAATCTATAATAACAAATTTATTATTTAAAGTTCGGAATAAGACAAAATTAAATCGTTTAACTATATTTTGTGCTCTCAAACGTTAATACATTATTTTAGAGAAAAATGTTTCAAATAAAAAATACAGAATATTAAAATTTCTATAAGTAGGTAGTATTTGAAGCACTTTTCTCTAAAATGTTTATTGAAATTTTTATACAAAGGCGCTTATTGGTGGAGGAGCAAACTTTTATAATGTGCTGAAAAATAACTTTACAGATATATACAGGTGGTTCAGAAACGTGGTGATAAACTTCAGATATATAACGATTCTCTGATTGATTTTGAGTCGATAATCCTAATGCAATTTCTTGTACGGCCCTTAATTAAAAGAAATGCAAATTTTACAACAACGAATCAAACAATAGTTATAGCACTTATTAGGTAACTAGGTAAATCAGTACGAATGTTAAAATGTCTAATATAAATTATTTTTCAAACAATAGTTATTTACGTATCAAGGCACTGAAGTTCAATTTTTTATCACGAATATGGAATTTAGTTTCCGAGGCCCGTAAATAAACCATGTGAGTGATAAAAAGGAACTTCAGCGCCGAGGTACATATTAAGTATTATTTGAAATCTAAAATTCGAATAAACTGTAAAAATTTACAATATAGGTTATGTTTATACATCTGTCAGTTGTCAATTGAAACTTACAGTCAGTGTTGCCAACTTCGAGAAATGAAGTTATGGTAAATAACACTTAAAATTAGGTGTTTTGTCCTCAATTTCGTCATCGGAATTAATTAGTTAATACTTTTTGCAAATTTTGTTTCATGTTACGTCAAAATTTACTATAGTACATCAATATATCTGCCGAAATTATCCTAATTGTAGAATAATTATTTAACGGTTGCCATCACTGGGATGCCCTAAATCGTCGTATAATGAGCACTTTAGTGCCGATTTCAAACAAAAAACTTTTTGTGTTAGGTTGCCATATGTAATAAAATGAAAACAATTTTTATGGGCATCACATTACCTCCCGCCATAGATTTCTTATCAAACGATGCAGAAACACGGACTACCACTATCAAGAAACGCCCATCCTTTCTATAAAATTAGTTTTCAATTATGACACATGTCAAAAAATTACATTTTTCAACCGTTGTTTCGTGTTTATCAAAAATCATAGTCCTGCAGAATTAAACGAAAATGTCAAAATTTAATTTTTCTTTACAATGTTGTAATTCGTAAATGGTGACAGTAAGATAAAATTGTTCAAACAATAGTTGTAGATAATATTTGAAACATTATTTTCATAACAAAAATTGTTATTAAATCATAGTATACTTAGATATTTCAAAATAACTTGATAGGGCTTCAAGTAAACTACCACTTCCAATTATTGGATTATGGCCAAAACCTAATCAGCTCTACCAAAATGGATACAATTGATATATACAAAATATCAAAATTTTCAGTTTAGTAGTTTTTGAAGAACCGTAACTCCAGAGATCCACACAGACTGACAGACTGGTAGACAGAAAGACAGACAGGCCCATACACAGACATCACCGCGAAACTATTAAAATCGTATTCTAGAGACCCTAAAATGTGCTCATCCACTGAAAATTCACTACCGAGTTTTCAGCATTTTTCCTATACCTCTCTTACAGGATGAGGCGGGAGGTAAAAATACGTCTGAAGAGGGGTTGAAAACTTAAAATACTGACATTAAACGATTAGTTACATCAATGCAATTTCACACAATCTTTTTTTGAAAGTAAACAGCAATATTTCATGAATAAAATAAAAAATTTCGTGTAATTCTAATCGCCTATTTACAAATTTGATGACTTCGTGTGGCTTTAAATGCTCGAACGAATTTTTTGCATTAGGATTGTCGACTCAGAATTAATCAAAGAATCTTTCTACCTGAAACTTATCACTTCTTTTTCGAACAACATGTATAATAATTTAGAAATGCTTGACATTGAAAATACGCGCTTTTTGGTGGAGGAGCAAATCTTATTTTAATGAGTTGAAAAATAAATATATTAATCTACAGTAAACACCTTTAAAAAATGGTGTTTAAATTAACAATACAATTTATTGTGTGGAGTTTGTTACCGAGAAAGACAAAGCAATGACAAGTGAATCTAATGAATTTGTATAGAATTTTAAAATGTATTTTATCATGTCTGACTTTCGGTTGCAAGTTTTACTATATTGATAATATAATAATATTAGAATTTCACATTACAGAGTTCTGATATGAAACTATTTAAATGAATTTGTTCTTTAAAATAATGCGAGTTCTGTTTTTGGGTGTTTTAAGATGTGTGTTCAGTTTTAGATCTGTACAATGTTCCAAAATAATTTTATGAAAATTACTTCGAAGAGAAGATACAGAGGAATATATTATCTACTACATTTATTTGAAGCATTTTTTTTTAGAACATTCTTGAACTTCTCTTAAAACACCGAAAACAGGGTTCGAGGTACCAGCTAAAGTGTCAATATAATTTCAGTTTAAAAAGCATTCAACAACCAAAAAACAATTGAATAATAAATACAACGGGTAGGTAATCGGCGGATACATCGATATATCTTAAACCTACTAAGATATACTTCCATTCTTCTACAACAACAATAATACAATCTAAGAGAGTAGATAGTACCTTTGCAATAGTCGTCACTTGTACGTCGCATAATCAATACAAACAGCACATAATTTATAAAATCCAACATCAACACATCAATACAACATGAATCTTAGGTAACTAACGTATAAGTCCGGGTGTCTGCTGTGGTATCTATGTGACTACATGACGTACGGCGTAGCACGCAGCGTAACGAAACGGTGACGTGTGTACGGCTCGGACTCTACACGGGGACTGACGCTGTAGCAGGGCGCCGCGACGCCCGAGAGCCACTCAGTGCGCCGGAGTCGCCCCGGACTCACCGGATCTCACGTGCTTTCAAATATGTATTAATGATTGCGACGGATAGGTTCTTAGTAAAATTATAAATTCAATACTTTATTATTACAACCGCAACTGAACATTTTAAACAGAATTGAGACCCTCTCAGATTATAGTAGGAGGAGGTTAACCCATTAATACCCAGCGTATGATAGAAGATAGATCATACGTAAAGATGTCTCACTTTAAGATTATCTGCCAGGCTGGATATTATTCATTTATTATTTCTCTGTATTTATTATTATTTAACGTAAAATATTTTATATAAACTCGAGGGAAAAGAATGCACCAAAAATGACTAAATTTCAGAGTGCCATAACTCGGTTGTATTCAGTTGAAATTTGATGATTCTTTGAGTTATAGAAACAAATATATCCGGGTGTGATTGAGGGTGAACGATTGCGTGGAGGTCCGAGGAATAAGTGGTTGAGTATGATTGATGGTTTGTTGCGTGAACGAATGATTCCAGATGAGAATGTATGAATGTGGACAAGGCGAAAATGGTGGAATGTTTGGAGGAGATTGATTGTTAGTTAACTGTGTTTCTGAGTTCGTGCTACCCCACTGAGTGAGATAAGGCGTGACGTTATGTATGTGTGAAATTTACATTCAATGATTTTTAAATAATTTGTTTAATATAAAAATTAAATATTACATTAGTAGAAATGTGTTCGATTTACTATTAAGATTGTGAATTTAAAGGAATTTTCAAGTAATTGAACAATACACTATTAAATATTATTTATCACTTTTAGACAAGACCCTGCAATACATTCTTACATAGCAACCGCTCAACAAATGTATATCAACCGTTCTACAAACAAGTGTTAGACAAAGAAGAGTGGATTTATTATATCCATTTATTTCAGAATCTTTTTTGGTTTCATAAAAGCCTACAAATTAGCGCTCCAGTATTACTATATTTCAGTGGTTATCTGTAAGAGTTCAAATGAAGATTTCATAATTCACAGTATTATATCTAGGAAATTTTGCAATTACAGATCCTGGTAGATCATTTTAAGATAAATTTTCAGTAATAATATAACAAGAGGGTGAGAATAAATTGAAAATAATTTGACAGATCTTTCGAAAACTTGTTGCCAGGCAATAGCCACGAAAGCCCGTAGGGCTTGAGTGGCTATTGCCAAATGGCGACAAGTTTGAGAAAGATACTGGAGAATTATTTTCTAATTTATCGAACTCTTGAGTTATATTTAATTAGATTATTTTTTGATTTCATCATCAGGCACGTCACTAAATCCATCTTTTTTGCTCATTTTTACTTGTGTTGATGATACCTATCTGATATCTGACATCTGTCAACAAAAACAAAAAAGCTACAGAGAAAATTGCCGGGAATATTCACAAGAGCATTATTCTCAGTATAATAATGACAGGATTGGTTAAAACGCAGACACGTGACATACAATAAAGCATTTGATTGGTTTAAATAAACGTCAAAAAATAATCATTACATATCAATTCAATATCACACTTAGGACATAAGAAAATGGAGACACAAATATACTATGATTTACTAAAATCTATACCTAAAACAAAATTTTTAACTACTCAATTCATAACAACGTACAGCGTAGTTTCAATAAATACATTCTCGTTAAATTTACATTTCAGAATTTAGTTTTCAGCAAACCGAATCAACAATAAACGCAAACAAGTACTCGTCAATATGTTCCATACAATTCTCTCGTTGCTGTACTCCATAAAAATCACTGTATCAATAAATAACAAAACCAATTTCAAACGGGAAGATGTAACTAGCACCAAATCCAAAATAACGTAGGCAATATCCAGCGTCCCTAGCCCCGCTACACCCTTTTACAGCCCAGCAATACAGGGAAAATAAAAACAATACATCATCTTCGTCGCGCGCGATAATCTTCACGCATTACCCGGCAAACGTACGCGCGAAAAATTAAAATGACAGGCGTTCGATCCGCAGCAACGACACAACATCGCGTCGCGGCGCTTCCCGGCGCCTGAAAGCAATTTGTTGTGCAAATAAAGCGGTAATTCGTCCGGCGGGATGGTATTGCAACCCCTGCCGATTCGAGCACTAAGAATTTGTTCATGTTTCTTAACAGCAAAATTATTGTACTAACTTTAATTTGTTGTGGAACGTTACTCAATTGTTTTAAAGAAAAATGTTTCTAGTAAAAGATGCAGAGAATTTAATTGGCTATCACTTATATTTGAAACATTTGTCTGTAAAATTATTCAGGAATGTTTTACAGCTATAAATAAAAAAACACAATTTTGGTGATTTATTAGCAGCAAAATTATATTCTAATTTTAATGAGTTGTGGGACGTTACTCAATTGTTTTAAGGAAAAGTGCATCGAATAAAAGATGTAGAGGATTTAATTAGCTATGACTTCTATTTGAAACATTTTTCTTTAAAATCATTCAGGAATATTTTACAGCTATAAATAAAGAAACACAATTTTGGTGGTTTCTTAGCAGCAAAATTATATTCTAACTCTAATGTGTTGTGGGTCATTACTCAATTGTTTTAGAGAAAAGTGTTTCAAATAAAAGATGTAGAGAATTTAATTGGCTATCATTTTTATTTGAAATATTTTTCTCTAATATCATTGAGGAACGTTTTACAGCTAAAAATAAAGAAACACAATTTTGGTGGAGGCACCAAACTTACTTACAAATTAATGCGAAATAATTAAATATATTATATAAGCATAACCTTTATCTTTTCCTGAATGTAAAGTGAAGCTACCAGACGACAAATTGGGGTTCCCAAATATGTACTAAAGAACGAATCATAGTGTATAATTATTCAGGAATTAATCTAAAAATCTCAAGGTATATATTATCTACTAGGATCTGCAATTGCAGAGCTATTGCATGCAATACTACCTAAATAAATTTATTTTGTTATTTAGAACAGTTTAAGCAACATAATAGTTCCGTGATGCAATGGACTGTGTTGGTTTGGATCTGGGTTCAATTCCTACCACTGACAAATAATTGCATATCTGCTATCAAACTACTGTCACACTTAAGTATAATATTTATTTATTTTATTTATTTGCGAAGATGGGAAACGAACCAAAGCAATTTGGTCATATGTCGCTTCATGAGTGGAAGAACACAAACGTTCATGTTGTACAATGATATTCCCCGTAATTGGCATTAAAAATTATAAAATATTCATGTGCTATTAACAAAACGTTCAGCAATTGCAGAGGCGTGTATCAAAGTGTAAGAGTTCAAATTGGTCGGGGATGTAATTCTAGTGATCGGGCATGATCGGCGCGTACCGTCCGCGTTCCGTACCATTCCGGTAAATTACAAGAACGGCATGAAACAGAAATAATTCGCAGGTATAAATCAAGTTTTTAATTTTCGCAAAAACGAATTCCTAGTTCATATTTCACTGGGACGGTTCCATTCCGCGCTCCGCGGCACGTATTCAAACGATACACGATTCGTGTGTAATTCTCTTGTCCTATGTATCTTGTGTGTGTAAGTCCGGGCGATGCGAAGACTGCTAGTTTTATGTTCTATGAGTTATGGCTTCAAATATGTAATATGGAGTGTAACATTGCAGATTTTTAACGACGTACGATGATACAAAATGCGAACATAAAAGTTGCTTCCGCGCCTTCCGAATTTCTCGGTTCATTCTGGGTGTATGCAGGGGCTCAAATGGAGACATCAAACTGTCCAATTTTATTCTTCCGCTCTTGTTTTATTACTCCAAGTCTTGCCACTCTTCCGAGCTGATTTTAATCATTAATAAACATGAATATATACAATAACACACTGACTGTAATATACTGTATATTGTAACATTGTCATTATTGATGATTGATTATTGAAGTATAACTGCAGTAGAAATGAGATATTTGAGAGGAGTGTGTGGGTATACGAGATGTGACCGTATACGGAATACATTGGTGTACGGTGAGTGAATGATTGAGGAGAATATTGCTAAGAAAATGGGAGTGAGTCAGTTGAGATGGTTTGGTCATCTCGACCGAATGTCTAATGAAAGGTTGGTGAAACTAATATATGCAAAACGTCCGAGGAATAAGTGGTTAGGTATGATTGATGGTTTGTTGCGTAAACGAATGATTCCGAGTGTGAAGAATAGACGAGCTTGTATGAAAGTTGTATGTTTGGAGGAGATTGATTGTTGGTTGACTGTGTTTCTTCATTTGTGCTACTCCACTGAGTGGGATATAGCGTGACGTTATGTATCTATGCAATTAAATTTTCAGATTAGTGAACCTGGATATACAAGATTACAAATACTATACTGTGTCATCTTTTAATAATTCGTTACAATCTATTAAAATGTCAACAATTCTCAATTATACTATTATCTATTTTTCTTTAAATATTGATTTCATATTTCTGTACGGCAGGCCATAAAGTATAATAAATTATATGTTCTGACAGTGCCACAACGTACAATAAATTATATGGTATGGTACTGCCACAACGTATAATAAATTACATGATATGGTACTGCCACAACGTATAATAAATTATATATTATGGCAGTGCCACAACGTATAATAAATTATATGTTACGGCAGTGCCACAACGTTTAATAAATTATATGGTATGGTACTGCCACAACCTATAATAAATTATATGTTATGGTAGTGCCACAACGTATAATAAATTATATGTTATGGCAGTGCCACAACGTATAAAGCAACAAACCAATTTCTAATTCTCTCAAGTATATTGTACATACTTAACTTATTATTATTATAAGTCTGCCGAAAACACCTCCACGATCCCGCTGAAATAATATCCCGTGCAATAAACAACTAAAATTTATATAATTATTTCCGGGAGCCTCGCGCATATCCTTCCCATGTACGTTGTATTTACTCGCAATAAAAGCAAACACATCCGCGGAGAGACGCGCGGGGGCGCTACATGTTTAACACACATCTCATACAAGTGCTTATGGTCGTATGTAAATAAAACAATAGGTCTCGACGTTGGCTACAGCGGGCCCGGGGGTCGGGGGTGCGAACACGGAGCGGTTGAACCCGGTCTCGCTCATGAACCAAATTGGCACTTCGGTACAACCGCAAATCGAAAGTTCGCCGCAGCGGAGGCGGCCGTGGAGGCGGAGGGTGTTACCGATACGATTTGTCAACGCGATGGAATTATTCGTTGCAGCTCGTTTGTTTTACCATGGCCGCGAAATGGGGTGGAATTACAGGCCTGAACCCCTATATTCAACTTGTTATTATTGCTGATCTGATTCACAGTCAACAATTATATACTCATAAACAAAATTATCGAATATTTAATTATGTTGAATAAAGGAAAAAGAAAACAGTTTCTGAGTAATACTACGTATTAATAACATCACAGACTGCAAATTTTATTTTGTGAACTAAAATCATCTTTATATTTTCCTTGATTCATCATAATTAAATATTCGATAATTTTCTCCAGGAGTATATAATTAATAGTAAAAATTGCAAAGACTACATTTTCAGATTGTTTTCATTATAATTGCAGAAAAATATTTGAGTAAAATGTGCATATTCACTGAAAACCCACTACTGAATTTTTAGCATGATTCCCTAAGAGGATGTGGCGGGAGTTAAAAATTATTACTCAATAAAATTTAACGATACTCTACTAAAACATTAAGCTTTTAATCCTGAATTCAAAACTTTCAACAAAATTATAATATTTGGTATAGTTTTGGAGATATGGCTGATCAAATATTTTCAGCAGGAATTTTTCTATTATTTTTCAGTGCTGCACCATAAAACATTTTCAACTCTTTTATATTTTAAAAGTTACTCTAAGTCAAGGCGCGTATAACGCTGTTTGCGAAATTTAAATATATTTTATAGTTTAGGAGATATTTTTTTTCTCGATTATTGTTTTATAGGTTAAATTTAAATTATTCAAACAAAAAATATCATTTTTAAATATGTAATTTGTACCATTTTAGGCCCTTGACTTTTAGACAAATTTTAATATATTTATACTTTTTTATATAAACCATTTCAATAACATTACATTGTGTGTGTGTGTGTGTGTGTGTGTGTGTGTGTGTGTGTGTGTGTGTGTGTGTGTGTGTGTGTGTGTGTGTGTGTGTGTGTGTGTGTGTGTGTGTGTGTGTGTGTGTGTGTGTGTGTGTGTGTGTGTGTGTGTGTGTGTGTGTGTGTGTGTGTGTGTGTGTGTGTGTGTGTGTGTGTGTGTGTGTGTGTGTGTGTGTGTGTGTGTGTGTGTGTGTGTGTGTGTGTGTGTGTGTGTGTGTGTGTGTGTGTGTGTGTGTGTGTGTGTGTGTGTGTGTGTGTGTGTGTGTGTGTGTGTGTGTGTGTGTGTGTGTGTGTGTGTGTGTGTGTGTGTGTGTGTGTGTGTGTGTGTGTGTGTGTGTGTGTGTGTGTGTGTGTGTGTGTGTGTGTGTGTGTGTGTGTGTGTGTGTGTGTGTGTGTGTGTGTGTGTGTGTGTGTGTGTGTGTGTGTGTGTGTGTGTGTGTGTGTGTGTGTGTGTGTGTGTGTGTGTGTGTGTGTGTGTGTGTGTGTGTGTGTGTGTGTGTGTGTGTGTGTGTGTGTGTGTGTGTGTGTGTGTGTGTGTGTGTGTGTGTGTGTGTGTGTGTGTGTGTGTGTGTGTGTGTGTGTGTGTGTGTGTGTGTGTGTGTGTGTGTGTGTGTGTGTGTGTGTGTGTGTGTGTGTGTGTGTGTGTGTGTGTGTGTGTGTGTGTGTGTGTGTGTGTGTGTGTGTG